>JANAVB010001800.1:36369225-36969225 GCA_029216955.1 Iris pallida
GCTGCTTCCTGGCCTTTTGAAGCTTGGGATATGGACATCATAGGTCTATTAACCCCTCCTTCTCTAGAGGACATCGGTTCATATTAGCGATAACCGACTACTTCTCCAAGTGGGCTAAGCTATACCTCTGGCTGAAGTCAAGACTAGCATGTCATCAACTTCGTTAAATCCACGTCATCTATAGATTTGGTGTACTCGAAGAATCATTCATGACAATGGACCTCAATTCATCAGCCAAAAGTTCACCAGATTCTGCGATGATCATCGGATTGACAATGTCGCTTCAACAGCATACAATCCTGCTGCTAATGTTTAGCTAAAGCTTTAATAAAACCATCATTAAACTCCTCAAGAAGTTTGTATCCACTAACAACGGAACTGGAGCGAAAACTTGGCGAATGTCTTGGGCCTACCGAACTACGGTCCGCAATCCTACGGGCTTTACACCCTTCTCTTTGGTGTATGGCTGTGAAGCTGTTCTTCTTTAGAATTGCAAATTCCTTCTTTAAGGATTGCCATTGCTAACGAGCTTACTACAGAGAACAACGATCTTCTTCGACTTCAAGAGTTGGAAGCACTTGATGAGAAACGATTAATGGCTCAACAACATATTGAGTTATACCAAGCCCGCATCTCGAAGACTTTCAACCGCAAAGTTAAAGTCAGAACGTTTCAGCAAGGAGAACTTGTTCTAGCGGTCAGACGTCCTATGACTATGACTCATATCAGCAAAGGGAAATTCGATGCCAAATGGGAAGGTCCCTATATTATAAGCAAAGTCTTCTCAAATGGAGCATATCAGCTCTCAGAACTTGATGGTCGAGTTGCTATGATGCCTATCAATGGCAAGTTCCTTAAGAAGTATTATGTATAAATGTAAATGCTTGTAAAATCATCAGACAGAATCAAGTTCATAAATAAAATTCAAATTTTATTTCATTATATGATAGTACATGATATTAAAGGTCACTATCATCTTTCTCTACATTGGGATGCGGGCCACTGCCGTCCTTCTCGAAAATGTGATCAGTAAAAAAACCGAAAACCTCCTTACTGGAACCCACGAGGAACTTGCAGGCGGCCATCCTCATGGCTTCTTCTTCTTCAGTCCTTCCCGGTTCGAGCAGGAAGTCCAGAATGTCCCGTGGTGGCTGGGGTGCAGACGGACCTTCGCTTGTTTCTGTCTCTTTCGGCTGAACTGGATTGGCAGGGCGTTCTTCAGTGCCCTTTTAACCTGCGAGGCGATCTCAGCCTTCTTAGATGCTTCTCCAGACGACATTTTTATGTTAAAAGAGCAGAAGTGTTCGTTCCTGTCAGATTTTTGCTATATTTATAGGCAGAAGTTCCTCAACTAACGAAGCGATACATTCATTCGACGGTTCATCCGTTCATTAAACTCATGATGGTTCGTCCGTTCATTTATTTACATTCATTCGACGGTTTATCCGTTCATTAACTACTGACGGTTCATCCGTTCATTTATTACATTCATCCTGACGGTTCACTCGTTCGTTCATCATCATTTGATGGTTCATCCGTTCATTCATCATCACTTGACGGTCTACCCGTTTATTCATTGACGATTCATCATCGTTCATCAGCAACTCGTCATTTTCGACTAAGTTGTCAAAATCGAAATAATAGTATTCAATATATTCTGCCACGTCCATATTACCTCTGAGCAGATATAATAATATAATTATTTTCTACAAGAAATATATCATGTCTTGCACCTCTGAATATATTTTCTATCTCTATTATTTATATCTGAATAAGATATGCAATAAATAATGGAGCCACAACAAAAATGTCTTTTATTTATCCAAATGTGAGGCATTACAGAAAACACATCAATAGTGACAAACACAAAAATACAAAAAGTCCTAATCAAGAAGGAGGGATAATCAGATTGTCAATTTGCTGCTTCAGTGTCTGCAGCTCTTCTTCGTGAGTTGATGCTACTATCTTTCTCGCTTCCTCCATCCCGCTTTCTTCATCAAAAATGGGCATATCCACTGTCCGGCGGGTGATTTCTGCACCATGGGTTGTCTCATACTCATTCCTCTCTTCAATTAAAGCATTGAATTGTTCAATCACCAGTTGGTGATTAACAGTTTCTTCTTCAAACTCTTGTTGGAGGCGAGTAATTTCTGCTTTCAGCTCAGCAAGTCGCCGTCCTTTGCTTTCGGCCATTAACATAACTGATTCTATTTAGAATTGTACTCAGCTGATTTTGCAGAATGAGCCTCTAACAGATTTTGAAGGGTTAACCTTTCCATATCAGCAGCTTGAACCAGTCGCTCAAATTCAGCCTGTACTAAAGAATCTATATCCTTCTTCTTGAGCTCCTTGTACCTCTTGATGGAGACTTCTAATTCGTTCAAAATGTGTTCAAGGAGAGTGGCCTGAGCTTCGTCTCCTTGGTCTCTTATGGCTCTTATTAAGAAAGAGGTTGGCTTCCTAACCATAATGAAGTCAGCCCCTTCTTTCTCTATCATTTTATGGACAAGAGATCCCAGCGACTCGAAGAAGCATCTGGTAAAAGATTGGACAACTTGTTGATTGATGGCCAAAGTTCCAGGAGTCGCTGCTACACCTATTGAGGATGGGGTAGCAGGTTGCTCGATTCTTTGTGGTTGGACAACAGGCTCTTTAAATAAAGGAGCCAGAGTAGAACTGGTCGCTCCTCCTGTTTGATCCTCTGCAATAGTAAAATTGTTATTTTACTAATTGTTTGCTGATGAACAAGAAGATCAAAAAAGAACAAATCTTACCTTGGTTTGGTCTAACAACAAGTGCATCCCTTGCTGGAATGGACTCTCTTTGAACAGAAGTAGCCTCAGCTGCAACAGCCTGGCTACTGCCCGCTTCCGAACTGCAAGATAAGTGATGACTACTACTGACCGCCACAGTTGGTATGGGCACCATAGCCAGGTCTATTGGAGGTGTTGGCAGAGTCTCAAGATCTGCAAGAATTACAAATGAAGATATTAATCATCAGTCTATTTTTAAAGAAAATTGCTAGATCTCATTTTATACCTTGAGGGTCGTTGGCGGGATTTTCTTTTAGTACGCCTTCATTGGCTACTTCTTCATGAGATATTTCTATCTCAACATTTTCAACAGGATTTTCAGCAGATGCCTCCACTTCAATATCCTTTTTAGGATCTGAAATATCATCGGCAGTATCAAGAGATATATGTTCTTTGTTATCCTTTTCAGGATCTTGTATATACTCATCAACATTTTCAGTCGAAGAACTCTCTTCGTCTTTTTCTTCTTCTGCTGCTGCATTCCCACTGTTAGTGGCGGTCTGATCTTCCTGCAGGCTATAACTGCAATCCTCCAAAGCTGCAATCATTTCACGGTCTTTTTCTTCACGAAGAGTCCTGGGAGTAAGAGGAGGTTGAGTTGTCTCCACGACAGGTGAATGAGGTTGTACAATATTTTGTCCTTCCTCTAAGATGTTTTCTCCAGGTTTTTCAACCTCAGTTCTTGGGATAAGATCTCCCTCTGTTCATTCTCTTCAAGAGTCTTGCTCCCAGATTCAGAAACAGGTGTGGGAGATGCCATTAGAATTCCTGCTGCAGCATCTACTGAAGTCAAGAGTTGTCTAGAAGAAGATTCCTCCAAAACTCTTCTGGTGACTACTCTCTTCTTTCTGTGTAGAGGTCTGACAGGACTCTCTACATTTACTGGCTCTGCTTGTTTCTGCACAGAAGTTGGTGTAGCGGCAGCTTCTTGATGTGTCTCGGCCAATTGTCGAGATTGGGATCTTGTAGTGACCTTTTCGGAAGAAAGATCTACTATCAATTTCTTCTTTGCTGCGGGAGCAGGAGGCTCCTCTCTTCTCTTTTTCTTCGTGGAGATCTACCCACTCTCAGAGAAATACGCATTGCTGCGTTTACTTCTTGAGGGAACATCATATCCCTCGAAACTTCCAAAGGAGCATCGACCGGCTCGTGCACCTCTTCATTTACAGGGATCGATGGAGCAATCCTCCCTCTCCTCAATCTTGTTGCAGTAGCGAAACTATCTGCGAGATTAAAATTCTCGGCAAAAGTATTCGCGGATGTGTAAAATACAGAATATGTGAAGAGCATCCGAGGACCCTGGAGAGTACTCCTTGCTGGCATTGAAAATGTGGCTTTTGTATCACGGGCATTGTAATAAGCCCAAGCTCTAGCCCCGTCTATCAAGTAACCTTTGCCTTGGAGGCAAGTAATTGCGCTCCCTACATGGAACTGATCATACCCAAACTGCCGAACAAATCGGCTGGAAAGATATGGTTCTAAATAGCACTCTTCTTCGAACCGATAAACCAGATGTGATGGTCAAATTGTCTTCAACCATTCAAAGGCAGTATGGATCAGAGGTTGCATCTTCGAATCCACCATATTTGTGGGCATTTGATCATACCCAGCAGGGAAAGGAGCACAACAGAAGTTCCATCCTCTATTCAGATTCAAAACGAATCTACACTCACTCAAAGAAGTGTATTTCCATTTTCCTTCAGAATATCTTCGGAGAAAACTGCCATCAACTGGTCCCATGCCGGGGTCCATTAAGGTTGGATAGTGAAGAAGTAACCATCCAAATAAATATGTATATGGCAATTCCAAGCGAGGGAACTCTTTCTCTTCCTTCGCCTTCAGCATCAAATCGACGTATAACGAAGACTGGCATTTAGCTTACAGGTCATTGCTGATAACAAGTCCATCTTATAACCGAAGACTAACTTGACAGCAGCAAACAGAACACCGCGGTAAAAACGATCCACGGCACTGGATCCGGGAACCACAAACCTCCGAAGCCAGTATGTTAGGAATCCTGCCAGTTGTGCTTCTTCGGACATGGGTCTATAACCCATTCTTAAATAACTCTCCAAATTGTCCCCTCTCTTCAAAGGAGGATATTCATGATCATCTTTCACCTCTTTATCAAAGTAACCACTCTGTTCCATCAGTTTTATAACCTCTGCATTGCTCAAAGGTTTGAAGAAGGTAGGGTAGCATTTGTCGGTCTCCTTGGTCTTCTTCTCTTCTATATGGTTGAGAAACAGATATGGTAACCATTTTGAAGAGTAACAAGTGTTGGCGGTAGCACTCTTGTAATATAGAGAACAGATTTTGTAATGGCATAATAGTTCTTCGAACACTGCCACCATCTCTGCATTCTCTTTTCGGAGCTTGTCCAGCTCATTATTTGTCGGTACATACTCCTCATACGGAGCATCTGCCAGGGGCAAGTATGAGATATACTTCATCTCGTGGAGTGCAAAGCCCATCTCTCCACCTGGGGTCATGAAGGTTCTCGTCCTATAGTTGTACCTCTCAGCTAAGGCTAAAAACATATGAGGATTGGGAGCAAATCCGTATACAGTGGCATGCACTGCTTGATATAGATCAATCTGTTGGAGTCTGTCTTGGAAAGTTGTCAGAATCTAATTCGCAATATAGCTCCATCGTTTGTAGTCTGGATTCACCAATCCAGTCATTCTGATGTCTTGTTCGGGATATTTTCCTTCAGCCTTCGCAAATTCATTTGCGAATATTGGTGTTCTAACAGGCATCAGCATAGAAGAGTTCTCTGGTGGAATGCATCCAGGTCTCAACCCTCTCAACAAGCAGCTATATCTATCAGAGGAGCTATAAAACATATCCCTCTTGTTTGGCCCTTTCTTTACGAAGATTTTTCCTGCACGGGTATCCTGAAACAGAGTGATGTTCCACTCCATCTTCCTTGGGTAGCTCGCATGAGCGTACCGCGACAAAGGGAGGCAGCGAGCAATGTCTGGTATGAAGAATGATCTATCTTTCTGGTGAAGTATTCTATCCTCCATTCTCGGCCTAGGCTGAGAGACTTTCTCAAAGGCGTCACCGAACAGGAACAAGGGTTTCTTATGAATTACAGCATCCGCTGACTCTAGGGGCTGTCCATTCATTAAACACATTAAAGTCTCATTATCCTGGGAGATCAGTATAGCCTGACGGGAGACCGGTAGATCGTACTGAGGATAGTGAACGTGAGACAGATCTTTTTTATATTCAGACTCTGAGAGGGTTCCCACAAAATGTTCATAATCTGGGTCTTCATTGACCTCAACTGCATCAACAAACAGATAAAGATTAGTACAAAGTCAAAATCTCTGTTTTAAAACATAAAACATTGTAGTGCGCAACCTCAGATTGCGCTGACATGACTTACGCAACAACAGATTGCGCATCACAGAATGATGCACAAAGTGAGAGTTTGCGCTGACAACCTGCGTAAAGCAATCGATTGCGCTGAATTCCTATCAGCACAATTCAACAAGTTGCGCAGGAATGCAGCCTTCATAAAAATGAGGACTAACAGATTGATGCAACCAAAAACCCTAAAAAGGGTGGCGCAATATGAACTGATCTCTAAAAAGAGATGAGTTTCGAAGATCAAAGGAAGTCGAATCACCCTAAAAAGGGGTTTTTGATCGATTCAACTACCTCTCAGAGCGGGGTGCGCGGATTCGTGTCGAGATGCCCTCCGTGCAATTCTGTCAGATGACTCGGCCGGAGCTTTTCCTTTCGCGGCGGCGGTGGCGGCAGCATTGGATCGTCGTGGTGCCATGACAATCGTCGTCGGAGGAGAACAGTAAGGGTTGGGAGATTTTCTTCTCAAGAGCTCGAAAGATTGCAAAGTAAAGAAATGAAAACGAAGAGATGGGTATTTATAGTTTTTGAAATACGAAACGGATGCCTCGGATTGTGCCTAAAATTGTGATCTTTTCGCTTTGCGCAGACAGCTCAGCATCATGCGCAAAGTGATTCAACATTCAAAAATTCAAAGTATTTCAAAATTTTGAATAAAATCAACTTTCGAAAACTTTGAAGGGGATCTTGTAGGTCCTAAAAAATCAAGTTGCATCAATCAACAATGTCAAAGAATCAATATATACATCATTTTGATGAATTACGCAGGCAACAGATTGTGCAGCAATCCGATTGCGCACACTGGTTTGCGCACACTTCCAATTGCGCAGGCTGACGTGGCAAAAGTCATCATTACCTGAATCAAATCAAATCTTTCTGACAACTGACAGCACGGATAACGAGAAGACTGTTCGTTTTTGGTGCCACACAGTGCTCGAAGGCGGCTGACAGATGGCAACGCAATCCAGGATTGCGTAAACCAATCCTGCGCAAACTGAGTCTGCGCAAACCATTCCTGCGCAGTCTGAGTCTGCGCAAACCAAACTCTGCGCAGTTCAGGTTGTGCATTCCACCACCATAACTGATAAAGTACATGTGGCATTCATGCCATCAATTGCTCATTACGTGGCAACTGTCTATGCACGATCATGCGCATTTCAATTAAATGATGCCATGTGTCCCAGATAGTCGGCCCACGATCCAGTAACTGCCTGCACAGTCCAATGCTGCGCAAACCAGTTGCTGCGCAAATCATCTTGCGCAGTCCAGAATAACTGAAAGTTAGTTATTTTTCAGAACTCTATAAATAGAGTTTCAAGTCTTCATTTCAAGGGGGATCAAGATCAGACATAAAGTTCAGAAATCAGAGAGTTCAGGAGTTCTTGCCGAAGTGCTGCTGCATTCTTTCGTGGCTTTTGCCTTCAACTTTCGAGGCTTTTGCCTTCAGTTTCCAGAGTTGTTCTCAACTTCAGAGGCTTCGTCTTCAAAAGTTCACATCGTCCAAGGGATAAAGCAATCGTCATCTAGATTGGATTCCTATAGTTGCAATTTTCCTAGAATTCTTGTAATCTTTATTACACAGTTTGTATCAATAAAGTTTTATACTTTTGTTTTTGCAAACACTAACCCGAAGGGGGGTTCTGGACTGGAGCCACCGAGTTCGGGCCGAACTCGGTCCCAGGCCGAGTTCTGGCCGAACTCGGTCTGGCTGTTCCAGAATGTTGCTGGTAGGTTCTGTTTGCCCGACACTGAGTTCTGGCCGAACTCTGTGTCGTCGGGGCTGAGGCAGAAATCTGGGTGATTTTTCACCATTGGATCTTATCAAACGGTCCAGGTTTGTTGCGGGATTAGGGAGTTAAGTTAGGATTTCTAAACCCTAATCAAGCGTAACACAATTGTAGAACACACAAGAAAAGAGAGAGGAAGGATACAAGAGTGCCATTGGAACTTTTGGAGAGAAGACGGAGGATTGAAGGTCGTTTTCGAAGGAGATCGCGTTCGGGTAATCTCTACTCGTCGTTCTCGCTCTTCGTAGCCTTGTAATCATTGTTCTTGCTTCTAATTATTGTGGGGATCCGATTTGGATCGGGAGAAGTTTATAGAGGGTGTAATTCTTCTATTTCATTAGTGGAGCCTTCTCAGGGTTGGACTCCGATCGTCCCGTGATTTTTCCCGCAAGGGTTTTCCACGTCAAAAATTCTCTGTGTCTGCGAGGATTGTTTTGTGTGATTTTTTTGGGTTCGTGCGTTGTATTGCTCGGTCCTCTCGCAGGTACTCTCCGGTTTGGGGAAAGGTTTCCGCCCTTCTTTCCCAACACTGGGATGGGTTTATATGATTGCTTTTATTCTTTTTCTTATTCTATTTCTATTAATCTATATTTATATATAAATACTCATGCATATATATACATGTATATTTATTTGTACATACACACCTACATATATATATATATATTTATTTATAACATACATAATATTTATTCATATATATACGTATATACATACGCATGCACACACATAATTTATATTTACTTATATACACACATTATATATATATATATATATATATATATATATATATATATATATATATATATATATATATATATATATATATATATATATATATCACACGCATATATATTTACATTTATATATAACAAATCTCCAAAATCTAATTAAATATTTTTAATAGAAAATACCACTCTCAATTTTATCTATCTATATATATATATATATATATATATATATATATATATATATATATATATATATATATAAAAAAAATATATATATATATATATATATATATATATATATATATATATATATATATATATATATATATATATATATATATATATATATATATATATATATACACACACACACACACATTTACATATATATATTAATCTATACACATTCACATATATAATATGTCTATATGTTTATATATATATATATATATATATATATATATATATATATATATATATATATATATATATATATATATATATATATATATATATATATGAATCTAAATCACAAAATCTAATAATAATTTAAGTACAACTATTATATTTAATAACAATTATATTATCTACATAGAAAGACATCCATATACATATAGTAAAATGTTTCTATATACAGAAATATTATTTATATAAAATATCTATATTTACTATCTTTCCCAATGAATAATGAATTCATATAATCAGTTAGATAATATCCATACATATGAATATATATACATACACTTATATATATATAATCTTTATAAACTCAATTAAATCCAATAACATTTTGTTTGACTAAAGCAATATAACCAATAATAATACTAATATTATATAATAATCACCTCAATAACTTAATAATACATAATAATAATCAATATGCAATAAATCTATAATGATGTATATACCCTTTATGTACAGTCTAAAAATAACCATTTAAATAAAAAATATTTTACAATTTCCGGGAAGGGGAGCTACACAGCTTACTGCCGCCGTCTCACAACGGTGCAGGCTGGGCATGATCTGGCTGGACCCATTATTTTTGGGATCGGGTCGTGACAAGAAACAAGTTTTGCATTTTTCTCAATAGCCGTTGTCTTTGAAGCAGATTCAATAAGTTGCTTCTTTCCACAGACTGCAGGCTACAAAACAAGTACCGAAATTGGAATGTTGTCAATAAAATAGTAGTCGTAAACCTTCCACATAATAATTGTAAAGATATATTTACTTTCTTAGCTTCCGCTTTCACAACAATACTATCCAAAATTGCCTTAACCTGAAAATACTTAAATTGAGAACTAATTTATAGATAATAGTTGGAAGATATGTCTAGTATAAGAGGTGGCAGGTTATTGCTGAATGTTAGGTCAAAAATTGTCACAAGAATCTTGACAGGTTTTGGGTTGAAAATCAACAACAATAAGCAAAAGCAAATCTCAAGTCCTGGGAGGACTTTGAGTTTTGAGTTTCCGTACAAGATATGGTATTGTTTCCAATAATCATGGTAACGTTAATCAAGGTAAGGTTGTACTGCAAGTTAGATGAAAAGTTCTTAGAAATATAATGCACTTAGACATCATATTCATGCTTTTGTAATAACATGAACCTCATCTTTTCACTAGATATGGTATGTTTTCAATAATCAAGGTAAGGTTATGATGCAAGTTAAACATGAAAAAGTTCTAAAAAACACAATGCACTTAGACATCATATTCAAGCAAGTTTAATATGAAAAACATTGGAACAAAAACACAATGCACTTAGACGTCATATTCAAGTTGTTGTAATAACATTCACCTCATCATCATCTCTAACTTCGTCATCATCAACATGATTAGCCTCAGGCTCATACCTAAACATACTCCTTATCTTCTCAATTATCCCATCATTAATTCTACCCAAAGCAGTTTTCTTCGAAGCAGTTTCAGTAGGAAGCATCTTTCTACTAAGTGCAGCCTACAAAAGGATTACCAAAATCGGGATGCTATCAATAAAACAGAAGTCGCCAACCTTCCACATAATAATTGTAAAGATATATTTACCTTCTTAGCTTCCGCATTCGCAACAATAATATCCAAAATTGACTTAACCTAAAAATACATAAATTGAGAACTAATTTCTAGACAATAAATGGAAGATATATATGTCTAGTATAAGATGTCGCAGGTTATTGCTGAATGTTAGGTCAAAATTGTCACAAGAAACTTGACAGGTTTTGGGTTGAAAATCATCAACTGTAAGCAAAAGCAAATCTCAAGTCCTGGGGAGGACTTTTGAGTGTTGAGTTTCCACACAAGATATGGTATTGTTTCAATAATATGGTAAGATTAATCAAGCTAAGGTTATACTGCAAGTTAGATTAAAAGTTCTTAAAAACCCAATGCATTTAGACATTATATTCATGCTTTTGTAATAACATGAACCTCATCTTTTCACTAGATATGGTATTGTTTTCAATAATCAAGGTAAGGTTATGACGTAATGAAAATTTTCTAAAAAACACAATGCACTTAGACATCAGATTCAAGCAAGTTTAATATGAAAAAATTTGGTGAAAAAAAACGCAATGCACTTAGACGTCATATTCAAGCTGTTGTAATAACATTCACCTCATCATCAGCTCCAACTTCGTCATCGTCAACATGATTAGCCTCAAGTTCATACCTAAACATACTCCTTATCTTCTCAATTGTCCCATCATTAATTCCACCCAAAGCAGTTTTCTTCTAAGCAGTTTCAGTATGAAGCATCTTTCTACTAAGTGCAGCCTACAAAACGAGTACCAAAATTGGGATGTTGTCAATAAAACAGAAGTTGTCAACCTTCCATATAATAACTGTAACGATATATTTACCTTCTTAGCTTTCGCTTTCGCTTTCGCTTTCGCAACTATAATATCCAAAATTGCCTTAACCTAAAAATACGTAAATTGAGAACTAATTTCTAGACAATAGATGGAAGATATATGTCTAGTATAAGAGGTGGCATGTTATTGCTGAATGTTAGGTCAAAATTGTTACAAGAAATTTGACACGTTTTGGGTTGAAAATCAACAATTGTAAGAAAAAGCAAATCTCAAGTCTTGGGATGGACTTTTGAGTTTTGAGTTTCTACACAAGATATGGTATTATTTCAATAATCATGGTAAGGTTAATCAAGCTAAGGTTATTCTGGAAGTTAGATGAAAAGTTCTTAAAAACATAATGCACTTAGACATTATATTCATGCTTTTGTAATAACATGAACCTCATCTTTTCAATAGATATGGTAGTGTTTTCGATAATCAAGGTAAGGTTATGCTGCAAGTTTAACATGAAAAAGTTCTAAAAAACACAATGCACTTAGACATACGATTCAAGTAAGTTTAATATAAAAAACTTGTACAAAAAACGCAATGCACTTAGATGTCATATTCAAGCTGTTGTAATAATATTCACCTCATCATCAACTCCAACTTTGTCATCGTCAACATGATTAGCCTCAGGCTCATACCTAAACATACTCCTTATCTTCTCAATTGCCCTATCATTAATTCCACCCAAAGCAGTTTTCTTCGAAGCAGTTTCAGTAGGCATCTTCTTTCTACCAAGTACAGCCTACAAAACAAGTACCAAAATTAGGATGTTGTCAATAAAACATAAGTCATAAGCCTTCCACACTATAATTGTAAAGATATATTTACCTTCTTAAGGTCAGCATCCTCTACAATAATACTAGCAAACATTGTATTAACCTGAAAATACTTAAATTGAGAACTGATTTCAAGACAATAGATGGAAGATATGCTGAGAATAAAAGGCGACGGGTTATTTTTGATGGTTAGGTCAAAAATTGTCACCAGAAACTTAATAGGTTTTGGGTTGAAAATCAACAACTTAAGCAAAAGCAAATCTCAAGTCCTCGGGTGGAATTTGACTTTTGAGTTTCTACACAAGATATGTATTGTTTCAATAATCATGGTAAGGTTGATCAAGGTAAGGTTATACTCAAGTTAGATGAAATTTTTTTAAAAACACAACGCACTTAGACTTCATATTCATGCTTTTGTAATAACATGAACCTCATCTTTTTACTAGATATGGGTATTGTTTTCAATAATCAAGGTAAGGTATGCTACAAGTTTAACATGAAAAAGTTCTAAAAAACACAATGCACTTAGAAGACATATGATTCAGCAAGTTTAATATAAAAAACTTTGGGGGAAAACGCAATGCACTTAGACATCATATTCAAGCTGTTGTAATAACATTCATCTCATCATCAACTCCAACTTCGTCATCGTCAACATGATTTGCCTCAGGCTCATACCTAAACATACTTCTTATCTTCTCAATTGCCCCATCATTAATTCCACCCAAAGCAGTTTTCTTCGAAGCAGTTTTTGTAGGCAGCTTCTTTTTACCAAGTGCAGCTTACAAAACGAGTACCAAAATTGGGATGCTATCAATAAAACACAAGTCGTAATCCTTCCACACTATAATTGTAAAGATATATTTACCTTTTTAAGGGCAGCATCCTCTTCAACAATACTAACAAAAATTGTATTAACCTGAAAATACTAAATTGAGACGACAGATAGAAGATATGCCAAAAATAAGAGGTGGCGGGTTATTGTTGATGGTTAGGTCAAAAATTGTCACCAAAAACTTAACAGTTCTTGGGTTGAAAATCAACAACTATAAACAAAAGCAAATCTCAAGTCCTGGGAGGACTTGAGTTTTAAGTTTTCACACCAGATATGGTATTGTTTCCAATAATCACGGTAAGGTTCTACTGAAAGTTAGATGAAAAGTTCTTAAAAACACAATGCACTTAGACATCATATTCATGCTTTTGTGATAACCTGAACCTCATTTTTTTCACTAGATTTGGTATTGTATGCTGTAAGTTTAACATGAAAAAGTTCTAAAAAACACAATGTACTAAGAAATCATATTCAAGTAATTTTAATATAAAAAACTTAAAAAAAACACAATGCACATAGACGTCATATTCAAGCTGTTGTAATAACATTCACCTCATCATCAACTCCAACTTTGTCATCGTCAACATGATTTGCCTCAGGCTCATACCTAAACATACTCCTTATCTTCTCAATTGTCCCATCACTAATTCCACCCAAAGCAGTTTTCTTCGAAGCAGTTTCTGTAGGCAGCTTCTTTCTACCAAGTGCAGCCTAGAAAACGAGTACCTAAATTGGGATGTTGTCAATAAAACATAAGTCGTATGCTTCCCACACCATAATTGTAAAGATATATTTACCTTCTTAAGGGCAACATCCTCTTCAACAATCAACAATACTAGCAAAAATTGTATTAACCTGAAAATACTTAAATTGAGAACTTATTTCTAGACAATAGATGAAAGATATGCCGAGAATAAGAGGTGGCGGGTTATTGCTGATTGTAGGTCAAAAATTGTCACCAGAAACTTAACAGGTTTTGGGTTGAAAATCAACAACTGTAAGCAAAAGCAAATCTCAAGTCCTGGGAGGACTTGAGTTTTGAGTTATCACACCATATATGGTATTGTTTCCAATAATCACGGTAAGGTTAATCAAGGTAAGGTTATACTGCAAGTTAGATGAAAAGTTCTTAAAAACACAATGCACTTAGACATCGTATTCATGCTTTTGTAATAACATGAACCTCATCTTTTCACTAGATTTGGTATTGTATGCTGTAAGTTTAACATGAAAAAGTTCTAAAAAACACAATGCACTGAGACATCATATTCAAGTAATTTTAATATGAAAAACTTTAAAAAAATACAATACACTTAAACGTCATATTCAAGCTATTGTAATAACATTCACCTTATCATCAACTCCAACTTCGCCATCGTCAACATGATTTGCGTAGGCTCATACCTAAACATACCCCTTATCTTCTCAATTTTCCCATATTCCACCCAAAGCAGTTTTCTTCGAAGCAGTTTCAGTACGCAGCTTCTTTCTACTAAGTGCAGCCTACAAAACAAGTACCAAAATTGGGATGTTGTCAATAAAATATAAGTCGTAAGCCTTCCACACTATAATTTTAAAGATATATTTACCTTCTTAAGGGCAGCATCCTCTTCAACAATACTAGCAAAAATTGTATTAACATGAAAATACTTAAATTGAGAACTAATTTCTAGACAATAGATGATATACCGAGAATAAGAGGTGGCAGGTTATTGCTGATGGTTAGGTCAAAAATTGTCACCAGAAACTTATACAGGTTTTGGGTTAAAAATAAACAAATGTAAGCAAAAGCAAATCTCAAGTCCTAGGAGGACTTGAGTTTTGAGTTTCCACGCCAGATATGGTATTGTTTCCAATAATCACGGTAAGGTTATACTGTAAGTTTCCATGCCAGTTTTGAGTTTTGCAATAACATGAACCTCATCTTTTCACTAGATATGTTATTGTAATGAAGGTAATGTTGTGCTGCAAGTTTAATATGAGCAAGTTCTAAAAGACACAATGCACTTAGACATCAGATTCCACCAAGTTTAATATGAAAAATTTTAAAAAAAAACACAAATGCACTTAGACATCAGATTCAAGTTGTTGTAATAACATTCACCTCATCATCAACTCCATCCTTAGCCTTAATCTTTGCTTGTTCCTCCTTCACAATTTTTTCTATTAAGATATCACAATTTTCTTGTAAATAAAATTACAGCAAAAATCCATAAGAATGGATTAGTATAAGCAACTACAAAAATTTAAATGGGTAAATGATAAACATAGTTTAGGTGGTCATCCACTAAGTTCAGTTGTGAAGGAAACATCGTCGACTCATAAAATTATAAAAGTATGGATTAGTAGAAGAAACTGCCAAAATCTAAATGGAAAATTGATAAACATAGTTTTGATGATTATCCACTTAAGTTAGCTTGAATAAGAAACAATACCAACTAAAAAAGTTCAAAAGTGTTAATTAGTAGAAGCAACTGCAAAAATCTAAAAGGATAAAATGATAAACATAAGGTTAGCTGATTATCAACTAATTTTGATAGTAGAGGAAACATTGTTAACTCTTAGAAATGTAAAAAAATAAAAAAAATAACGCAACAGATGATGCAATAAAATTGTTCATATAATAATCACATGAAATATAGCATTATACCACTGTAAAGTAACCTAATATCTAACATCACTAACAATCAGTAGCTAAATAAATAAAAAGGACACTGAATGTCGTATAAACATAGTCCTGAATATCATACAATATTCATGCTAAATAAAAGGATACGTACTACATAAATGGACAATAGCATTCTAATAAAAATAATTTACAACCATATCCCTTAACGTGTTCACGATCTTAACAAGTCTGATGCTATCATTTAAAACCTAAATTTGAAGCATACAATTGTAGGATGTACTTTCATATAAAATACTTAATTGGTAATATTAACATCTTAATGATACATTACCATGATCGCACAAAAAAGTTGGTAACTCAAATTTTCATCCTCCCAATTGATATTCCCTAAGGTGATCTGTTGACTGAGTCAATTCATGAAACGTCATGCATTCCTTGTTCAAGCAATCATTTCATTTCTCGATAATTAGATGTTCCAAGATTTTTCCCTTAATGAATTCCATTTGCATTCCATGGAGAGAGCAAAATCATGAACCAATCACAAAAGTATAAAATATAGAGAAGAATTATCTATACAAAACCTAATATTAATGACTCAATAGTCTAATTGTGTTTCTAACTGAGAAGAACCAGTCAACAAGATTATGCATAAACTTGTTAAGGGAAAAGCCACATAACAATAGAACTGAAAATGTCAAGATATACATCTAATAAATACTATCAACTCACATCACACAATATTACATAAAAACAACACAAACAGGAATAGAAATGAAAAGATCAAGACATATAAAGTATCTCACATCACATCCTATAAAGGACAAAAATGACCATTTACATTTCGAAAAATTTGCATCTCTTCTAGTATTTCAAAACAAGGATATTGCATTAACCATCACCTATATCACTTACAGTCTCTAGAAAGAACCAAAACGTACTCGTCTTGATAGAAATTTTGAGGCATGTCCTTTAGAGTTTACCTGTCTTTTCTAGATCGGAGTATAAGCCTTATCGCTAAGGCTATAACTATAACTATTATTTCTATTATTCTCTCAATTTTGGTTCTCTTATTCCCAAATAAAGATAGTCTTCCTCATTGTATTCTCATGGAGATTTAATTCTAAGCAATTGTAAACCTCTACGAAAACAGAAGGAGAAACAACACCACAAATTTTATTCCAACCAAAAGCTATATGCTTTCTTTAAATTTTATTCTAAAAAAAGAGTAACAAATAAAAATATATACATAGAGTTATTCCGCTAATTAAAACCAATGTCTTTTTTTATTTTTCTTCATCCAAGATGAAAAAAAATTCATTTCATTCATTAAACTCGGTCCATAGATTCCAGATAAACGATGAAAACTTAAGAACTCTGTATATAAAGAGTTCCTTTAAGAATGAAAAAGTAATTCTACCCATAGCAGTTGAGAAGGACACATTTGTAAGCAGTTGAGAAGGACACATTTTAAAGAAAAGTTGGAATTACAATAAAGATATTACACACAGTTCGATAAATTCATCGCATTAAGTACATCGCATCACCACAACTTTTTGGGTCTAAACTAAAAGTTACAAAAAATGGCAATAAACAAAAATATGATGCACGAGCATACAACTTTTAAGTTCTATCTTAAAAAGTATGTGTCTGTGTTGCATCATGTCAGATATGTGTCAAACTAAGACGATCCAAACTAGTGTTGTGTCCAAACCATGTTGTACTATGTCCCTACAATTGTGTGAAACCCAAATTTTTGTTAAATAATATTAATATTATATTATTATTATTATTATATTTATTATTAGTATTATTTTTGAGTGTTAAAAATTATTTCGAAAATTATTAATTTGGTTTTTGGGTGCTGACCCAGACTCGAACCCAAACCCAAGCCTGAACCCAGACCCAATCCTATTTCTAAAAATTCTGAATTCTTATTTTTATTAAAAAAAATACATAGCTTTTGAGCTGGTCCACGAGGACTAGCACTTACCCTACTCTTCAACCCACGTTCACTCCCCTCCTTAACACTCTACCCTTCAATCTCTCTCACCCACAAACCATTTCCAACACCACTCTCCTTATAACTCCCTAACTCCCCTCCTCTCCCACAGCAAAAGAACACCACCACCATCCACAACTTATCTCTCCAGAACCTTTCCAAAAGAGTAAAACCCCACCACCACCAAACTATTTCCCCATCACCTCTCTCTCTCACAACATCCCTCGACCCCCTCCCTCTCGGCCATGAACCCCGGATCCCCGGCCGCCCGGACCTCCGGCCAACCCCGTTCGCTCCCCCAGCCGCGCGTCCCCGAGCCCCTTCGGCCAGCGCCGACGCCCCGCCTCCAGCGCCTGCCCCGGCGCGCCTCCCCGGTGCGCAACCTCTCCGGCGTCCGACCCCGACGCCGGCGCCCTTCCCGCCGACCTCCTCCCAGCAGCCCTCGCCGACTCCTCCGCCCGGCGGACCCCGACGCCGGTTCCCAGCGCCCCTCCCCGGCGAGATTCCCCTGCACGCCCTTCGCCGACCCTCCTCGGCGCCCCTCCAACCATCGACCGCCGTTCCCAGCGCTGTCCCAGCGTCCCGTCGTGCCCCGGACCCCGATCCAGCACTATTTCCGCTGTTGCCATGCTTGGCTAGCACCCCAGCGCTGACCCCGCGGGTACCCGCTGATCTGGACAGCATTGTTCAGCGCTGTTCCGTGTTTTCGTTGCTGTTCGGATCTCTATTTTTCTTCTTTTAATAATCTGAGAGCTCTAGCCGAGCAACCAGAGGTATAACCCCTGTCCCGTTCTATTTTTCATACAGTCTATGATAAGATTGGTCCCCGATTCCCTCATGGGAATTCGGTTTTTAGCGATGTCGTAATTTTGGAACCTTCGGAAAGGATCTGTTGGTTGTTTTGATCTTTCCAAACTTTTCGGAAAGTGGATTTCTTAATATTTTGGGTTTTCGGATTTTTCGGTAGCGTGCTGTGATGTTTTGGTTGGTTTCGGACTCCCGAATTTGGTTCGGGTCGTTCTGAATTTATCTGTGGACGTTTGTGGTTATCTTTATATATTTATAAATTGGGATTCCCTGGTTTAGGATTTTGCAAAAAAAATTATCGACATATTTCCCAGTTTTTGGGTTGACCAAAAATAGAGGAAATGCTGCCGAATTTTTCCGTAAATTTAAAGTATATTTTAAAAATGATTTTATAATGGATTTCAGAAATATATATTTAATATTTAGATTTTGGACGACGACCGTATCGGTCAATGGGCCCCGGCTAAGTGCAAACGAAATCGGCTTCGCCCGGACGTTGAGGCATTAGCCTAGTTGACGATTGGACCATATCTAAGACTCGATAAATATTTACTTTATTTTTATCATTTATTTTATTCTTAATTATTTATAGAAAGTTTAGAACTAACTGCCGTTTCTGTCTTATTTCAATTTATGTAAATAAATTATAATGGGCATAAGCCCAGCTGGTTGTTGGTTCTGTAACTGTAATTTGGTAGCGTAGGTTTTGGTTGATTGCTGATTTTCCGAGTTTGTGTAGCGTAATAATATACTAATAATAAAAGTTATTTTTCATATAAAAATTAGTAAAGATTTTCTCACCTAAAATCTACAAGTTTTAATATTAACAAACGATCATGTATTTCTCACTAAAATAAGAAATTAGTTTTATATTTATAATTATGAAAATACAAAGTTTTAATCAACTAAATTGGTATCGACGAGTTTTCCAAAATACAAAGTTTAAAATGATCTTTCCCTCGTATAAATTCAACGCACAAATAATCGTGTTTTTGTCGTGTTGTATTAATAAAGAATTAAAATGGATTAGGACACATTTAGAGATTTCAACTAGCGTAGCTAGATTGGTAACCCTGGAATCTGAGTCAATTTTTCGAATGTAGGAATTCGAGGACGATTCTGAATTTCCATCTCGAAGTCTTCATCCTCTCCAGTCAAGTCCATTTTGAGGCAAGTATAGTTTGTGTTAGTTTTACAGTTATTTTAATAATCGCTTTACTGCAAGTTTAAAAACCACGATGCAAACACGAAACTCTCTATGAGAGTACTGATTGTGACTACTGTACTGATTGGGGACTGAGGGAATAGACTAATGTTTATGACCAAATCCAGCTGTAACTTAGAACTGTGTGAGCTTACCCCTCTTACACACGGGGATAAGCCGTACCGTATCAATAGGATACTACTGAATCATCCCAAGCCGGTCATATTCATTGCCTATTCACATCACACAGTTTTACTGCTAGAAAACTGTTCAATTTCTAAACTGTTTAAAAGTGCATGATTCTATTATTTATTTTAACTGTTTTAAATTAGCATGAATTGTACTTTGCTCCCTCCTGACTGGAGATATATTTTTAGGGGACATTGAGGATGCTGAGCTGTTATACAGCAGTTACTATGACCCTGTTTTGTACCCTGTAGTACTGCCAGAGTCCCCATTGGAGGACGTTGGGACTGAGGCCGATGAGCCGGCTGATAGATAGCTTTTCTTTTTCAGCATTGTTGTTTATTTCAAACTCTGTTATTTATTTCAGTACATTTTTCCGTTGTATTTCATTTCAAAGTTTAATAAAGTTTCATTTCCCGAATTTGAGTTGTGACAATATAGATGTTGTTGTATGGTTACCTGCTAATGGAACAGCTTACTGCCGCCGTCTCAACAACGGTGCAGGCTGGGCATGATCCGGTTCGACCCAATTATTTGGGATCGGGTCGTGACATGTTTTTAGTGGTGGCCCATGCAGGTCCAATACAATAACTTAGGAAAACATACCTAGAAATAATTAGAACACTAGAACATTGATTTGTCACAACATAGGTCTGAATTATATATAAATAAATATTTTTGTTTGATTTTAGACTGGTAGGATACCTTGCTTATGTTTGTAGCCTAAACCTTCTAGATTATGACCAAGGAAAAGACCACCCCTGCTGGCGATGAGGTGTCATCATCTGAACACGCCCCATCTCCCCCAGCACGTCCAGACCCTTCACCGTTGCAGCTGACCGACCGACCCCATCAATCTCCAGCACTTCGCGGCGCTTACGCCACTACTTCTCAAGCAACAAACCCTACACTTCCCCGGGCTGAGCCGTATATCCCTGCGGTAGTGTCCGCACCAGCTGCCCCACCAGTGCCCTTGGATCCCACTGATCTAGTGGGCATGCTACATGGAGTTCTCGAAGCCCAAAGAGCCCAAGCAGAAGCTCATCGAGAACAGAATACAGCCTAAGCTGCAGCCCATCGCGAGCAGACCGCGATTATGAGAGAGGGCATAGAGAATGCCCACAACGTGGCTATGGATGCCCTCGAAAGAGGAGGAACCACTTCATCGGAGCCACGACCTACCAAGGTAAGCATGATTCAGGAGTTAAGATTTATATCATTAAGGCCATTCTTTTGATTAGAGGCGTATTATTACATGAAGGTCGGAGATATAGAGAGCTTCAAGAAGCAAGGCCCTCGACCTTTCAAAGGAACCGAGGGTATCATCTACGCCGATGAATGGCTAGACAGCATGGAGCGTCTCTTAAGCGTCGCTCGACTCCCAGAGGACCTCAAGACTGAAGCAGTGGGACTCCAGCTACAGGATGTGGCGAGCACCTGGTATCGGAATGAACCCCGACTCCAGGACAAGCAGCTCGACTGGGACACCTTCAAGAGGCTGTTCCGTAGGAAGTTCTTTCCAACATTGGAGATACGGGAGATGGAAAGGCAATTCCAGGACCTGAAGCAGGGGAACATGACAGTCGGCGAATATATGACAGAGTTCGACCGACTTAGCCGCTTTGCCCAGAACCTGGTAGCTGACCCCAAGGATCGTGCTGAACGATTCAAGTATGGATTACGAGAAGAGATTTGCACCCATGTGATCGCAGGTGGCGCTAAAACATATGAGAGGATCCTGATACGAGCTCAGGACATAGAGAAGAGCCAGCCTTCTCGATCCAAGAGGGAGTATCCTGGAACTAGAAACTTCCAAGGTAACCAGAAGAGGCCCAACAACAACAACAGGCCTTCACACCACCAGCAGCAGCACCATCAGGCGAGGACTAATGACAAGTCGTCTCAGAGGCAGATCCCAGTCTGTGAATATTGCAAGAGGCCGAGACATCAGTCGAACATATGCAGAAAGAAGCTAGGACACTGCCTAGTCTGTGGGTCTGCCACCCACCAAGTGAGGGACTGCCCCTCATCAGTTCACCGGATCGGAACCAATCAGCAAAGAGCTCCCCTCCCCACTCAGCAACAACGGTTCGAACAACACCAGCAGAAGACCGGGCGAGCTTTTGCCCTAGCAGCTGATGAGCAGGAACCAGAGCAGGAACCCACCGCTGATGTCATCACAGGTTCCATTTATGTGTTTTCACATCCTGCTCTAGCATTATTTGATTCGGGTGCATCACATAGTTTCATATCATCAGAGTTTATTTCTGCACACCACCTAGATACGGGACTTAGCAAGGTGATTAGTAGAGTTATGACTGGTGGTGGTCCCATACCCGTCACCGAGGCTTGTAACTGTCCTATCACTATCTCAGGCCATCAGTTCTTAATACCCTTACTAGTGATGCCCCTGCCCAATTATGATGTAGTCCTAGGGATGGACTGGTTAAGTGAACAGCATGCGCTGATAGATTGTCACCGAGGATGTGTCATCTTCAGCCCACCAGGAGAACCGGAGTTTGAAATCTCTCGAGCTCCGGATGACATGAAGAGTGTTACCTACTCCTCAATCACCGAAGAACCCGGGCCTCCTCACCCTATCATTGCTAAATTTATGGACGTCTTTCCAGATAGTCTTCCAGGATTGCCGTCGGATCGAGCTATAGAATTCACCATCGATCTAGTACCCGGCTCTTTTCCTATTTCTCGGGGATGCTACAGAGTCAACCCCAAGGAGGCTAAGGAGATGAAGGATCAGATCGACGAGCTGAAGGCACAAGGATTTATCAGAGACGGGGCTTCATCATGGGGAGCACCAGTTTTGTTCGTGCCCAAGAAGGATGGAACTGTGTGGATGTGTATTGACTACCGGGCGCTGAACAACATCACCAACAAGAACAAGTACCCCTGCCCCGGATCAACGACTTGTTTGATCAACTGAGTGGAGCCAAGGTATTTTCAAAGATAGATCTCAGATCAGGCTACCATCAAATTAAGGTCAGGAAGGAGGATATTCCCAAGACGGCGTTCAACACCAAGTATGGGCAGTTTGAATTCTTGGTCATGCCATTTGGACTGACAAATGCTCCTGCGGTATTCATGAACCTCATAAACAAGGTTTTCCATGAATATCTGGATCAGTTTGTTGTTGTCTTTATCGATGACATACTGATCTACTCGAATACGGAGGAAGAGCATGAAGAGCACCTGAGGAAAGTGCTGAGTACCTTGAGGAAAGAGAAGCTCTATGGTACGTTATCCAAATGCGAATTCTTTTTAGACAAAGTGGAATTTTTGGGCCATGTTGTCACAGGAAAAGGAATTTCGGTGGATCCAAAGAAGATAACTGCTATTGAGAAGTAGACTGCACCAAGCTCGATTGCAGAGATCAGAAGCTTTTTGGGTTTAGCTGGCTACTACCGGAAGTTTGTGAAGAATTTCTCCAAGATTGCTGAACCAATGACGAAGCTTACCAAGAAGAATGAGGAGTTCATATGGTCTGAAGCTTGCCAGTCAGCTTTTGAAGAACTGAAGAAGAGGCTCACAACGGCGCCGATACTTGCGCTACCCGCAGGTACCGGCGGTTTCTCAATCTATAGTGATGCTTCCGGTAAGGGACTGGGCTGCATTCTTTAACAACACGGGAAAGTGATTGCTTATGCATCTAGGCAATTACGGACTCATGAGAAGAACTATCCCACACATGATTTGGAGCTTGCAGCGGTGATATTTGCTTTGAAGCTATGGAAGCACTACCTATATGGAGAGAGAGTAAAAATATTTACAGACCACAAAAGTCTGAAATATGTTTTCACTCAGAAGGAGCTGAACATGAGACAGAGGCGATGGCTGGAGCTGATGAAGGATTTTGACATCAACCTGCAATATCATCCGGGTAAGGCTAATGTTGTTGCAGATGCACTTAGTCGATACCCAATGGCTATGTTCTTGACCAAGGAGCGACATTTGCTGGAGGACATGGAGAAGCTAGGATTGGAAATTGTACTGCCCGAAGAAGAGATGAAGAAACTTGGAAGAGAAGCCATCGTACCAGGAGCTGAATCATCATTGATGCAGTTGCAAGTGCGTTCGAGTCTTATTGACAGAATCAAGGAGGCACAATTCCAAGACGAGACGCTTTGCAAACTTAGATATCAAGTGCTGGCGGGAACACTTGAAGGATTTTCAAACGCCAGCAACGGAGTACTGAAGAATGGTACGAGGCTTTGTGTACCAACTTGCGAACTGAGGAACGAGCTAATGCAAGAAGCGCACCAGTCGTAGTATTCCATACATCCTGGAGCCAACAAAATGTACCGGGATATGCGCACAATAGTATGGTGGTACGAAATGAAGAAGGACGTATCCAGGTATGTGGCTAGATGTTTAATTTGTCAGCAAGTTAAAGCTAGCAGACAGAGACCAGCAGGACTATTGTAGCCGCTTGACATTCCGGAGTAGAAATGGGAGCACATAATAATAGATTTTGTATCGAGACTGCCTCGATCCCAAAGAGGGAAGGATGCCATTTGGGTTATTATGGACCGACTGACGAAGTCAGCTCACTTTATCCCCTTCTAGGTTAGTTTATCCACCGAGAAGTTGGCAGCACTGTACATGCGACACATCTACCGGATTCATAGAGTTTCGATAAGTATCGTATCTGACAGCGATACTAGATTTACCTCTCACTTTTGGAAGAGTTTGCATGACAGCTTGGGAACACAACTGAAGTTCAGTACCGCCTTCCACCCCCAGACTGACGGGCAATCAGAGAGAACAATCCAGACGCTAGAAGACATACTGAGATCCTGCGTCCTAGAATTTGGAGGATCTTGGGAAGACCATTTGCACTTGGTAGAGTTCTCTTACAACAACAGCTACCAAGCTAGCATCGGTATAACACCGTTCGAGGCACTCTATGGACGTCGTTGCCGCACTCCACTTGCTTAGGACGACGTCGGAGAACGAGTGTTGCTTAGACCCGAGATAGTGACCGAAGCAGCAGAGAAGGTGAGAATGATCAGAGACAAGGTCAGGATTGCCGAAGATAGACAGAAGCATTGGGCCGATAGCAGCAGACGGCCTTTGGAGTTTGAAGAAGGCGACAGTATGTTTGTGAAGATCTCGCCTACCAGAGAAACCATTCGTTTCGGCAGAGCAGGAAAGTTAAGCCCCAGGTACATTGGTCCATTTGAAGTACATAACATGATTGGAGAAGTGGCTTATCGGGTGGCTCTATCCCCAAGTCTCGAAGGCGTCCACAACGTCTTCCACGTCTCGCAGCTGAGACGCTACATCCCGGACCCGAGCTATATCTTGGACCATTCAGAGCTGGAGATTGGACCCAGCCTCACAGTGCCAGAGAAGCCAGTGGCGATATTGGACAGAGGCGGGAAGAGAACCAGGAACTCCGTGACGTCGATAGTCAGAGTGATGTGGCGGCACAACTCACAAGACGAGTCGACCTGGAAGCGAGAAGACCAGATGCAGGAGCAGTAGCCGTACCTGTTTGAGACTTAAGGTAACCCGTAACCTTGTATTTAATTTCGAGGACGAAATTTTCTAAGGAGGGAAGATTGTGAAACCCAAATTTTTGTTAAATAATATTAATATTATATTATTATTATTATATTTATTATTAGTATTATTTTTGAGTGTTAAAAATTATTTCAAAAATTATTAATTTGGTTTTTGGGTGCTGACCCAGACTCGAACCCAGACCCGAGCCCGAACCCAGACCCAATCCTATTTCTAAAAATTCTGAATTCTTATTTTTATTAAAAAAAAAAGTACATAGCTTTTGAGCTGATCCACGAGGACCAGCACTTACCCTACTCTTCAACCCACGTTCACTCCCCTCCTTAACACTCTTCCCTTCAATCTCTCTCACCCACAAACCATTTCCAACACCACTCTCCTTATAACTCCCTAACTCCCCTCCTCTCCCACAGCAAAAGAACACTACCACCATCCACAACTTATCTCTCCAGAACCTTTCCAAAAGAGTAAAACCCCACCACCACCAAACTATTTCCCCATCACCTCTATCTCTCACAACATCCCTCGACCCCCTCCCTCTCGGCCACGAACCCCGGATCCCCGGTCGCCCGGACCTCCGGCCAACCCCGTCCGCTCCCCCAGCCGCGCGTCCCCGAGCCCCTTCGGTCAGCGCCGACGCCCCGCCTCCAGCGCCTGCCCCGGCACGTCTCCCCGGCGTGCGACCTCTCCGGCGTCCGACCCTGACGCCGGCGCCCTTCCCGCCGGCCTCCTCCCAGCAGCCCTCGCCGACTCCTCCGCCCGGCGGACCCCGACGCCAGTTCCCAGTACCCCTCCCCGGCGACATTCCCCTGCACCCCCTTCGCCGACCCTCCTCGGCGCCCCTCCAACCGTCGGCCGTCGTTCCCAGCGCTGTCCCAGCGCCCCGTCGCACCCCGGACCCCGATCCAGCACTATTTCCGCTGTTGCCGTGCTCGGCCAGCACCCCAGCGCTGACCCCGCGGGTGCCCGCTGATCTGGACAGCATTGTTCAGCGCTGTTCCGGGTTTTCGTTGCTGTTCGGATCTTTATTTTTCTTCTTTTAATCATCTGAGAGCTCTAGCCAAGCAACCCGAGGTATAACCCATGTCCTGTTCTATTTTTCATACAGTCTATGATGAGATTGGTCCCCGATTCCCTTCTGGGAATTCGGTTTTTAGCGACGTCGTAATTTCGGAACCTTCGAAAAGGTTCTGTTGGTTGTTTTGATCTTTCTGAACTTTTCAGAAAGTGGATTTCTTAATATTTTGGGTTTTCGAATTTTCCGGTAGCGTGCTGTGATGTTTTGGTTGGTTTCGGACTCCCGAATTTGGTTCGGGTCGTTCCGAATTTATCTGTGGACGTTTGTGGTTATCTTTATATATCTATAAATTGGGATTCCCTGGTTTGGGATTTTGCAGGAAAAATTATCGGCATATTTTCCAGTTTTTGGGTTGTCCAAAAATAGAGGAAATGCTGCCGGATTTTTTTCGTAAATTTAAAGTATATTTTAAAAATGATTTTATAATGGATTTCGGAAATATATATTTAATATTTGGATTTTGGGCGACGATCGTATCGGTCAATAGGCCCCGGCTAAGTGCAAACGAAATCGGCTTCGCCCGGACGTTGAGGCATTAGCCTAGTTGACGATTGGACCATATCTGAGACTCGATAAATATTTACTTTATTTTTATCATTTATTTTATTCTTAATTATTTATAGAAAGTTTAGAACTAACGGCCGTTTCTGCCTTATTTCAATTTATGTAAATAAATTGTAATGGGCATAAGCCCAGTTGGTTGTTGGTTCTGTAACTGTAATTTGGTAGCGTAGGTTTTGGTTGATTGTTGATTTTGCGATTTTGTGTAGCGTAATAATATACTAATAATAAAAGTTATTTTTCATATAAAAATTAGTAAAGATTTTCTCACCTAAAATCTGCAAGTTTTAATATTAACAAACGATCATGTATTTCTCACTAAAATAAAAAATTAGTTTTATATTTATAATTATGAAAATACAAAGTTTTAATCAACTAAATTGGTATCGACCAATTTTCCAAAATACAAAATTTAAAACGATCTTTCCCTCGTATAAATTTAACGCACAAATAATCGTGTTTTTGTCGTATTGTATTAATAAAGAATTAAAATGGATTAGGACACATTTAGAGATTTCAACTAGCGTAGCTAGATTGGTAACCCTGGAATCTGAGTCAATTTCTCGAATGTAGGAATTCGAGGACGATTCTGAATTTCCATCTCGAAGTCTTCATCCTCTCCAGTCAAGTCCATTTTGAGGCAAGTATAGTTTGTGTTAGTTTTACAGTTATTTTAATAATCGCTTTACTGCAAGTTTAAAAACCACGATGCAAACACGAAACTCTCTATGAGAGTACTGATTGTGACTACTGTACTGATTGGGGACTGGAGGAATAGAGTAATGTTTATGACCAAATCCAACTGTAACTTAGAACTATGTGAGCTTACCCCTCTTACACTCGGGGATAAGTCGTACCATATCAATAGGATACTACTGAATCATCCCAAGCCGGTCATATTCATTGCCTATTCACATCACACTGTTTTACTGCTAGAAAACTGTTCAATTTCTAAACTGTTTAAAAGTGCATGATTCTATTATTCATTTTAACTATTTTAAATTAGCATGAATTGTACTTTGCTCCCTCCTGACTGGAGATATATTTTTAGGGGACATTGAGGATGCTGAGTTGTTATACAGCAGTTACTACGACCCTGTTCTGTACCCTGTAGTGCTGCCAGAGTCCCCATTGGAGGACGTTGGGACTGAGACCGATGAGCCGGCTGATAGATAGCTTTTCTTTTTCAGCATTGTTGTTTATTTCAAACTCTGTTATTTATTTCAGTACATTTTCCCGTTGTATTTCATTTTAAAGTTTAATAAAGTTTCATTTCCCGAGTTTGAGTTGTGACAAATATAGATGTTGTTGTATGGTTACCTGCTAATGGAACAGCTTACTACCGCCGTCTCAACAACGGTGCAGGCTGGGCATGATCCGGTTCGACCCAATTATTTGGGATCGGGTCGTGACAAATAGATATTATACCAACTATGGGTTGGTCAATCCACATATCTTTATGTACGAAATACCAAACTAAGACACTCATTTATCAATTATTTATAAATCATATTAGGGGGCAAATGCAAATGAAAAACCCCGAATGGAAATAGATTGTCTAAGAAGAACAATCAATAACATTCGTATCATATCATGTCGGACACATATCAGAGACGGAACAGAGACTCCAAAATACACTAAGATTGGAGCGGTGACCGTGTCGCCGTGTCCAAACAGTGTTTTTCCTAATAACCGTGCCCATGTGAACGTAGCAACGTTGATTTGGGCATCGACATATATTTCATGAACGTGGACAAATGGTTTCATTTGATTTGGAAACAACCAAATCTTTTATTATTTCTTTATTCTTCATCGAATCCAGACACAAATGAACAAAGTACTTCAACCAATAATAGATCAAAATAATAAATTATAAAGAAATGACAACAATATTATGTAGAAAATAGAAACCCTAAAATGAGAGAGAAATCTAACCCCACGACTCCATGGTTGCTGGAAACGAAAGGGGAGAGAGATAGAGATAGGCAAAATTATTGGGTGGTCCAGAACTCACCACGTGGCAATGGTGACCCGGTCAATAATTTGTTGACACTTAGGCATAATACATTATATCACTATATTTCTCTTATTTTCTAGTTCAGTTTTTTAAAGAAAAAATGAATTTTTTTTCTAATTACATGTAAGTGAATTTCTATATATTTCATTTTTTTACATTTTTTAAAAAAATTATGCCATGTGTCAACAAATTAGTGGACGGGCTTACCATTCACCATTGCCACGTGGTGAGCCCGAACCACCTAATAATTTCTCTGGAGAGGGGGGGTCTTTTAGGAGGAATTAATAGATGGTCTGGGTGGTGAGCCTGGCAAATAAATCATTGACACTTAGCATTAAAGAAAAAAAACTCAACACAGGTTTAAGCCAAAAAGATCACATCTTTGTTGGCTCAATGATGTATCATGTTTTTGAATATGATTCATCTGTTAAGCTTAGCATTTCATTATCACTAATCTTCATACTACCACTATAGCATTTCTACTTATACTTATACCTTTGATGATATGTGCTTATTATTTTACTTATTAATGATATGAGTTTTTATTATATATATCTTAAATTTAATTGAGTTACCGAAATCAAAACTATGTTTTGATTATGGTTATTCAATTAAGTTTAACATTATGATATCACTAATATTTATGCTATCAATATATCTCTTATACTTAAATTTTGCAATGCCCTACTGTGCTTCATCTTATCATATTTGCTACACGTATATTGCTTTGTTCGTCTAATATGTATATGCAGAAAAGCAATAAGCAAGATCAATGTGGACATATGCAATAAAGAAATGATGGTGGGCTAAAGATGACGGATCCCACAAGATTTCTCTGAACCACCCGACGACATCTCCGGAGCCACGCACTCGGGGGTTCCGCTGTCCAGTCAGCAGACGGGGGTCAAGACGGCAGCGTCCCTCGTCGAGGGTTCGAGGACGAAGCTCCCGAAAGTTATTTAGTTTTCACAAACTGGATATCTTTGGACAGCTGATGTCAAGGAAGAAGCCAACATCTATCATAGAAATAAGCCATGTCATGCCATCATCATTTTAAGACTCTGAAGAAGCCTGCACCTACTACAGAATATCTGGAGTCTGTAATGAGTCTTAGGAATAATTGTAAACATAAAAAATGGATGGCTAAATCGAAAGCTAAGGTAAAAATTAGTCCAGGATCATTTTCGGATAAAAATCGGCATACCGACGGTATACCAATTTTTGTTCACAGAAAGCTTCTGTCTACAAAATCGGCATACCGACGGAATACCGATCTATACCGACGGTATACCGATTCAGTAACGTTAAAAATCCAACAGTCGGATTTTCGAACATTTAATGATCCCAACGGCTATATTTCGAGCCGTTATAATTCCAGACCGGTATTCCGACGGTATACCGATCGCTGACTGAAAAGTTGCCTTTGAGCTCTTTTCAATACTTTGGTTATAAATAGCCTTGAACCCCTTCATTCAAGGTTGATGCTTTGAGCCTAAAAATTTCTAAACCACCAAAGTCTATCCACAAACAACTCTACAAAGCTTTTATTTGCCATCAACAAATTGTGTTAGAGTTTTTGAGTTAAAAAGTAAGATCTTTATCTTGTTGTATAAGGAGATCAAAACCTATTATGAAAGGTTGAAGTTGGAGAGTCTTCGGATCCAAACTCTCAGTTGAAGTTGGAGAGTCTTCATATCCAAACTCTCGGTTGAAGTTGGAGAGTCTTCGTATCCAAACTCTCTGTTGAAGTCGGAGAGGCATTCGGACTAAAGTTCTCGTGTAAGAAGTTAGCGAGTTCTTCGGATCCAAACTCATGTGTAACTATTTACTCAAATAGTGGATTAAAGTCGAAGAGAGTTCCGGGACTGGAATGCCCCTTGGGAGGATACCAAGAAATATCGTGTGTCGGTATTGTTGTTGCCTCTTCTCTTGTACTTATATTTTAAATTATCCATTAGCTTGTGCTAAGTACATGATTAGTTAGCTTGACCCTATTCACCCTCCCTCTAGGGTTCCTATAATTGGTATCAGAGTAAAGACTCTATTGTTAGGCTTAACATCCTTAAAATAGATCCTTGTTAATTTTTCTATGGCATCGTATTCCTCCTCCTCCTCCGATTAAGAGGGTTTTACTTCTAGTAGCATGGACAATCATGGTTCTTCTAAATGCAAGAAATGCTCTAAGTGGAAAGCCATGGCTAAACAATCCTTAGAGATTCTTGATAACCTTCATTTTACAAATGAAGAATTTTCTGAAAAGATTGTTCATTTAGAAGAAGCTAATGAGTTGTTGAGAAATAAAAACAATAATTTATTATTTAGACTTGATTCTCAAAACTCATCATGTGTTTCTTTAAAGAGTTTGAATGAGGCTTTAATCTTGCAAATCAATTCTCTTTCCTCATACTTGCTAAACGATTCTCTTTAAATGGTTTATATTTATAGAATTTAGCATGTTTCTTTGATATTTTTCTACTAGCTCTCATTGATATACTCTAGTTGTTTATTATCTAAATCAATGAGAGGTATGAAACTAGCTTGCTTAGCTATTTCTCTTATCTAGCATGACTAGTTATTTAGCTTAAATGATTAGTTCACACTATGTAGTTTATCACTCATTTTCTATTAGTATGACACATTTATCTATGCATGCACATTACTATTACTTATTATCTATGAAGCATGCATATCTCTCTAATCTATAGGAACTTAGATTTTGATTTGAGTTAATATGATTTTAACTCTCTGTCTTTAAAGTTTTTGAGATAGTTACCTTTTTGTCGATTTGTTTTTGATATGTCATATTTGCATTAATCGGTATTTATGAACATATGTGTTTAGCGCAAGCTTCTTATCACTTGACAAGTATATACTTATACTTCCATTTTAACCTTATGCTTATATAATATATTCATTATTGATTATCATATTTTATTTTAATTAAACCTCTTATGAATCAATTATGTCTTTGCCTAATATAGCTTATTTATATGTGTTTTGAATTTGTGATAGTTTTTCAAACATTCATTAAGGATACATGACTATATTCATTAAATTTCTATTTAGATGTAGATCATGTATTTCTTATGTTGATATATATTTTGTATAAATATCTTTATGTGGGCATATGAGTTAAGCTAAAGTTTTATATTAACTTGAAGAGTATTTAATTATACTTGTTACCTTCAAACTTGTGCTTCTCATACTTTAGCTATTGATTCCTTTGACCAAATTTGTGCTTCTTGAATTAATTAGCTTCTTCCTTAAAGTCTTCTTTTGATGATATCTTCTTGACTTTTTGGTTGGCATTATGGATACATATTCTTAATTAATTTTTGATCTTTTCATGTATGCCTATTCGTGATATATATAGTATCATATATATAAATGATTCCTAAATTTTGATATTTATTTGTTTTATACCTTTAAGTTAGGATGTTGAGAGAAAATGCTTATTAATGTCTTACTCATGACTAATTCTGGATGTTCTATTAAGGATCACATAGTTTTGTGCTTTACCTTGCATGTTAAATTTACCTCCTTAATTAGTGCACATTTTCTAGTTTGCATCTTTATAATTTACTATGGTGCACTATAAAAGCTCTTTGAAAAATGTACTTCTTGATATCTTTAGGACATATAGCTTTCTTGATCTTAATAATCTTTCAATGCTCCTTCTTTGGATGCTATGCTTTCTTAAAATTATTGTTGCCCAATGATATTTTTCTAGCACATGAGAATATATGTAATTATTACATCATATTTCTCAAGACTTTAGCTACTATGGTTTGAGCTTTTATGTTGAGATTTTCTATTTCTAGAGAATACACTTATGTCATAATGGCTATATTATTTTGTATTCTCCAGATCGATCTATTATTTCATTATCCTGGACCAATCTCAATACTTGGCAAAGAGATTTATTTTATTATTTTTATGAATAAATTTTCAGCCATATTTTGATAAGAGTTGGTTCATTTTTTTTGCTATCTTCTTGCTCTTATCATTGCTTAGTAAAGAGTCTATAAATCATTTTGATCTTTCAAAATGTATGCCCTTAATTGTGAACTCTATGCTTATGCAAGTATCTTTAGTGTTTGTGACTTAAGATTTAGTGAGCACTTTTATCTTGTTAATGACTTACCTTATTAATCTGAATTAGTTATGCAGCTTGCTTAGCTATGATATATTGTTAAGCTATATAATCTTTGTTCACATTCACTCTTCTAGCTATTATTTTTCTTTTCGATCTATATATGATATGCTAGTTTCCAAAAACAAGATGTATGAATTGTCTTGATGTGATTTGTATTCTATTTTAGATACGTATGTCTTGTTCTCTAAAACTAGTTTGACAAACATTTGATTTGATCTTATTTTTCAAAAGAGATTTGTGATTCCTTACTTTAACGTCCTTCCATACTAGTCATTAGTATCTCTTATTTTTTTCTTATTTTGAGTCATGATTGCATCATATTATCATTTACATCTTTTTTTGATTATATTTGCAATCATTTAAACGAGAATGACTCTTTTTCATACTTTTCATTGATTTATGAGATTTTATCATAAATATGGATTTGGGATTTTTTTTTTATGAGATTTGTTGGATCATGGTTAATTTGTTTATTTTTATTGATAAAAGATCCTAATGGTTGAGTAGTCCTATATCATCTTATTATGTGATTATCAAACTAATTTATTACTCTACTTTGACTACTCATGGATTGCCACATATGGGCCTTTGCTATTTGAACGTTATGGATTATTATTTACCATTAGCAAGGTTTGAATTTTACCCGTTGATGGGTACATATATGGTGAAATATACCTACTCCATGTAAAGTAATAAATTGGTTGATTCTTTCTTAATTAAATAATCATGGACATGATATTTGAGTTTTATTTTTATTTTATTTTTGAGCTATATTTTGTCTGTCATCGTGATTATTCTTAATTGACTTTATCCTTTTTTCATGATGACATTTTCTCAAAGGATAACATACATTGATCTATCATATTTAAATATGAGATCCTTCTATAGATTAATGTATGCCATCTTTTGATTATATGTGCTTAATTGGAATATTCTTCTAATTTTTCATCTTTAGCGGTTATTAATTAGGTATCTTTTCTTGACTAAAGATGATATTATTCGCCTTTTGACGATATTGTAGCCTTATATACATTGAGCAAAGGAGAGAAATCCATAGTTGATTTACCCCTCAAATCCTTTCGTTATATATTTTATGCTATAAGTGCTTTGGAACTAGATACATATTTTGAGGGAGAGCAAATTAATTGATTCAATTCTTTTATACCCTGTAATATGTCGTATTCCTAGTTCATCATGGACCCATATTTTTCTCTATGTCATATCCTATTGATTGAGGTCATGATATTTTTATTTGTGAAGGATTTATGAGAGTGTATGCAAGTGTCTTTATTATTTATCTCTCTTTTATATGGATTAAATAAGTCATCTTGTTAATATTAACTTTCATATCTTATCTTGATGACTATTGTGGTTTCATTATTTTGGCTTTTCTTATATGCTTAATTGATTTGGCTTTTCTTATTGAGGACTTACCTAAATTTTTTGTTTATCTATATTGGTAATACTTTGAGGGGGAGCATTCAAGTCGATTGAATGTCTCTTTCTCAAGTATTTTTCTCATTTACCTTCATGTTTATCTAAGGGATATTCACATAGAATGATAAGATAATTGAGTTCAAATGCATTAACTTGGGTAAGCAAATAGATTTTACAAAAAAAAGATTATTTTATATCAATTGGTCTATTTCATTGATCATTCATTATTTGTTCCACTATTTATTTGTGGATAATTTTGACTTTCAAATGGCTTTTTGATCAATGTTTCAAGTTTATATTTCAATTGGTATTAAGTTTATATCTTCCAACTATCTCAATTGTTATTTTTTTTAATATCAATTACTATGCAATTATCTAATCCTCATGGGCTTTTGACTGAAATCCTTGGTTGAAATCTTTTATTTCAATTGAAAATAAGCCATGTCATGTCATGCCCAACATTTATCACGGAAAGAAGCCATGTCATGCCATCATCATTTCAAGACTCTGAAGAATCTTGCACCTGCTATAGGATATCTGGAGTCTGTAATGAGTCTTAGGAATAATTGTAAACACAAGAAATGGATGGCTAAATCGAAAGCTAGGGTAGAAATTAGCCCAGGATCATTTTCGGATGAAAATCGGCATACCGACGGTATACCAATTTTTGTTCATAGAAAGTTTCTGTCTACAAAATCGGTATACCGACGAAATACCGATCTATACCGACGGTATACCGATTCAGTAACGTTGAAAATCCATCGGTCCGATTTCGAACATTTAATGATCCCAACGACTATTTTTTAGCCGTTACAATTCTAGACCGGTATTCCGATGGTATACCGGTTCATACCGACGGTATACCGATCGCTGACTGAAAATTTGCCTTTGAGCTCTTTTCAATACTTTGGTTATAAATAGCCTTGAACCCCTTCATTCAAGGTTGATGCTTTGAGCCTAAAAATTTCTAAACCACCAAATTCTATCCACAAACAACTCTATAAAGCTTTTATTTTCCATCAACAAATTGTGTTAGAGTGTTTGAGTTGAAAAGTAAGATCTTCATCTTGTTGTATAAGGAGATCAAAACCTATTGTGAAAGGTTGAAGTTAGAGAGTCTTCGGATCTAAACTCTCGGTTGAAGTTGGAGAGTCTTTGTATCCAAACTCTCGGTTGAAGTTGGAGAGTCTTCGTATCCAAACTCTCGGTTGAAGTCGGAGAGGCCTTCGGAATAAAGCTCTCGTGTAAGAAGTTAGCGAGTTATTCGGATCCAAACTCGTGTGTAACTATTTACTCAAATAGTGGATTAAATCCGGAGAGAGTTCCAGGACTGGAGTGCCCGTTGGGAGGATACCAGGATATATCGTGTGTCGGTATTGTTGTTGCCTCTTCTCTTGCACTTATATTTTTAAATTGCCCATTAGCTTGTGCTAAGTGCTTGATTAGTTAGTTTGACCCTATTCACCCCCCCCCCCTCTAGGGTTCCTATTTATAACCTATTTTTTATGTCAGGTGGATATTTTATTTTTTGAAATTATTTAAATCTTTATGCATAATGTCAAGAAATTTTTATGCCAAGTGTCAATAGTTCATTGGCCGGACTCACCATTCACTATCCATGTGGTTAGCCATACCATCTAATATATTTTTTTTGCGAAAATAAATCTTTATTCAATTTACTAAGTATTGAAACAAATAGATTCAGCAAGCTGATCTATGATACAATGAGGGGATGATAAAACATCCAAATTGAACTAGTCAGGGGCGGATCCAGGGCATGTGTTGGGTGGGCTGTAGCCCATCCCATTTTTTTTACTAGATATGCATATGTAAGTTCACAAAAAAAAACCAATTAAGCCCACCCGGCCATCAGCCCGCTGCTGTCCTCCCAAATAAAAAGGCTCAGCTGCAAAGCAGCAAATGCAAGCCAATTGCCATGGCCCATACACATTCAATAACATGAGAGAGAGAAAGAGTCTAAGAGAGTCAGCAAAGAAAAGTAGCTTGTTCAGTTGTTTACTTGTTTGGCGAATTTTTTTTCTTTCGAGTTCTCTGAGTCGCTCGAGTCCTCGACCTTTCCTTCTCGACTTCTCCGGCAGCCCTGTAATGCCTGTGTTCGTATTTCGTATTCTTGGAATATATGTACATATTTATTCTTGTATTGCATGATTTTTTTGCTTAATTTCCTTCCTGGGTTTGGTTTATTCTTGGTTGGGTTGGCTTTGTTCGATTTGGGATTGCTCTTGGTTCATCATGAACCAAGGGGTGAACCCCCTACCTACCACCACCCTTCATATTTATTAGCCCTCTTCATTCTCTCTCTTCATTTATCATCTTCTTCTTCCTCATTTACTTCCCTACCTACCAGAGAGAGAAGAGAGAGGTCTAGGCAAGTGCAACTTGCTTCATGGAGGAACTCCAATTTTATTGCTTTATTCTCTTCCTTACTGCATTCTAAAGCACTTTAGTACTTGACATTTTTAATTTCCATGGCTAGATTCTTGTAGATCTAAGTTTGCATTATTTTCGGATTTTTGGGGTTTTGATCTACTAAATCTTGTTATTTTCGAGTTTTGATGGTTCCATGTTGTAGAGAATTTCGTTCTACCCTATTTTGACCTATGGAAGTTCGGATTTAGGCTCCGGATGATGGAGTTATGGAGCTTGAGGACTTGGCTCTCATGGTGTTCTTCTTCTCTGAAATTTTGGAGAAGATGAACAGTGCTTGACTTGACCGTATGAATATTCATGCGGCAAGTGTTCTATCCAGCCGCATGACTGGAAGTTCTTGAGCCGCATGAGAGTCGGACTCACTTAGCCGCATGACTCGCCCTAATTCCCAGCCGCATAAGTTCTGAAATTCCTTAGCCGCATGGGCTCATTCCCCATCGGCCGCATATGTGCCCATCTCCTTGAGCCGCATGAACTCTAGCACTGGTGGACCGCATAGGCCCTGATCCTTCAGCCGCATGAGCACTCTTCCCTTCTGAGCCGCATAGACTCCAATGCTCCTGGCCGCATAGGATCGGTTTCCCTTCAGCCGCATGCGCCCCTTGCCCTTGCAGTCGCACATGCGCCCACCACATCGAGCCGCATGGAACTCCACTTGCCCGATCGTATATTCCTGAGTGTTAGCCAGCCGCATGAGTCCCAGTCCTTCCTGGCCGCATGGACTTCCAGCAACCCTGAGCCGCATGCGCCTTGGGCTTTTCTCTAGCCGCATGAAGCCGTGCGCCTGCTCCATGTTGAACCCAAACCCTTGGCCGCATGAAACCACTGATTCAGCCGCATGGGCTGTTCTCTTCTAGCCGTATGAGCCTACCCTTTCCTGACCGCATATGCTTTAGCCGCATGGCTCTTCTATAGCCCTGGATATTAATATTTTATTAGATATTTAACGTCCATTTTATATCCTTACGCCTTTTGTCCTGAACTTGAAAATCATGAATTCATTTGTATGCTTGGAATTGATAATTGAGTACGACGTGATAGTGACCTGTAGTGGTGCACTCCTGACATGATAACCTGGCATGACCTGATAGTGGCCCGTCGTGGCGCACTCCTGACAAAGTACACCTGACATGATAACCTGACATGATTTCTCGAATAGCTGTTGCGACGGCTACCTGACATAACATGACCTGTATAATTGATCCTGACACCGTGGGCGATTGTGCTTGTACAAATAATCCAGTCCTGTCTTGCATCATGTCTAGGAGGGAACTCCTGAGTACCACGGTCAGGAGTACCTACTGAAATGGACTAAGGTTAATGACTAGTATAATTCACTAGACATGAAGAGATGTTCCCCAGTTACAGGCGATCCCGTTATCCCGGCCGCAAATGTTTGGACTTGTAGCCTGCCGACGAGTAGGGCACATTTCCAGCCCACTGTCATGTGGGGCACTCTTGATTGTCACTTAAATAATTGAACTCTATTGTCACTCTAATGTATTGTACTCTCTGAATTGTCACTATAATGATTGCCTGGATAACCTGGATAGCTGCAGGGCCTGTGACTACTTGGAGCATCTCATTGCATCTTGCTAGTAATTAGGATTGTGATAATCCTAGTTAGTTAATGTAGAAAGCCGTAGGCAATGATTGGCCGTGATTGCTTGGATGGAGTCTAGTCCAGTATAGTATTGTCTAGAATTGATTAATTGTAAGATTGTACCAGAATAATTGAATGATTGTCACTCCAAATTGTCACTCTAATGCTTTGTACTCTCCAGATTGTCACTATAATGATTGTCACTCCGGATTGTCACTATAATGATTGTCACTCCAGAATGTTACTTGACCTAATTTCTTATATTTATCTTGCCGATAAATGGTGAGAGAAACCAAGTTCCGTTCAGATGAAGGGTTACAACCCCGGTCCTTGTTTGGTTTACGGGTTGTAACCTGGCTGTCTGAATAGTCCCATGGTTATCTCATCGTATATCATCATGTCATGCTTTCTTTCCATATGTTCTGTCTTTTAGTGATTCTATACAAGATTGTCTTTTATAATTACCCATCATGCTTTTTCTTAAACTACTGCCTTTTATTATGTAATTTTACTCTTGTGCTAATTGCTGGTTTTAGTTCTTAAGTGAAGCCTCCTTTGTGGCACTTGCTCTTTCTGGGGTCTGACCCAGCTGGTTTTGTATGGCCAGATACCGGAGCAGCACCAAAGGATCTCCCTGTATTTCAGTCCGATGGTGGTCACCAGGCGTAACCAGGGCAACGAGTGGGTTTATTTTTGCTCTCCCACTCTATTGTAAAATTATTCTTTTGAGACGTTTAACCACCGAGCAAGTGTTAGCTCGTTTGCAACTTTATTTACTGTCTGCCTACGGGCTGTAAGCATGATTGGCAACTCGAGGTTGATCATGTATGACTTAAACTCTTGCTAGTCCTTACATTTTGTACGACTAGCTTCATGATCATCTGGATATGTAATGTTTGGGATGCCTTACAATTGTATATTTGGTGATCTGATATCTTGTGAGTATTATTAGTTGGTTGAGATTGAGACAATAGGCTATTTTATGACCTTAAGAGACTGATGGATTGTAGTGAAACTCTCACATATCTAGACAGCCGTGACCGTATAGCGGTGTGGATTCCATTCCGTTATACGTAGCTGGCTATGTCTGCCCCCGCTCTCCAGTATTTTGGTTCTGGGACGTGACATGGTTTAAGTGGTGGCCCATGCAGGTCTTGATTAATTAAGATGTGTGAGGGTTTACCGAATAGATGTCTCAATCGGTACTCGCCCTTGATCTCTGCTCATATCCTCTTGATTCCTGAAAATTCTTGTCCTGATCACATGCTTGTAATCGTTGATCTGTCCTGGTCCTTCCTTATTGTTCCCATGTCGTCTTCTTCAGCGGCATTGAACCTGGACCTACCGATCAGCAAGGCGGATCACCTCCCGTGGACCAGCAGCAACCAGAAGATCAGGCCCAGCACTCAGGAGCAGCCTCCCGAGTCGTACCTACTGAAGGAGAGCCGCCAGTTCAGCCAGTCCAGCCTGCAGATCCTGATGATGGCACTTTGGCGGGTCTTATCAGATCATTGTTTGCTTCTCAAGATCGTAGAGGCGATGCCTTGCACCAGGCAGAGGAAGATGCTCTGAATAGAAGTGTCAACAGTTTTAAGCGCCTGAACCCTCCATTCTTCGATGGCAGCGAGGATGCCATTGCTGCCGATGCTTGGCTACAAGATATAGAGGTGATTCTCGAAGCCGCGAAGACTCTAGAAGACGAGAAGGTGGCTGTGGTGCGCCTACAGTTATTGGATCTAGCCCGCAGTTGGTGGGCCGCACAAGCAGTGGGATTGGCCACACCTGTCTCCTGGGCAGTGTTCAGCGAGAAGTTCCAGACCAAGTATTATGATGCAGTGGCTCGATATGACTTGCAGACCAGGTTCAGTAATCTTAAGCAGATGGGGAGGACGGTCGACGGTTATGCGACCGAGTTTTCCAGACTCAGTCGGTTTGCTCCCACCTTGGTGGCAACCGAGTATGACAGAGCGCAGAGGTTCCAGCAAGGACTTCACCTGGAGATTATATTGGCAGTAGAACAGTTCGAGCATCAGACCTATGATGCGGTATTACGAGCAGCAAGGAGGCACGAGTATACCTTCCAGAGAATAGTGGACAGGACTGGAGGCCGAAAGCGGTCCCATAGTCAGATGAATCAGTCTTCAGCACCAGTCCCGGCAGCTAGGGCTTTGACTATTGAAACTCCGAGGCAAGCAACCTCAGTTACGTCGGTTCAGCACTCAACCCTAACGCACCCTCAGCAGAAACAGAAGCAAGCACAGTCTTCCGCCGCAGGCTGTTCTTATTGTGGGAAGCCTGGACACGTGGTAGCAGAATGTCGCAAGGCGTTGGGATTGTGTTTATTGTGTGGAGCACCGGATCATAGGGTAGGGTCCTGCCCTTTCAGAGTTGATTCAACATCGACAGTATCTAGTCCCTCGGTTAGGGGACCAGCACCAGCACCAGCACCAGTACCAGCTCCAGTTCACCAGCAACAGCAGTTCCCGTTCCCGAGGCCATTGCCGACTCAGGCCCAGACTTTCCAACAGCAGAACTCGCGGCAGTTTGCCCTAGCCCAGGCTCAGGTTCAGAATCGACCGAGAGGTATATGTGTCCTCTTATCTTGCTTTTCTACCGTCATTATGCGGGGTGCATGACGTATTTCATGTATCCTAATTACAACGGTACATCCCGGACCCGAGCCATGTCCTAGATCATTCGAAAAGGTTGGTACCAACAGCCTTAACCTTTTCGTATGAGGAGAGGCCCGTGTCCCTGTTTGACCAAAGAGAGAGACCTCAAGCGCAAGACTATCAGTTTAGTTCGTGTTGCTTGAGTTCATCACTCTTTGGGAGAGTCAAACGTGGGAGTGTGAGGATGATATCCGATCATGTTATCCCGACTTGTTTGACTCGTGAGGTATAATGTCTTCTTATGCCTCATGCCTTCGATTCCTTGCTTGAATGAGTGATTGTCTGCCTAGTTATAGCTTGCATGTGATTAATATAGCTTGTCATTGCTCCTCTAGCCTCTTGTTTAAATTCCGAGGACGAAATTCTTTTAAGGTGGGTAGAGTTGTAATGCCTGTGTTCGTATTTCGTATTCTTGGAATACATGTACATATTTATTCTTGTATTGCATGATTTTCTTGCTTAATTTCCTTCCTGGGTTTGGTTTATTCTTGAACAGTTTATACTCCCCGAATGGGGGTGACATAGCATAATGTAAACTCAATCACATCTAAGGTAGAGCATAAAGGAAGATAGATAAAACATGAAATCGAAAAGAGATACAACAGATAGAAGTCTAAGTGTCTAAGATACAAACTCAGAATACATCTCAAAACCCAAATACAGTAATCCATAAATACAACTCAAGATGACTGAAAATAAACTATAAGCAAAAACCCTAGCTATCTATGCAACCTCTACTGTCTCCTCTAGGCTAGCAGGCAACCTCCAGGCTATCTGTAAAATTTATCAACAGGTCCAGTCAGGACTGGAGCGAGCACAAAACATCTCATGCAGTTCATAACGAGTTAGGAAATATAAAGCATGCAATAGAGTAAAGTACATGAAACGCTGAAAGAAGAAGATATATAAAAAACAGTAGAGATTTGATAACAGAAAATATCTAAATATGATAAGTAAGACTGTAAGGAACATGTGATTTAGAGCACAATATGGTTATGTAAACGGGTTAGGTTATACAATAAAATGGGACTCCTTTGTACGTGGGTGTACAATGGACATATACAATTTCTTATACAATACGATTGATCATATAACCATTTCTACTCCCCCTCCCCAATCAATACACAAGGATCCAATTCAGTTACGTTACCTTATACAATGACTTGTACAATAGCTTGTACAATGGCTTGTACAATGACTTGTACAATGGCTTGTACAATGGCTTGTACAATGGCTCAATGTGATACTGAGAGTACAATATGCACAATGAGTGTACAATGATAAGGGTATTCAATAAATACAATATGTAAGTGAAACGCACATCACAATATGTACTTAGTGAATACAAGAAGATAACATCTCAGAAGAAGATCCATATAGTACCAATCCGTGATAATGAATCGTGTCAGCATCAAGTACAGTAATCTAGAGCAAGAATGTAAATCCATACAAGTATAAAATGGTCAGAGAATGTACTCGCCTGATAGCCTGAGTGTCTGAAGAGAATATACTGTCCGAGGAGTGGTGTCTATCTCCTATAGAACAGTACAAGTCACTATGAGTCCAAAATGATAATAAGATGCATTACAATGCATTCTGAATGAATCTAGGTCAATCTAGGTCAAATCTAAGTTAAACCTAAGTCACACCTAGCTAAACTAGGTCATACTAGGTCATACTGGGTCATACTAGGACAACCAAGGTCAAACAAGGTCATAGGAAATCAATCCAAGTCAAACTAGGTCAATCGGGGTCAAAGGTTGACTTTTGGTCAAAAAGTCAACTCTGGTCAACTTTACTAGTCAAACTAGGTCAAACTAGGTCATGTCCTAACCCAGTAAGTCTTACTAGGCCTAACCAAGACTATCCTAGCAAGCACACATCAATACAAGGCTATACAAGCCAACATACACCCAACTCTATATAGCATGCAATTATTCAATACTCAAATAGGCAAGAATTCACATTGGATATACACTAGGTAATCTATTACTTTAAGCTATATATGTCTACACATATATACACATGCATATATTGGTATTCAACATTAGGTCTATAATCATGGCATTTCAAATGGTTATATAAACTTATATATTACAACACAATATGCTAACATATATATAATATACATACATAGCTAAGTTAACTATATTCATAAATACTTATTTAAGAGGCTATGTGTGTGTATGTGAACATAGAAAAGGGTCAAGTGAGGGTTAAATGGGCATACATAGTGTATACATATCAAAGAGTGTCAAAGTGTAAGTGAACAATGTGTCAAGTGTGATAGTGTCAACATAGTATAAGGGGTACATGAGGTAATATATGATTTGTGTTAACATAGAACATTACATCACATTAACTTGTATATTGCATATATTACATCTATTATTACATTACATTCATGCTTGCATTCATTCATCATTCATTTATTCTCTTGCACTACTATATGCACCATACATTACATACTATGGAACCTACATATTCATTACAAGCCATACTTATACATGCTTACATTAGATAGGATACTTACACCTCATACATCATTTATTTAACCATTTACTCATGCTTGCATTCTTTATTTAGTTACATAATGTATATACATTAACATGGGTTAAAATCAAATAGAACATTATATTACACACAAGGGTGCACAAAATGCATATGCCGAATAGTAACTCCTACTAATAATCAATACTGTACCAACTAAGCATGAATTAAATTCTAGGATTAAAGTATGTTATAGATCTATGTGTTAGCTTTTCGAAACTTCAAACGGATCGCGTTTTCGTTTCCGAAAACTCCCGAAATCGCGAAAACACTGAGAACGCGTTTGTCTTTCGTACAGCTGACACTCAAATAATTCTCCAGAAAGTTACAGAAAGAATTAGTCCTATTAATACATGTTTTTGGAAAGCTAACTTCAATACGCTTCTTTTAAAAAAAAAACGGAAGATTAAACCGAGCTTTGAGCTAGAAGTTATGATATTTCTAAGTTAGGGCTGAAATTAAAAACGTGGATAAAAATCATGACGGATTTAGATAGTTTGAGCCAAAAGAATACACAATATATATCCTAATTATCCACAACAATAATAGCAATAATAATATGAGGAACCACACTCACAAACTTGATTATATAATCATCATGAACCATTTATTACATATATAAATATAGATACACTCTCATTACAATATATATATATATATATATATATATATATATATATATATATATATATATATATATATAAATCTATATATGTAACATGAACACATCCACAACACAAAGGACACTCCTATGACCTCCAAATGGACACAAAATGGACACAAATGGAGATACAACTGTGGGGATCATTCCTATGGGTTTAAAATAGACCTATATGCATGAGGAAATGAAAAGGAGAAGGGATTTATACCTCCCGATAGATCGAATCGAAGAAAAGCCTTCCCGGAGCGACACCGACACGTAGAGATTCCAAAAGGACACGAACGAGCTCCGAATCCTCCCAAACTTGGGTAGCTTCCTCCTTGGCTAGAATGGAGAAGGAAAGAAGAAGATTTGGTGGCGAAATGGAAGGATTTGGTGGAGAAATTGCTAGGAATTGCTCTCTAGGAATTTGGGGAAGAACAAGAGAGAGAGTGTGGATGAGAATAATGAATGAACTTGAGCCTCTCCTCTCCCAAAGTGGCTGGTCATATGGGCTATTTGTCCTATTATGGTAAGGTCCAAAATGCCCCCACTAACCTATTCTATGAGTATTAGGAAAGGGCTAATTGGTTGGGGCTAAATTAGTCATTCTAAAGTCTCTAATCACACTAACCTTATCCATAATAATTAGTCTAACCTCTAACTAAAATATTTCTATCATGTGGACTAAAATTAATATCATGTGAGCCATGCCTAACTAGTGTGTGGGTCCCACTAGAGTCAACTACTCCCGGGTCCCCGTTTCAAGTCGGATTGAGTTAAAATTCGAACCCGACTCAAATAACCCCAAAACAATATCATAAAAAATAAAATAATATTAAAATAATTCAAAAAGGTCAAATACAAAAATATTCTTAGGCCAAAAATGACATTAAAATATCATAATCATATGGTTAGGCTCTAGGTCAAACAGTCTCTAGGGTTTCACTAGCAAAACGTCAAAACCACAAGTCATTGATTTAAATAATTTTAAAAATGGTTTAAAATTACCAAAAATCATATCATGAATTAAATATCATTATTAAAATAATTATAAACACAAAATTTCAAAATTACCCTCATTTGGAAAACTGGGTGCTACAATGAGACCCACTCTCATGCATAGTAGTGCAAATCATATAGTGGCACATCAATTCTTCATATACCTCAACCAACTGAGGGTTTTTCTCCCTGATTTCAGCAAGTTCCTGGTTGGAGGGAACATATTCTTCATATGGGGCTTCCTCCATTGGCAGCTTTGAGATGAATTGCATCTCATGGAGTGCGAGACCCATTTCATCCCTTGGGGTCGCAAAAGTTCCAATTGAACTTATATATATCTCCATCAGGGCCATGAACAAGTTACTGTTCGGTGGTATGCCCTGACTAGTTGAGGCCATTGCTTCATACAGGCCGATGTCTTTTAGCTCTGTCTGGAAATTCTTCATCATCCAAACGCTAATCTGGATCCAGTTCTGGTTAAATGGAGTCAACCATCCAGGTAGCCTAGGGTTTGTCCAGGATACAATATCGCAGCCTTTATGAATTTATTGATGAACATCTGGGTCTACGCTGGTTGGATTAAAGTCGAATCTTCACTCGGAGTAAAGCCTGGGAAGAGACCAGAGAATGGAACGACGCCGCCATTGGGAACGCTGACATAATACCCCATATTATTGGCATTATCCCTCTTGAATATGATTCTACCCGGCCTTCCATGACTATTAGGAGTCAGATTCCATAGCATCTGTCGGGGATGGGTAGCATAGATGAATGCGGACAAGGGATAATCTCTATCCATATCAGGAAGATACATTGCTCTATCTCCAGACTTGAACACCTAAGACTCCTTCTTGGGGTGTGTTTGTGACTTGTAGTCTATTGCATCCCCAAACAATAAAGCTGGTTTTACAAATTATTGGCCATCCGGTAAGGTCAACAGTTCTCCATTAATCATGGATAGCAACATTCTATCCCCTTGGGCAGCTATCAACTGTGCTCTCTCTACGGGGTACTCCGGATTCGATTGGGGTAACTCTACATGAGACAGATTCTCCAAAAAATTCGAGCCCACCATACCAACTGATGAGCCAAAGACTTCTGCGAGTGGGTAAGCTTGCAAATCTACTGCCAAAAGAAAAAGAAAAATCAAGTTAATGAAAATCTAATTTGAAATTTTTACGTAGATAAATTAGTCTAAGTTTTTACACATAAAGGTTAAAAGACTTTTACTATGTAAATTTTACACTTATTAAAGTTGATAAAAAGTTTTAAAGTGTAAAAAAAGTCTTTGATTTACACAAAGTCTTTCATTTGTGAAATTTTACGCTAACACATGTTGATGTGAGCGTATTATGAATTTTACGCTAGCATGTGTTGACATGAGCGTATTCTAAATTTTATGCTAACACATGTTGATGTGAGCGTATTGTGAATTTTACGCTAACACATGTTGATGTGAGCGTATTATAAATTTTATGCTGACATGTGTTGACATGAGCGTATTCTAAATTTTACGCTAACACATGTTGATGTGAGCGTATTGTGAATTTTACGCTGGCATGTGTTGACATGAGCGTATTTTAAATTTTATGCTGGCATATATTGACATGAGCGTATTTTAAATTTTACGCTGGCATGTGTAGACATGAGCGTAATTTAGATTATACGCTGGCACGTATAGATGTGGGCGTATTTTTTTAACTTTATGCTGACACGTATAAACGTGGGCGTATTTTGTTATTTCAGTTTCTACGCTAACACGTATGACGTGGGCGTAAAATCTGAAGGCTCGGGCTTTCTTTATTTTCTCAGGCGAACTTGTAGCCGAGATAAAGTAGGGTTTTACCCTTCATTGTCGGAGCCACGGCGGGGTTGCTCTGTTGGGGCGTCGTGGATGATTGGACGGGGGTTTTCGTGCGGTCGACCGAGGATGAACTGACGGGCTTCTTGCCCTTGCAGCCGGCGGCGGACGACTTCTTGGGAGCCATAGGATTGAAAACAAGAGTTTGAAAGAGGGAGAAAAGTAAGAGAGATTGAAACTACGGGAGATAAGTAAAGTTTTTTCTCTCTTCAAAAAGCTCTATTTATAGAGAATTTTGAATCGGTTCAAATTCTCGATTTTTACGCTGACTGTTGGATATTCCAACTTTTACGCGGATGACCGTTGGATATCCCAAATTTTACGTTGACTGTTGAAATCCCGAATTTTATGCTTCTGTTCAAAGTATTTCAAATTTTAAAAATATTTGAAAACTTTGAAGGGGGTCTTGTAGGAGCGTAAAAAGTGCTTCATGGACTTAGTCAACGAAGTTGAGAATTTTACGCGAGCTATTCTTTGCGCTAGCTACTTTATGCTGGAGCTATTCATTTTACGCTGGAGCTATTCATTGAACTTTACGCTGGAGCTATTCATTGAACTTTACGCTAGGGACAGACTGTCACACAGCACTTAATGCCAGAGATTTGATCTGACAGAATGATTTTTCTGACAGCATGCATCACAGAAGTCGAGAAGATTGGATTTACACCAAAACCAATACTCGTCGTATAGTGTGCAGATGAGGCTATTTTACGCTCAATAAAATTACTTCTTTTACGTACGATAGTTATTTGGGCGCAAAGTCTATTTGGGCTAATTTTTACGCTCAAGGCTATTTTAGCCACTTTTCGCTAGGAAGTTTATTTTGGGCTGTTTTACGTCCAGTTTGCCACTTTACGCTGGGAGTGTGTTTTGGATCATTTTTTACGCCCGATCTTTCCTGACCATTTAAGAACGTGGTTTGCCCACGTGGCTTTCAAGCCATACTTCTCGAAGAACGTGTGTACGTGCTCTCTCCATTTTGTTGAAGCAGTGGGACACGTGTCACAATGCGTGGAGATCAAACTCTACGTGGGATACGTGTCAACGTGGGTAGAGGATGAGTTGCATCGTGGGTGACAGTTGTTAGCGTAAAGACCCAATTTTGCTACTTTTTATGCACAAAGGGTTAAGTCTATAAATAGACTTATTTTTCATATACACAGGATTAAGAGATCAACAGAGAGACAGGAGAGGAGATTCTGAGAAACCTCATACTTCTAGAGTGATATTCCCAGAAGCATTTCTTCAAGTTTTTCTCAAGAACAGGGTGAAGCAAAGCAAGTAAGCATTCGACTGTGCCATCAGTGCCATTGCTCGATATCTTTTCGGTGACTTAGTTCTTCCGATTGTTCGTCTTCTTCAAGCAGTTTTCTTCATCATCATCGTATGGTCCAAGGAATAAAGAGATCGCTCTCATATCAGAGTTCCACAGCAATACTTCCCAGAAACAATTTGTACTTTCTGTACTTTTTCTAGTTTTCTTTTAAAAGCCAATTTTAGGCATTATGTTAAGTGAAATAGTGGCGCTACAGGTGGAACAATTCATCCTGAGGAAGGCGTCAGCAAAGATGCAGTACAGTCGCAATCAGCCTACTAAGAGGTGCCACGATGGGGAGAAAAGACCGAGGGAGAAAATAAGACAGACAGTGATCAGCACCGTAGAACTGAGTGCACCTACTGCGGTCGTCACGGGCACACCAAGAAAGTCTGTCGCTTCGCTAACAGATCATGTTTTGGCTGTGGAAGTGTGAGACTCGTCTCACAGTATCAGTATTTATATACGGATACGTATTTTGTAGTGTATTTTGTATCTTCTCGATTTTCGTAATGCTTTAAAAAAAATTCCTAACTTATAGATTTTCTCCTTGGCCGGCATACCGCCAGTATACCGGTGTATATCGACGGCATACCGTCCAGACAGATTTTTTATATTTAAGATATTTTTGATTTCAGATATTTTCATAAATAGTGTTTCCAATATTTTTGTGAATAGTGTTTTGGATATTTTGATGAATAGTGTTTAGATATTTTTGTAAATAGTGTAGATGCACCCTATTATCCATTAGATATTTGGTTTTGTTTGGATGGCCATGATTGACCTAGACTTTCACATGGATCATGATCCAACGGCTAAGATTAATTCCTCCTGCTATATATATACCATTTCACTTTCTCTCTCCTCTCTTTTTTCATTCTCTTCACTCTTTTTTCATTTCTTCTTCCCTTCTCTCCCCCTTGGAGCTTGTCAAGAGCTTGACCTTGAGGTCTAGAGTGTGGTTTCGTGCCCCTCTTGGTGGTGGAGTAGAAGATTAGGCTTGAAGCTTAACCTAGGCAAGTACATCTTGCCAAATTCATGAACAATATTGTTTTTGTTGTCATTTTTGTTTTCCTTGGTATTAAAATGCTTAGAATTGTTCTAAACTCATTTTGTTAAGAATGTTTTCCTTGTGATTCTCATCTATATGTGTGTTTCTAAATTTGGTTCGAACTAGGTTTTGATTTTCTGTTAAAATCTAATATTGACTTAGTAGAAAACTCGGTATCAAGAGTAATACTAGTGTTACCATTATGGGTCTTGGTCACATATGCATATATGAGGCCCTCACCAAGCATGTATACATAGATTTTGAGTTTGATAAAAATTGGAACTCGTTTCGGTTCCCGAAATCCTTTTTTAGAGTATTTTGAGGTATTGATCTATCAAATCTTTGAATTTATGAAAACTAATACTCCTATGTTGTAGGGAATTAAATTTTATGCGATTTTGACTTTTGAAAATCTGAATTTCTATTTAAAACGAAGTTTTTATGGCCGAAACAAGTTTTGAGTTTTCAAGAATCAACTTTCTGTGACGGTTCGGAAAATCCGTCGTAATCCGTGGAAATCCGTCGGAAAATCCGAACTTGCACCACAAAACTTGCTGTGACACTTCGAAAAATTCGTCGGTATTCCGCAGTAATCCGCCAGATAATTCGATTAGGCTATTTTTGTCCGTTTCTGCCCGTTTTTGTCCGTTTTTACCCGTTTCTGCCCGTTTTTGTCCGTTTTTGATACTTTTTTCGATTGTAATGAATTCTTAACATGATAAGTTGATCTTGCATAGTTAGAAAATGATTGTACACCTATATACACTTGACATTAGCACATGTTCAATTATTTTTCTATGAAATGTACTTAGCTTTAATTATTCTTTTCCACATGCCATGATATGTCTTTTGATATATTCTTTCTTACAAGCTATGATAATTGTTGCCATGCCTTCTTTGCTTACTAGATAGTGGCCCATCATGGTGCACTCATGATACATGTCCTTTTTGCTGATAGTGGCCTGTCATGGCGCACTCTTGATTCTAGTACATGTCTAGCTCCTTGACAGTGGCTCGTCGTAGTACACTCTTGTCTTGATATTGTCATGTCTTGTTGTGGCTTGTTGTAGTGCACAATCTTGCTTGTCTTGTCCAGTCTTGCATGTCTCATGTCTAGAATGGATTCTGCGGAATGCCACACCTAGAATCCAACAATAAAATGTTAAGGACTAAACAACTAGCTTGATTACTTAGATCATTGAGAATTTTCCAGTTACCTGTTGCCCCTTTGGTCTTGGTATTATATATATATATATCCTTGGGATTTGGAGCTATCTGTCATGATGAGCACTCTTTCAGCACACCGTCGAGTGGGGCACCTCTTTAGGACACATGTATCTTACTACAGTGTGTCTTCTATACTTCTTTTCTTTTTGGCTTGGACCATTCAGGTAGTAGCAGGCAGGTGCTGGACTTGGAATTCTCATACTTGCATTTGTTAGTAATTAGGATTGTGACAACCCTAGTTAGTTAATGTATAAAGCCGTACTCATTGCTTGACCGTGACTATTGTATGGATTCCAGTCTAGTCTAGTTTGTCTAGGCAGTGTCCGAATTTGTTTATTTTCAGTACATCTATGTTTATGCTTTACTTTTGCCGGTAAATGATTAGATACTAAAGTTCTATTCAGGAGAAGGGTTACAATATCGGTCCTTGTTTGGTTCATGAGTTGTAACTTGGGTTCCAGAATAGTTCTTAAGTCATCTAATCATTTGTCGTTCTATATAGACTTAACATGCTCACATGTTCCAGTTATCTTATATGTTCCAGTTATCTACCATGCTCACATGTCCCGGCTACTTAACATGCTCACATGTCTAGTTTATCTTTCATGTTCACATGCTTCCTTTTCCTTACATGTACACAGTTTATATTACGTCACATGTCCATTACCTTATGCTACATGTTGTTTTACTCATTGTCTTTCCTATTCTCGGGATAAGTGCATTGGTAGCACACGAGTCTCAATTTGCTTTTACTTATTTCTGTCTCTATCCGTTGCTATGAATTGCATACTGGTTTTAGTTCATAGTTTGGCTTCCTTTGTGGTACTTGCTATTGGGGGTCTGACCCCACTGGTTTTGTATTGACCAGATCTAGTTGAGGAGCCCGAGGATCTTCCGAACCTTCCTCTCGATGGTGACCACCCGGAACATCAGGGGACTTGAGTGGGTGTTCTTTCTCTTACCCACTCTCTTCTGTACATATTCTTTTGAGGTATTTAGCCACCGAGCACGTGTTTAGCTCGTGTTTTGGACTTGACATTTGGCCTACGGGCTTAGACATGATGTTATATTTCTAGACTGCAGCTAGAGCTGATCATGTATTACTTAGTCTTGCTAGTTCTTTATTTTATATTACTAGCTTCATGATCATCTATATATTATAGTTTGGGACGCTTCACTGTCTTATATGCATGATGATCATATTCTTGTACCTTACTTCTTGTCTGAGACTGAGATATCTAGGATCATGTGACCTAGGATTGACTGTTGGTTTGTAGCAGTGACCCCCATCTATACAGCTTATACGTTGTTTCGGAGTACTGGAGTACTTTGGTATACGTAGCTGGCCTTGTCCGTCCCTACTTGCCAGTATTCTGGTTTTGGGGCGTGACATGGGTTTTAGTGGTGGCCCATACAGGTCTGATTTATCAGATATGTGGGTGTTGCTGGTAGTTATCTCAGTCATAATTTCTTCTCCATTGATATCCTTTATATTACTCTCTACCTTTGATATTTGACCTGATATCTGCTTTGATCGTTGATCTTTCCTGTTTCCTCGACCTGATCCTTGTGTCCTTAAACTTTCAGGGGGCACTGTTCCTGGTCCTTCCGATCAGATTATCCGTATCCCAGCTATGGCGGGTCAGCTTCCGCCAGTTCTTCTAGTTCGGGAGTAGCATCCTCAGCATTCGGAAGCAGAGTCTAGAGTGGACCGAAGGGCAGAGTCGCCAGTTCCTCCTGTTCAGCCAGCAGTACCAGTTCAGCCAGAGCAGCCAGACGGTGTTGTTCGAGCACTGGTGGATGTTTTGAGTAGTTTTATGGCATCACAGCAGCGCCAGAGCGATGTTCTTACCCACTCTGTCCAGACGGCTTTGGAGAGGGGTGGTGCTCTGGTCTACAATTTTGCGAGCAACTTCTGGCGTCTCCATCCCCCATACTTCTATGGTACAGAGGATGCTATTGCGTCTGATGCGTAGCTTCAGGATACTGAGGCCATTCTGAAGGCAGCAGGGATTCCGGCTAGGGATCGTGTGGCAGTTGTCAGGTTACAGCTCTTGGATTTGGCCCGCGACTGGTGGGCGGCTCATGAAGTGTCTCTTGTGGCACCAATAGCTTGGGCAGATTTTAACAAAAGGTTTCAGACTCGCTATTTTGATGCGGTGTCGCGTTATGATCTGCAGCAGAGGTTCATTGGCTTGCGGCAGATGAGCAGGACCGTCGACGGCTATGCGGCAGAGTTTAGCAGGCTCAGTCGGTTTGCCGCTTCCTTAGTGGCGACCGAGTTGGACCAGGCAAGGAGGTTCCAGCAGGGACTTCATCTGGAGATCATACTAGCAGTTGAGCAGCATGAGTTCCAGACTTTTAATGCAGTGATGAGGGCGACGAGGAGGCATGAGTACACCTCGCAGAGGATCGTTGATAGAGTCGGAGGTCAGAAGAGGTCTCACATTCAGAGGGGATCTTCTACCCAGTCGCCAGCACCATTACCAGTAGTTAGGACATTGGAGATTGGATCACCTAGAGGAGCAGTTCCAGCAGCTTCCTTTCAGCAGTCATCTCAGATGCAACCTCAGCAGCAGAGGTCGTCTTCATCTATTGAATGTTCTCATTGCGGGAAGCCTGGGCACGTTCTTTCTGAGTGTCGTAGGGCACATGGGTTGTGTTTGGTCTGTGGAGTTTCAGACCATATGATGGGATCTTGTCCACGGAGGGCTAGTTCTTCCTCAGTACATCCAATTCCATCGACTACCCCGGTAGTCCAGCAGTATAAGGCTCAGGTACTGGTTCAGCATCAGCAGACTCAGAGGCATTTACCAGCACAGTCCCGAATATTCCAACAGCAGAGGCCTCAGCAGTATATGCAGGTCCAGGCACAGAGGCAGCAGGGCCAGCAGCCGGTTAGAGCAGCAGTTCCGAGGCATGGACAGGCAGAGTTTAGTATGTTAGAGCAGGTTTTGGCCGAGGATGGTCATGTGGTAGGTATTATCCTATTCTTCTTCCACTCTTATTTATCATTTGGGTTACACATATTTGGCGAGTTTCTCGTCTCACTTTTCTATTTTTGTATCTCGAGATACATGATAATTATCACGTGTCTCGACTACAAAGATATGTCCTGGTAGAGTCATGTCTTAGACTAAGTCATTGGTACCGACTTACTTTGAGACTTGATCCTTATCCATTTTTGGGAGTCAGCGTAGGCCTGTTCCTACTAAACTGACTCAGGAGACATATTTATTCATATGCCTCCAGCCCTTCTTGATTGTGGTTGTGTTACTGCTTGCGCATTTACTTATATTACTGTTGTCTTTATCTTACCAACATGCCATGCTTTGTTTTCATTGACATAACTTTTCAGCTCTTTCGTTTGGTTTTCATGCTTGACTAGATTTAGAAAATTCTGAGGACAAAATTTATTTTTAAGTTGTGGAGAGTTGTGAGACTCGTCTCACAGTATCAGTATTTATATACGGATACGTATTTTGTAGTGTATTTCGTATTTTTTTGGTTTTCGTAATGCTTTAAAAAAATTCTAACTTATAGATTTTCTCCTTGGCCGGCATACCTCCAGTATACCGATGTATACCGACGACAAACCGTCCAGACAGATTTTCCACATTTTAGATATTTTTGATTTCAGATATTTTCATGAATAGTGTTTCCGATATTTTCGTGAATAGTGTTTTGGATATTTTGATGAATAGTGTTTGGATATTTTCGTGAATAGTGTAGATGCACCCTATTACCCATTGGATATTTGGTTTTGTTTGGATGGCCATGATTGACCTAGACTTTCACATGGATCATGATCCAACGGCTAAGATTAATTCCCCCTGCTATATATACCATTTCACTTTCTCTCTCCTCTCTCTTTTCATTCTCTTCACTCTCTTTTCATTTCTTCTTCCCTTCTCTCCCCCTTGGAGCTTGCCAAGAGCTTGACCTTAAGGTCTAGAGTGTGGTTTCGTGCCCCTCTTGGTGGTGGAGTAGAAGATTAGGCTTGGAGTTTAACCAAGGCAAGTACATCTTGCCAAATTCATGAACAATATTGTTTTTGTTGTCATTTTTGTTTTCCTTGGTATTAAAATGCTTAGAATTGTTCTAAACTCATTTTGTTAAGAATGTTTTCCTTGTGATTCTCATATATATGTATGTTTCTAAATTTGGTTCGAACTAGGTTTTAATTTTCTGTTAATCTAATATTGACTTAGTAGAAAACTCGGTATCAAGAGTGATACTGGTGTTACCATCATGGATCTTGGTCACATATGCATATATGAGGCCCTCACCAAGCTTGTATACATAGATTTTGAGTTTGGTGGAAATTGGAACTCGTTTCGGTTCCCGAAAACCTTTTTTTTTGGTGTATTTTGAGGTATTGATCTATCAAATCTTTGAATTTGTGAAAACTAATATCCCATGTTGTAGGGAATTAAATTTCATACGATTTTGACTTTTGAAAATCCGAATTTCGATTTAAAATGAAGTTTTTATGGCCGAAACAAGTTTTGAGTTTTCAAGAATCAACTTTCTGTGACGGTTCGGAAAATCCGTCGGAAATCCGCAGAAATCCGTCGAAAAATCCGAACTTGCACCACAAAACTTGCTGTGACACTTCGAAAAATCTGTCGGTAATCCGCAGTAATCCGTCAGATTATCGGGTTATGCTGGCTTTGACTGTTTTTGTCTATTTTTGCCTGTTTTTGTCCGTTTTTGATATTTTCTTCGATTGTAATGAATTCTTAACATGATAAGATGATCTTGCATAGTTAGAGAATGATTGTACACCTATATACACTTGACATTAGCACATGTTCAATTATTTTTCTATAAAATGTACTTAGCTTTAATTATTCTTTTCCACATGCCATGATATGTCTTTTGATAGATTCTTTCTTATAAGCTATGATAATTGTTGCCATGCCTTCTTTGCTTACTAGATAGTGGCCCATCGTGGCGCACTCATGATACATATCCTTTTTGCTTACATGATAGTGGCCTTTCATGGCGCACTCTTGATTCTAGTACATGTCTAGCTCCTTGACAATGGCTCGTCGTAGCGCACTCTTGTCTTGATATTGTCATGTCTTGTTGTGGCTTGTTGTAGTGCACAATCTTGCTTGTCTTGTCCAGTCTTGCATGTCTCATGTCTAGAATGGATTTTGCGGAATGCCACACCTAGAATCCAACAAGAAAATGTTAAGGACTAAACAACTAGCTTGATTACTTAGATCATTGAGAATTTCTCAGTTACCTGTTGCCCCTTTGGTCTTGGCATTATATATATATCCTTGGGATTTGGAGCTATCTGTCATGATGAGCACTCTTCCAGTACACCGTCGAGTGGGGCACCTCTTTAGGACACATGTATCTTACTACAGTGTATCATCTATATTTCTTTTCTTTTTGGCTTGGACCATTCAGGTAGTAGCAGGCAGGTGCTGGACTTGGAATTCTCAGACTTGCATTTGTTAGTAATTAGGATTGTGACAACCCTAGTTAATTAATGTATAAAGCCGTACTCATTGCTTGGCCGTGACTATTGTATGGATTTCAGTCTAGTCTAATTTGTCTAGGCAGTGTCCGAATTTGTTTATTTTCAGTACATCTTTGTTTATGCTTTACTTTTGCCGGTAAATGATTAGATACTAAAGTTCTATTCAGGAGAAGGGTTACAACCCCGGTCCTTGTTTGGTTCACGGGTTGTAACTTGGGTTCCAGAATAGTTCTTAAGTCATCTAATCATTTTTCGTTCTATATAGACTTAACATGCTCACATGTTCCAGTTATCTTATATGTTCCAGTTATCTACCATGCTCACATGTCCCGGCTACTTAACATGCTCACATGTCTAGTTTATCTTTCATGTTCACATGCTTCCTTTTCCTTACATGTACACAGTTTATATTACGTCACATGTCCTTTACCTTATGCTACATGTTGCTTTACTCATTGTCTTTCCTATTCTCGAGATAAGTGTATTGGTAGCGCACGAGTCTCGATTTGCTTTTACTTATTTCTGTCTCTATCCGTTGCTATGAATTGCATGCTGATTTTAGTTCATAGTTTGGCTTCCTTTGTGGTACTTGCTATTGGGGGTTTGACCCCACTGGTTTTGCATTGACCAGATCTAGTTGAGAAGCCCGAGGATCTTTCGGACCTTCCTCTCGATAGTGACCACCCGGAACATCAGGGGACTTGAGTGGGTGTTCTTTCTCTTACCCACTCTCTTCTGTACATATTCTTTTGAGGCGTTTAGCCACCGAGTACGTGTTTAGCTCGTATTTTGGACTTGACATTTGGCCTACGGGCTTAGACATGATGTTATATTTCTAGACTGCAGCTAGAGCTGATCATGTATTACTTAGTCTTGCTAGTTCTTTATTTTGTATTACTAGCTTTATGATCATCTATATATTATAGTTTGGGACGTTTCACTGTCTTATATGCATGATGATCATATTTTTGTACCTTACTTCTTGTCTGAGACTGAGATATCTAGGATCATGTGACCTAGGATTGACTGTTGGTTTGTAGCAGTGACCTCCATCTATACAGCTTATACGTTGTTTCGGAGTACTGGAGTACTTTGGTATAAGTAGCTGGCCTTGTCCGTCCCTACTTGCCAGTATTCTGGTTCTGGGGCGTGACAGGAAGTACGGACCATACCGTCAAAAATTGCCCGAAACGAAGAAATAATAATGAAGAGCGTGGGCCGCTGTAAGGACCACCACCGCTTCGAGATAATTCGCACAATCAGCAGTTATGGAATGCCAACACTGCGACAGCGCGCGTCTATAATCTCTCCACCTTACTTGATGCTAAATGCAATACTAGTGGAGGTGAGTTTGTATTTTAAGTTTTGAGGACAAAACTTTTTCACTGGGTTATTATGTAGTGCCCCGCTCCTCGCGGTCCACTATGTAATACCTACGGCTTGCTGACTCGGTCTTGAACTAAGTATTTGGGGAAACCTTCGTCGGTATCGATTGATCACGGATGAAATGCAATGAACCTTTCCAATTGATGGATTGGCTTCTATTGAAATGAATCCAAGAGTTTTGTTGGATGTTTTCTTCCGCTGCTTGGTTTTGATGAATACGTTTTCGTGTTGGTTTTCGATGATTGGTTTTCATTGTTTGCTTTCATCGCATTTCGTATTCATTCCAAATCTTGAGAGAAAGAGATAAAGTATGCTAATCAACTGTTGGTGCCAATGTAGGACGTGTGAACTGTTCGTGAACGGTGTGTGAAGTTCCTCCTTCTCTCAACTAAGATTTATCTCGGTGAGTTGCTTTAACCGGACTTGTATTTATTTGTACGCCCTAATAAAAATGATCTCTAGTCCACTCTTTTATTTCGTCCCTCTGATCAACGATACCAATAACAATAAAAGATAGAATAAGAATGAATGCTAACGAGTGACTGCAAAGGAAATGAATTGCTATTGAATGCTATCGAATGACCGAATGAGAATTGAATGCTAATGAATGACCGAACGATTAAGGCTAGTTATGAACTGGTCGCTATCTGTTGCACTGTTAAGTTTTATCTGATAGAAAAAACAAGTCATACAATGGTCTCGGACAACTTGTTAACAAGGTAATAGTCTCTCGACGATACTGGAGGCACCCGGGATCGATCGGCCTAGGAGATTGTAATAGCACCCCGAGATAAATGCTACACCTCGGGAATGTTTTGTCCTTAGCGACGAGCTGAACCATTGAGTCCCAGCGGCTAATCATGGGGAACGGACCCATGGACCACCATGTAGTTAGGACATGCATATGAAGAAATCCTTATTGCAAAATCTAGCATCGATCGCTGTCGGTAAAGAATGCTTCTTATATACATATGCAAATTGTGCTAACCTGTTTTGTGCAGGGATGACTGTCGGTGATGGATAAGCTGATTATGAATTATTCTACTGTCATGTTTCTTATGAATTGTTAAAAAGAACCTAGACAAGTAGAAAGATCACTAGTAAATATGTAGCTTCACATATTGAATTAGTACAGATATTTGTGAGTTTCGGCGAAGAGTCGCTCGCCAGTACATGATGTGTGCTGACCCACGTTGTGGGCATCCTTTTTAGAAAGCAAAGGAGACAGGAGGATTTCAAGTGAGGTACTGAAGCTCGTCTAGCCCAGTAGAGCTGTGGATTGCCTCGAACCTTCATTTTCTTTTCCAGTCAAGTTACAAGTTTCTTTTCCTTTGAAGGTGTCTTTTCATTTCTAGCATGTAATAAAAGGATATGATGTATGGGCATTGTGACTATTTTCAAAAAGAGAGTTTTAAAGAGAATCATGTAGCCAAGATAAGGCAAATCTGAGTTCGCAAAGCTTTGTACTTGTATTCTTATCAAGTTTATCAATAAAAGAGGTATTTCCATTTCAAATCTCTGTGTTCAATATTTGGTTTTCTGCAATGAATAGGTACGTGCGTGTGTTTTTGCTTGACTAGTTATTTTGTGCAGGTACATGGCCTTGTGCAAGCACAACTTAGGCTTGTACGGCATCACGCCTTAGCGAGGACGAACGATCCCGCAGGGATCCAGGTAAGACGGACGACCCTAGCGGGATCGAGACGTGACAAAGTGGTATCAGAGCCAGGTTTTACGTCCTTAGCCTCTTGCAAATATCGTTTTCAAAAAAGTATATAAAGTATTTTGATGGCTTTCAAAAGTTTCGATTTTTAGTTATGAAAACCAATGTCCAATACAATAAGTCCATAATATTTTATGGGACTGACAGAAGTTATACTCTTTTGCAGAGAAATGGCTCCTCCTCGACCATCTGCCTCAACCGATCCGATAGAACAGATCATGACCTTGTTGGAACTACAGAGACAGGACAATGAGGAGCGTGGCCAAATGCAACAGGCCCGACTAGAGGTCCAATAGAAGCAGTTGTATGCCTTGACCCAACTGGTAACTACGCTTGCAGCAAATCGAGATACCACCGCAGCGACCAAACCAACGGGAACACCCAAGATTGAGCCCGTGGACGGAGATGAACCCCAGCCGGCACAAAGGCACTATTCCTTTAAGCCAAAGGACTTCTTGGATGTGAAACCTCCAAAATTTGAGGGCAAGACATCACCAGACAATGTGGTGGACTGGATCGATAAAATGGAAAGTCTATTCACATTCATAGGAGTTCCGAGTAGCAAGAAGGTATTGTGTGCCGTTCTGCTACTATGGCTGCGGGCAAAGGACTGGTGGAAGGCGAAAAAGCCGACGCTGCTCGCAACGGCTAGGAATGGGAAGATTTCATGGGCCTCGTTCAAGAAGGCATTTCTGGATCAATATCTGCCTCCAGCCATGAGCAAAAAATGGAGAATGACTTCATCACACTGAAACAAGGGAATATGTCTGTGGAGGACTATGAATCAGAATTTGCCAAGCTGGCAAATTTTGCTGCTGTTATGCTACCCACAGAACAGACTCGCATAGATCGATTCGTTGAAGGTCTGAATGACGACATTCAGTTGAGTGTGCTGAACCAAAAATGTGGGTCGTACTCTCAGGCCTTTGAGGCGGCGCTACAGATGGAACAATTCAGCCTGAGAAAGGTGTCAACAAAGACGCAGTGCAGTCGCAATCAGCCTACTAAAAGGTACCACAATGGGAAGAAAAAAATCGAGGGAGAAAATAATACAGACAGTGATCAGCACCGTAGAACTGAGTGTACCTACTGCGGTCGTCACGGGCACACCAAGGAAGTCTGTCGCTTCGCTAACAGATCATGTTTCGGCTGTGGAAGTACGGACCATACCGTCAAGAATTGCCCGAAACGAAGAAATAATAATAAAAAGCGTGGGCCGCTGCCAGGAACACCACCGCTTCGAGAATTTGCACAATCAGCAGTTACGGAATGCCAACACTGTGACAGTGTGCGTCTATAATCTCTCCACCTTACTCGATCCTGAATGCAATACTAGTGGAGGTGAGTTTGTATTTTAAGTTTTAAGGACAAAACTTTTTCTCAGTGGGTTATTATGTAGTACCACGCTCCTCGCGGTCCACTATGTAATACCTACAGCTTGCTGACTCAGTCTTGTACTGAGTATTTGGGGAAACCTTTGCCGGTATCGATTGATCACGAATGAAATGCAATGAACCTTTCCAATTGATGGATTGTCTTCTATGGAAATGAATCCAAGAGTTTTGTTGGATGTTTTCTTTCGCTGCTTGGTTTTGATGAATGCATTTTCGTGTTGGTTTTCGATGATTGGTTTTCATTGTTCGCTTTCATCGTATTTCGCATTCATTCCGAATCTTGAGAGAAAGAGACGAAGTATGCTAATCAACTGTTGGTGCCAATGTAGGACGTGTGAACTGTTCGTGAACGGCGCTTGAAGTCCCTCCTTCTCTCAACTAAGATTCATCTCGGTGAGTTGCTTTAACCGAGCTTGCATTTATTTGTACGCCCTAATAAAAATAATCTCTAGTCCACTCTTTTGTTGCGTCCCTCTGATCAACGATACCAATAACAACAAAAGATAGAATAAGAATGAATGCTAACGAGTGATTGCAAAGGAAATAAATTGCTATTGAATGCTATCGAATGACCGAATGAGAATTGAATGCTAATGAATGATCGAACGATTAAGGCTAGTTATGAATTGGTCGTTATTTGTTGCACTGTTAAATTTTATCTGATAGAAAGAACATGTCATGCATTGGTCTCGGACAACTTGTTAACAAGGTAATAGTCTCTCGACGATACTGGGGGCACCCGGGATCGATCGGCCTAGGAGAGATTGTAATATAGCACCCCGAGGTAAATGCTACACCTCGGGAATGTTGTGTCCTTAGTGACGAGCTGAACCATTGAGTCCCAATGGCTAATCATAGGGAACGGACCCATGGATCACCATGTAGTTAGGACATGCATATGAACAAATCTTTATTGCAAAACCTAACATTGATCGTTGTCGGTAAAGAATGCTTCTTATATACATATGCAAATTATGCTAACATGTTTTGTGCAAGGATGACTGTCGGCGATGGGTAAGTTGATTATGAATTATTCTACTGTCATGTTTCTTATGAATTGTTAAAAAGAACCTAGACAAGTAGAAAGATCACTAGTAAATATGTAGCTTCACATATTGAATTAGTGCAGATATTTTTGAGTTTCGGCGAAGAGACGCTCGCCAGTACATGATGTGTGTTGACCCACGTTGTGGGCATCCTTTTCAGAAAGCAAAGGAGACAAGAAGATTTCAAGTGAGGCACTGAAGCTCGTCTAGCCCAGTAGAGCTGTGGATTGCCTCGAAGCTTCATTTTCTTTTCCAGTCAAGTTACAAGTTTCTTTTCCTTTGAAGGTGTCTTTTCATTTCCAGCATGTAATAAAGGAATATGATGTATGGGCATTGTGACTATTTTCAAAAAGAGAGTTTTAAAGAGAATCATGTAGCCAAGATAAGGCAAATCTGAGTTCGCAAAGCTTTGTACTTGTATTCCTATCAAGTTTATCAATAAAAGAAGTATTTCTATTTCAAATCTCTGTGTTAAATATTTGGTTTTCTGCAATGAATGGGTGCGTGCGTGTGTTTTTGCTTGACTAGTTATTTTGTGCAGGTACATGGCCTTGTGCAAGCACAACTTAGGCTTACACGGCATCACGCCTTAGCGAGGACGAACGATCCTGTAGGGATCCAGGCAAGACGGACGATCCTAACGGGATCGGGGCGTGACAAGATTTGGCAAGATGTACTTGCCTAGGGTTGGGGGAGGAGTAAATGAAGAAGAAGATGAAGAAATAAAATGAGAAGTAATGAAGAGAGAGAGAAATTGGTTTATATAGCAACCCTCTCATCTAAAACCAACCCAAACCAAGCCATGCCAAGTTGAACCAAACCAAATTAAACCAAGTCAAAATTAAACCAAGTCAAGACTAAGAAAGACAAGTCAAAACACGGATCACCTGACAAATGTCAAAATTTTGTATACGTATACCGAAAATACGTATAATAGAAAAGGGAGTGACAGGTATATCGTCGATATATACTGGTATACTGGCGGTATGCCGATCAAGGAGAAAATCTATAAGTTGGACAAAAATTTAAAATATTCCAAAAATTAAGAAAATACGAAATACAGTACATAAATACATATCCGTATATAGATACCGATACTGTGAGACGAGTCTCACAGGATGTGCATAGCATGATTTCTACAAATCTGGAAAAAATAAATGATTTAGTGATGGAATAGCGACTAACCGACAACTAGAAAAACTGGAAAAATAATAGAAGCGATTAACCAGCGACAACGAAGTGACTACCCAACGACTAACCAACGACTAAACCGGTCAGTCGCTAGATATCAATTGTAACCATTATAATTATACATTCATCACAATGTAGTCACAAATTCGGCGCCGTGTCAGCGAATAACTCTTTAGTCGATAGTTAGTTGCTACTTTTAGTCGCTATTTCAGTCGAAAGTTAGTCGTTGTAGCGATGAACTAGCGACTAAAATTGAACATCGATGTTGCTTTTAGCAACGAAAAATTGTAGTTGTCGGTAAGTCGCTAAATCGTTTTACCAATGGAAATGTCTATTTTAGCGACTGAAATTTCAATCGCTATTTAGCTATTTTTTGTAGTGCTAGCCTCCCGAAGGTCATCATGACCCGCTCCATCGAGACGGTCGAGGTTGTAGACGAGGATGACGGAGCTTGACGAGCTGGAGGAGCTCAGGGTTCCGATAGAGAGGGATGAGAGAGTTGAGAGGAATCGATGGAGAGAGAGAAAGAGTGAGGAGAGAGATAAATTATGAAGAAGAAGAAAAAAATGGAGGAGATGGTCACATTTGAGGAGAAAGAAAGAGAGGAGGGACCCTTGCATAAGAGAGGAGAGAACGAGAAGCAACAGTGGTTGGAAGAAAAAGTGCACTGAGAAAAGAGAAATTTTTTCTTTTCCCAAAATAACTTTAAAATATTGGTTTTGGAAAAAGTTTTTTGGAAATAGTTTTATGAGTGTGGCAAACCAAACACAATTTTGGTCACCACCAACGTTTAAACTCAAAAAACTGAGATTAAATGAGTAACCAAACGGAGCCTTAGCGTTTCAAGACGTGCTACTGCGTTGATGCTCGGACTTGCAACATGGAAATGTTCGACCGAAGACTACTTGTTGGCTATATTGAGGCATAATATATGGAATGATGTAATCCTTTTTGAGCTAGAGAGATCCTGAGTATTGTTAGCCAATTTGGCATGTTTATGAATTGGGTTATTCAAAGCCTTTGTAACCTTAGTTCATTTATCATTTAAAAAGATTCTTCATATACATTCTGTTTTCTTCCGTTGCGAATGATATCAACTTAAGATAACCATTTTTCCATTTTGTCATATTGCCTTATACGAATGCAATTCCAGACTCGTATGATATCACGCCCCAGCGAGAACGACCAATTTGATAAAATCAATGCGAGGACGAACGATTTTCTGGGTTGAGGCGTGATAAGTTGCTATTGGAGAAGCTCTATCCTTTGGACCGCGAACGAATCTCTTTGACCCTGAGTTGTTCCCACTATCTTATTCATTGGACTCTAAGTTGCTTCCAAAATCGCATGACTCGTGAATTTGCTCGATGCTATACTGGATGTTCCATAAAATGTCTATAAAATGTTGCGTACGTTTGCCACAAGTATGTCATGACTATCACGCTATCTCCAAGTGACACCGGGAAATATTGGTTGCACGAGGTGCAACGAATTATGAGATGCTAGTTGCACGGAGTGCAACGAGTTATTAGATGTTGGTTGCACGGGGTAAATGAGTTACAAGTTATTGGTTGCACGAAGTGCATCAAGTCATGAGACGTTCGTTGCGTCGGTACAACGAATCGATAAGTGAGTGTTCCATTGCATATGGTCATGCAAATGAATCTGAATGTGTTGAACGAATCGGGTGATGGTTTAGAACACGAGAAATGAATCGTTGTACATGATATAATGATGAGATCGATAGATCGTAAGGCGATAAGAACGGATTAGGTCAGTTGCGTGGCAAACTCGAGCAAGTGAACATGTACGTTGGTCGAATTTTGAGTCGAACCTCAAGTAAGCAAATGTTGCGTTTGCGATTGGTACGATCACCGAGGCACGATTAGTTCTGAATGGACGTCAAACAAATGCAAGTAAGTGAGTATGTATGTCAGTCAAATTTGTGTTGAACTTGAGCGAATGAAGGTGCACGATAGCCATTTTTTGTACCAAACTCGAGTAAGCAAATTCTAGGTGTGGGATCAGCAAGGATCAGTATGAGAGAGTAATTCGGAATATACGTCGGATTCGTGCGGAGTGTGACGTAGTTTCTGAGTGGTATATGGCATACCACTTAGAGGTATACGCATTGAAACATTTGTATCGGTAACGATATGCTTGATTTCTGAGTGATACATGGCATACCACTTAGCGATAGATGCGTCGAATAGATTTGTATCGACCGAAGTAAGTTTGTTCGCGAAAGACGGGATAGTACCGAAACCAGGGAGGGGGCACACAACGCGACAGGGGACACGCGCGGGGGCAGCCGGGGCCGAAGGGGGCGAGCGTCGCTGCGGGGGCGGGGGGCCTTAGCCTGCAGTCGGCAGAGTCCTGCGACGGGCAACATCACCTAGCAGCCGCAGTGGGCAGGGGGGAGAGGGGGACGCACGAGGAAGTTGAAATAGGGAGGAGTATTTTGGTCACAAAAGTTTGGTCAAAGAAGTTGACCGTGCGTGTTGGACGATTTCCATCAAAAGTGGAGGATGTTATACATTCTGATAATTAGATGTGGTGCACCTTAAATATGGACAAATAAAGTGACGTACAACTCAAATTTTCTCATAAAATATTTCTAACATCATGAAACTCCTCCGTACAAAGATTCCAATTTTTTTTCCTACACAACTCCCCCACACCCAACCCCTCTAAATTAAAAAAATTAAAAAAAAAAAAAAAAAAAAAAAAAAAACTCCTATTTTCATTGATTCCCTCTCTCTCCTCCTCTTCCTTTCTTTCGGACAAACTCTCTCTCTCTCTCTCTCTAAAAGTTCATTCTCTCTATAGAATCTCTTTAATAATAATAAGAAGATGAGGAAGAGGGAGAGAGAGAACCCTTGCGGAGTCTGCGGCCACTACCACAAGTACGAGGAGGGGGAGGTCTGCGGGGTCTGCGGCCACCGGATGCCGGCGTCGACAGAGAGGCCGATCCAGCAGGGTGGCGCCTTTCCGTCGGAGATCCTCAGGGACTTCCTCTACCTGGGGAGCTACGACAATGCGTCGAGAAGCGAGCTCCTCAAGACGATTGGAGTCTCCCACGTCCTCAATGTAAGTTTTCATGGCCGTTCTTGTCGGAAAGTTGTCGTCTTGATTGGTAATTTGGGGGAAATTGGTTGGTTTTGGTTGATATCGGTATATTTTTTAGGAAAATGGCAGGTTTCTGTCAGAAACATAGGATCTTGATTGTATTGCGCTTGGAAAGTTGTGATCTTGATGTTAGAAATAAGCTTACCATCAAGTCTGCTGAGGAGTTTGAAACGAATAACCTAATTGCAAATTGTTGTTGGTGTTTTTGCCTTTGGACTAGAAAAGATAGTCCCACATCGGCTACACCAAATGGTGAGTATCTCAATATAATGCATTGCTTGTGTTGAGGTGTGCACATGAGGTGTAGTGGGGCACAAGTTTGTGCCATGTGGAAGTATTTTCCTAGAAGGAAAAATGATTAAATCCAACAAGGATGCAAGTTAATTTTTGTTGTGCGGACTCGGACTCGGACACGGACTCCAGGATGTCTCGTGCATGCACGGGAGTGTTCGGGGGGTAGGCGTGGACTGGCACACTTCTATGCTGATTGTGGGATGATTTAAAATATCAAACTCTATTTTTGAGTATTGGTATTTTAGTCCCACATCGGATAGGAGAAGAGGTGAAGTCTCAACTCCACTCTATGAATAGAGCCCCTTGGCCTCCTTTGAAAGATGCACCAAGAAGAGAGTTGAGGGAGTCTGTTAAGTCCAGGAAGCCCGTTCAAGTCTCAAATATTGACTTACGAGCGTTCCAGAAGTTCTTCGTGAACTTACTGGTTCCTGGAAGCTGTTCGTGCTCTAGTGGGACGAATAAAGCTTTGAGCAACGGTGGTTCATTCACCCCAGCATCTCATTCTCGCCTGTCATCGCTGCTGTTGCCTTTTACAGTAACTTCTTTTTAGAAGCTCTACTGCCGATAGTTGCTTGCACAAAGTCTCTTTAGATTTTTGTGTATTACGTAGAATCTTTTTAGATCCTCGTAATTCAGAATCCTCCAGGATTTCTGTTACACATCTTCTTTAAGGTGTTGCATTTGAAACGTTGTCTGTACAATTGTTTCAGTTTCAGAATTTTCCATCGAAAATTGTGCCTCGGCACTAACAATCTCAAAGCTTTATTGAGAAGATGGATAATTCTCGTGCTTCGCTCATCGATACCGGCTTTAACAAGTTGGAGAAATTCGATGGCGAACACTTCCAGATATGGAGACGAAATGTCACTTTAAATCTTCAACTCGTGAATGTTGATCACGTGCTGTCAGAAGAAGAACCGATCGTTCCAACCACTGGATCTGCTGCGGCTGTGGCCGCTGCTACGACCAAGCAAGCGAAGTGGAAGAGAGAAAACAGTATATGCAAACTACTGATACTCAATTCCATGGAAGACTCTGGCAGAGTCCTACTGTAAGAAGACATCTGCCACAGAGATATGGGACTCCTTGGGAAAGCTCTATGAAGATGACGAGAACCGGTCCAAGATCTTCATGGTAGAAAAATACCACAAGTGGACCTTCGAAGACGAGAAGGCGATGCTGTCCCAAGTGAAGGAGTTTCTGAAGTTGCGTCAGAAACTAGAAGACGAGAACATGCCCCTCGTCGACAAGTTTGTCGTTGGAGGGATCGTCGCGAAACTTCCTACAGAATGGAGCAACTTCTATGCAAGGATGCATCGAAAGAAGATAGAAATTAGCTTGGAAGATTTCTTGCAAGAGATCCATGTTGAGGACGAGATGCGCTCTCAACAGAAGATGGATACTCTGTCCAAACAACTGGCGAAGGCAAATCTGGTCCAAACCAGAGAGTACCAGGGGAAGCAGGCTGCTTCTCATCGCAAAAAGAAGGACTTCACGAATCTGAAAGTGAAGGGTCCTGCTTTCAAGCAACAGAAGTCCAAGTACCATGTGACTTGCTTCAATTGTGGCAAGAAGGGCCACTACAAATCCGAATGCAAGTCCAAGCCCAAAGAACAAGGTGAGCCTAGTAAGGTTTCTATGATTACTAATCTTGCCATGATAGCACAGGTTGCAACTGTGGGGGCTGACTTGGACTGGTGGATAGACACTGGTGCGACCTGCCATGTCTGTACAGACAAAGACTGGTTCGTCTCTTATGAGCCAACTTCAGAGAAGGTCATAATGGCAAACCAGGCACAAGCTGAAGTACTGGGGATCGGGACGGTGGAGCTGAAACTCACATCGGGGAACACTCTGACGCTTCAAGGTGTGAAGCATGTTCCAGTAATTGCTAAGAACCTGATCTCTGGAAGTCTGCTCTGCAACGCAGACTTGAGGATGGACATCAATGCTGGCCAGTTGGTGATGTCCAAGAAGGGTACATTCTTCGGGAAAGCTTTCCAAACTGAAGGAATGTACAAGATTCAGCTTGTTGTAACCCAGCATGATAATATAAATACAATCACTTTTCTGATTATTCTCTTGAGTTGTGGCATAATAGGCTAGGACATGTTCATTGTAAAAGGATTAACAGAATGTCTAGTCTAGGACTTTTCTCCAAGTGTGGGGGTAAGGTAGAGAAATGCGAAGTATGTGCTCAGACGAAGATCACAAGGAAACCCTTTCACAGGGTCCATCGAAGCACAGATCTTCTGGAGTTGGTTCACTCAGATATCTGTGACTTCAAACAATTCTCTACAAAGGCCGGGATGAAGTATTTCATTACTTTCATCGATGACTTCTCAAAGTATGCTTTCGTCTACTTGCTCAAGTCTAAAGACGAAACATTCGAGAAGTTCAAGGAGTTCATGGCCGAGGCTGAGCGGCAAACTGGACAACAACTCAAGAGGTTAAGGAGTGATCGAGGCGGGGAGTATCGGTCTCATGAATTCTTATTATTCTGCAAAGAACATGGAATCATCAATGAGACAACGGCTCCGTACTCTCCTCAATCCAACGGAGTAGCAGAAAGGAAGAACAGAACGTTGACAGAGATGATGAACTCCATGCTGTTGACTGCGGGTCTTCCAAAGTGTTACTGGGGAGAAGCTGCACTAACGGCAACGTTCATTCTGAACAGAGTGCCATATGCAACTTCCGACATAACTCCTCATGAACTCTGGTTCAAAGTCAGACCTAACTTGAATGTCATTCGAGTGTGGGGGTGTCTGGCTTATGTGAAGCTCCCGGATCTGAAGATTCAGAAGCTGGGGACAAGGACTACGAAGGCGATCTTCTTGGGGTATGCCGAGAAGAGTGATTCTCGGAGATTCCTTGATATCGAGTCAAACCATATCATCGAATCTCGCGATACTGAATACTTTGAAGACAAGTTTGCAAAACACAAGAATATTGTTCTCGCGGATCTTCCGGAGAATGATGAGGGTACAAAACAGACAGAAGTCTTTAATGAACCAGTAGTCCAAGATGAAGCTGTCGTCAAGGAGACACCAGCTGAACCAGAACTCGCTGAGCCGTCAACTAAGCGAACGAGGAGGCCGAAAGACTTTGGAGATGACTTCGTCACCTATCATGTGGAAGCAGATCCGCTTACCTATGATGAGGCGATGAAGACCAGAGATGCTGTATTCTGGAAGGAGGCGATAGACAACGAGATTGACTCAATCACCTCCAACAACATGTGTATTGGTTGACCTACCAGAAGGAGCAAGACCCATCGGATGCAAATAGATCTTCAAGAAGAAGATGAAAGCAGATGGAACCATTGACAAGTTCAAGGCCAGGCTAGTGGCCAAGGGGTTTGCTCAGAAGCAGGGGATCGACTACTTTGACACTTATGCTCCAGTAGCTCGGATGACAACCATCAGATTGTTAATTGCTCTAGCAGCAATACACAAGCTGGTGATACATCAGATGGATGTGAAAACGACATTCCTTAATGGCGAGCTGACCGAAAAGATCTATATGCAACAACCAGAAGGTGTTGTCGTCAGAGGTCTGGAAGACAAAGTCTGCAAGTTGATGAAGTCTCTGTATGGTTTGAAACAAGCTCCCAAAATGTGGCATGAGAAGTTTGACAAGGTGATAAGGTCAAATGGCTACAGGGTCAGTGAAACAGACAAGTGTGTCTATACGAAATTTGCTGACGGAAGAGGAGTAATCGTATGTCTTTACGTGGACGACATGCTAATCCTAGGTATGGATTTAAGCTGCGTCACAGAGACAAAGGAATTTCTCTCGACCTAGTTCAGTATGAAGGACTTGGGGGATGCCGACGTAATCTTGGGGCTCAAGATCATCCGGACAGGCACTGGAATAGCGCTGTCACAATCTCATTATATTGAGAAGATGCTCACTCGCTACGGGTATCAAGATCTTCCTTTTAGATACACCGTACCGGAGTGATCAGAAGCTGGAGCCAAATTCGAGGGAAAGTGTCAGGCAGTTGGAGTACGCTAGCGTCATCGGAAGCTTGATGTACGCTACTACTGCCACAAGGCCTGACATAGCTTTTGCAGTGGGAATGCTGAGTCGGTTCTCTAGCAATCCAGGCGTTGAGCACTGGAAAGCTGTGAAGCGTGTTATGAGATATCTCAAGAAAACTCAGACATATGCACTTTTCTACAGCGGAGATCCGTCAGTAGTGGAAGGCTTCAGTGATGCTAGCTGGTGTTCAGATATGGAGAGCGAGTATTCCACAGGTGGATTCGTATTCGCCATGGGCGGAGCTGCTATATCGTGGAAGTCGAAAAAGCAGACTATGTTATCTCGCTCCTCCATGGAATCTGAATTCTTTGCATTGGATGCTGCTGCAGATGAAGCAGAGTGGCTTCGGGAGCTCATGTATGATCTTCCGGTGGTTGGGGCTCAGATACCGGCAATACCGATATACTGTGACAACCAGGCGGCAGCAGCAGTGGCATCAAATGAACTCTTCAACGGGAAGAAGAGAACGGTGCGGTTGAAGCACAGAGCAGTACACGATCTTATCAAGAGAGGTGTTATTGCAGTGATTGATGTTCGGAGTCAGGAGAACCTGGCGGATCCGTTCACCAAGGGTCTCAAGCGCCAGCTGGTCGATGACACAACTTGTAAAATGGGCTTGAAGGCATTCTGATATTGTATTATCTGGAAATTGCTGAGAAACCCAATTTCGGGGTGGGCTTTTATGAAATGCCCACCCGCTGGATAAGTTTTATGAAATACCCAGAATTAAGTATTTTCACGTTAAATATTCCAAGATTCCCTTTTAGATGCCACCCGCTAGAAACTGCTATTTTTATAATACCGAAACTACCCCTCCGCGCGAATTGGTCATCTATATGTATTTGAATTCAAAAAACTCAGATCTGGATTGCGATTTTCGTCTTCTTCTTCTTCACGGGAAATCTGAATTCCATTGCTCTCATATTCAGCAGAGATCGCAAAGATCGTTCGTAGTTCGGTGTGTTTTTCTTCAGTCGAACTCAGATCATCGCTCGTCATCATCATCACCATCATCATCATCTTCATCGTGGAAACATTTGAACTCAGATCTTCAATTGTGGAGAGAAGATCTTTCTTCTTCTTTTCCATAAGAATTATCATCGCTTTGAAAGAAGAACGAAACACTTTATTCCTGAAAAAACTAAATTACACGTTTTAACACTGGAAATGACCATTCTCCGTGTTAATTAGGACGGAGAATGGCATTCTCCGTCTTAATTAGGACGGAGAATGGCATTCTTAAGACGGAGAATGCCATTCTCCGTCCTAATTAACACGGAGAATGACATTCTCCGTTTCCGTCTTAATTAGGACCGAGAATGTCATTCTCCGTCTTAATTAGGACGGAGAATGGCATTCTCCGTCTTAATTAGGACGGAGAATGGCATTCTCCGTCTTAATTAGGACGGAGAATGCCATTCTCCGTTTTATTTAAGACGGAGAATGCCATTCTCCGTCCTAATTAACACGGAGAATGACATTCTCCGTTTTCGTCTTAATTAGGACCGAGAATGTCATTCTCCGTCTTAATTAGGACGGAGAATGGCATTCTCCGTTTTATTTAAGACGGAGAATGGCATTCTCCGTCCTAATTAACACGGAGAATGGCATTCTCCGTGTTTCTAACACGGAGAATGGTCATTCTCCTGCGTTTTAACACTAGAATGACCATTCTCCGTGATAAATTACACGGAGAATGGCATTCTCCGTCCTAATTAAGACGGAGAATGGTCATTCTCCGTTTAATTTAGCACGGAGAATGGCCATTCTCCGTCTTAATTAGGACGGAGAATGCCATTCTCCGTTTTATTTAACACGGAGAATGGCATTCTCCGTTTCATTTAACACGGAGAATGGCATTCTCCGTGTTTCTAACACGGAGAATGGTCATTCTCCTGCGTTTTAACACTGGAATGACCATTCTCCGTGTAAATTAAGACGGAGAATGTCATTCTCCGTGTAAATTAAGACGGAGAATGCCATTCTCCTGCATTTTATGGTTAGCTGAAACTTTGGAGGGCCATAACTTTTGACTGGGAGGTCGAAACGAGGTCCCGTTTGTCGCAAAATGAGCGTATCGTCGAGGAGACTGAAAGTAACAGCTTCATCGTTAGACGGCCTTCCGAAATTTTAGATTCGCAAAAAAATGATGTTTGGACCTCCGTTTTAGCACTTTTGTCGTTCGTCCCGGTCTTTCCGAAATTTTTCGACGAGTTTTTGAAGATTTTTGAGGAGAAAACCTAGATTCGAAAGTGAGCAGCGTATGGAAGAAGATGGAGTATTGAAACGTTTTTTTAAGAGCAGTTTTGTGGGTGTTTCCAATAAATTAAAAGGGCAAAAGGGTCATTTGGAACCCGCTTTGGATAAGTTTCTCTAATTCTGGGCACGCGATGAAAGTTTTTTTAGCGGTGGGTTTTACATAAAACTTTTTTAGTTTTTGGGCATTTCATAAATCTTCCCTTGTATTATTGTATTCCTACCATAAAGTTTTATGCTATTAGTTCAAAGATTTATCTACTAGGCATCTAGCTTTTGGTTCAAGGGAGGACCACTAATCGGAAGAATATCAGGAACGGTGGGTACATGTTCTATTGGACATGGAGAGGTTACGGACCTATAACCACTGTTGTCTACTATTATTTTTTGCGGAAAACGGTTTCTGTGGGAAGGTTGGCTTAAATGCCTTAATGAGTTCTCAGGCAGAGTGAATGCCTGGAGTGCTTTACAGGAAGCACGGTAGCGCAGCACTACAAGGAGTGTAACTCCATGCTACAGTGGGGTGACTCCACCATGAGGTTCCCAGGTAGGGGTAATGCCTCGGCTTTGCAAGCCAAGTCACAGCGGAGTAGCACCGCAAATAGGCAGGTAGCCTAATGCTGTATGATAATCGTAATAAAGAGAAGTAGACAGCACTACAAAGAGGACGATGTCCTCATGTTACAGTGGCATGACACCACGAAGAGGTACCAGGTAGGGTAAAGCCTCGGCTTTGCGAGCCATGTCATAGCGGCGTAACACCGCACGGAAGCGCAAGGCTTCATGCTGGGTAGTTTGGTACTACAAAGAGGCCTGTGACCTCATGCTACAGTAGTATGACACTACGATGAGGTACCCAGGTGGGGTAAAGCCTCGGCTTTAAGCCATGTCATAGCGGCGTAGCATCGCAAAGAAGCGCAATGCTTCATGCCATGACTCTTTATAAAGAACTCACCTATAGTGTATGGACAGAGATATCAGGCCGTCTCTTGAGGGTAAACTTGTAGACGCCCAAAAATTATACACTGAAACCAGGCTGGCACAAGGCCTTCAATGTGCAGCCAGAAGCACAGTTGATGTCATTATGTGAGTAGGAAGAATTGCAGTTATGGTGCAGAATTCAAGGCTTAGTCCATTCTTGTATCATGCTGTTATTTAACCTATGCGGGAAGATTCAAGTCGTAGCGACATCTCTCCTAATACATGATGGGCAGTAACTGTGGGGAACGCTCAACTCATATATTGAGATATGTGGGGGATTGTTGGTGTTTTTGCCTTTGGACTAGAAAAGATAGTCCCACATCGGCTACACCAAATGGTGAGTATCTCAATATAATGCATTGCTTGTGTTGAGGTGTGCACATGAGGTGTAGTGGGGCACAAGTTTGTGCCATGTGGAAGTATTTTCCTAGAAGGAAAAAGGATTAAATCCAACAAGGATGCAAGTTTATTTTTGTTGTGCGGACTCGGACTCGGACACGGACTCCAGGATGTCTCGTGCATGCACGGAAGTGTTCGGGGGGTAGGCGTCGACTGGCACACTTCTATGCTGATTGTGGGATGATCTAAAATATCAAACTCTATTTTTGAGTATTGGTATTTTAGTCCCACATCGGATAGGAGAAGAGGTGAAGTCTCAACTCCACTCTATAAATAGAGCCCCTTGGCCTCCTTTGAAAGATGCACCAAGAAGAGAGTTGAGGGAGTCTGTTAAGTCCAGGAAGCCCGTTCAAGTCTCAAATATTGACTTACGAACGTTCCAGAAGTTCTTCGTGAACTTGCTGGTTCCTGGAAGCTGTTCGTGCTCGTGTGGGGCGAATAAAGCTTTGAGCAACGGTGGTTCATTCACCCCAGCATCTCATTCTCGCCTGTCATCGCTGCTGTTGCCTTTTACAGTAACTTCTTTTTAGAAGCTCTACTGCCGATAGTTGCTTGCACAAAGTCTCTTTAGATTTTTGTGTATTACGTAGAATCTTTTTAGATCCTCGTAATTCAGAATCCTCCAGGATTTCTGTTACACATCTTCTTTAAGGTGTTGCATTTGAAACGTTGTCTGTACAATTGTTTCAGTTTCAGAATTTTCCATCGAAAATTGTGCCTCGGCACTAACAATTGTGAGATCCCGTAGTATTGCTATCAGATAGTGTTGGTAAAGCTAAATATATATCGTATAAAGACGAGGATAGCTAAAGATATCGAATGTCGAATGTAATACCTTGTCAGTAAGCAAGTAAGAAAGTTAGGTTTTTGATTATGTTGTACTTAAGAAGTTGTGATTTTGATGTTAGGAGTAAGGTTATCAAGAACAGGTGCGGATCTAGAGAGTTAAGTTAGTGGGGGCTTTGGAAAAAAAATGAGTAGGGGCTTAAGAAAAAGAAGAAGAATCTAATTCAAATGAATGCCGACAAACTCAAGACCTTAAAAAAAGTCTTTAACTCTTAATTACTTAACCAACTGATCTAACCTTTAACAACGACTATATGTAGGGATTAGATGAATATAAAACCTCCGGAAAAAAATTGAAAACAAAAAACTATTCTCCACTTTCTTTGATAATCCAGTGGGGACTTGAGCCCCCACCACTTTCCATATGGAGCCGCCCCTGATCAAGTTTATGAGGTCGAGAAGGAGTTTGAAGCAAAGACCCTGCTTGTAAATTTGCAACATCTTGTAGGTTTTTGCTATCTTTGTAATTGTCGTGTATTGTTGGTCAAGCTAAAATTACCGTGTGAAGACGAGGAAATCAAAACTTGTCATGTGTCAAATGTGATCCCTTGCCGGTAAGCAAATGTAGAGATAATTCACACATGAGTCACGGCATTGATCTTTGTGATACTACATGAAGAGATGGGTTGGAGGCACACATTAGCCTAAGAAGGAGGAGCACCATAAGAAGTAAAGACAAAATAGGAAGGAAGACTAAGGATGGTGGTTTGATCTTTAAAGTTGGACATGACCATTGGTAGATGGTCAAGACAAGCAAGTCAAATTGGTCACACTCTTGAACCGAAACCCAACCGTTTTATTGATCATATTATATAGGTTATCGTGTTGATATTTTGAAGTCGTTTAAATCTTACTGATAGGCTAATTTATAGCCTGGGCGGGGCTGGGTAGTGCTAGTCTGAGATCCAACCTGTAACTCCTACGGATCCAAGCTTTGGGCAAAGCTGTATTGTATGAACCTTTGATCGGATCAAATCCTGTACTATGCATAGACCCTATCCTACATGTTCACGATATAATTTGGTTCGGGTCCAGCTATGGACAGATCTAGGTATATATGCAAAATAACTGAAGTCTTGTAAATGTTTCACTATATCTCTATCTTTTTTTTCTTCTTTTGCATTTGGACCATGTCTAGGTCAGGTGAATTTCTTGTGAACCTAGAACCTACCTTATACTTGTTTTTGATGATTGGGTCTATCTTTTATGATGTAAGGCTGCTAGATGGGTAAAACCGGTTCAGGTCCAGCGTTGGGATCAGATTCTCGGATCTAAGTAACTGCCCTATACATTGATCCGCATAAAAGAAAGGATCGATGAATCGGGTACGCGAGTCATGTCAAAATTGCTGCTATCTTGTTCCTAATTTTTTTCTTCAATAATAACATCTAGAGATCATTCAATGTTCTAAAAGGCACGAGACGCACTCGAGGTGCTCGGTCCTTTGAAAAAACATAAATATAATAATTAATGGTTAACCATAACAAGTTCATAATAATAGGAAATTGAAACACTCAAATTATCATTCATCTATGTTATCATCTCCATCAATAACACCTCCAACGAATTTATATCCTTCTCCATCATCAAATCAAATACAAAACCTATTAATTTCAATAGAAAGATTCGTTGGTTGACTTAATACATTTGATAGAGTTTCTATTTTATAGAATCTAATTAGTGACAATATTTTCAACTAGGATCCTTTCTTGATTGACTTGATAACATTAAATATCAAGGTAAAAATCTATTAATTTTGATAGAAAGATTAGATAATTTACTATAAACACTAAAATTTTAAAATATATTTATTATTCAAATAAATAATAGAAAAAAAAGAAAAATAATATGCTAGTGGCTTCATGTACTTTACCTATGCCTCAAAAGTAGGCACGAGGTGCATGCCTCAAATGCGCCTAATTAAATGTGCCTCGCCTCGTAGAAAATGAATGCCTAAGCATAAGCCTCACTGGCTTTTCAGAACACTGGGATCTAGTCCTCTTGACATGAATCCCCTCTTTCTTCTTTCATGTAACTCCACTTCCAAATTCCAAACTTCTCCTCAATATAAAAACAAACTCCTATTTTGATTCATGTTTTCTCTCCTTTTCTTTCTTTGGACGTTCTCTCTTTATTTTCTCTCTAAAAAGAAGTAGAAGATGAGGAAAAGGGGGAGAGAGAATTCGTGTGGAGTTTGTGCATAGTTCGCAGTATCGGCCGATATCGATCCGATACGGCCGATACCGATACGAATTGGTATGCGGAGTGTGCAAATCACCGGATGTCGATGAAGAAGCGAGCCAACAGGGAAGCACTTTTTCATTGTAATTTGAACCTTTTCTCTATACGGGGAGTTACAATAATGCATCGAGGAGTGAGCTTCTCAAGACTATTGGAGCTCCTATGTTCTCAAGATAAGTTTTATGAACTTTTTATTTGATAGTCATCATCTTGATTGCTAATTTGTGAAAACATGGCCACTAAATGACGTGTCCCATCCCGTTTCAGGAATATGGCGAGCCGAGTACGTCACATGCATCTCAGGCCACGTGACCTACCAATACACCAGTACCCACATTCATTCACGATTGTCACATGTAAAGTTCTAGAATAGGAATATTTCGTAAAGAATTCTAAACTTAAAATCAATAACACATTTGATAATGGTATATTTTTTATTAACACAAGGTTGATTACATTCTAACTCTACCCATGTTCTACCCCAAAATAAAATTACATAGACATATATAGATTAGATCCAATACACAATATACGAAGATGCTACAAGTGAAAATCTTAGGCTCCGACTTTGTATTCCTACTGCATCATTCTCCTTCGTACTAAACAATGGAGACCCTCCTCTGAATTCACTTACATACCTAGCGAACAACTATTGGTGCAACTTTAGGAATTTCTGAGGTTTGTATTGCAAATTTAGGATTTTGATTATATTGTACTTGGAAAGTTGTGATTTTGACGTTAAAACTTAGAAGTAAGCTTCTTAAGACTATCAAGGCACAGAATTTGAAACAAAGATCCTGATTGTAAATTTGTAAAATCTTATAGTTTTGAATCTTTTTATTCTATCGGTATAAGTGTGAGGTAGTGTTGGAAAGTTGTGATTTATGATATTAGTTTGGGTTTATATGAGTATTAAACGAAGGTCAAGATCATGAGTTTGTAAATAACCGGTTGATTTTGATTACCATTGGTGCAATTTTGGGAGATTGTCAGGTTTTCTGTTTGAAAGTTACGATATTCAGGATATTCGACTTGGAAAGTTATGGTGTTGATGACTATCAGAATCCCACATATTTTCATGTAAGTTTATTCTTCCTTCTGTTGAGAATTTTTGATTTTGATGTCAGTTTGGGTTGATAAGGAAGACCATATTTGTGAAATTGTGAAAATTTAGCAAATTTAGAAATTTTGATTTTTTTTCTGTTGGGAAATTAGGATCTTGATGGTATTGAACTTGAAAGTTACGACTGGAGTTTCCCATATTCTCAATGTACATGTATGCCACATTTTGATGAGAACTAGTGATTTCGATGTAAGGAGTGAAACGAATACCATGATTGCGAATTTGTGAACAAGTCGTTGATTTTTATTGCTAATTTTGAAAGTTCAAGGAAATTGTGAGCTTGTTGCTGGTAAGTTAGGATTCTGATGATGATGTTGTACTTGGAAAAGATGTTAGTTTGGGTTTGATAAGTATGAAGCAAAGACCATGATTGTGGACTTGTGAAAAAATGGTGGATTTTATTGCTATTGTGCAAATTTAGGAAATTGTGAGATTTATGTTGGAATGTTAGGATTTTTGATGATTTTGTACTTATATAAAGTTGTGATTTTAGTGTTATTTTGGGTTGGTGAGGAGTACGAAGCGAAGACTATTATTGCGAACTTGAAAAACATTGCTCAATTTTAATTGTTATTGGTGCAAATTTTAGGAAAATGTGAGTTCACTTGGTAGGATTTTGATGATATTATACTTGGAAAGTTAGGATTTTGATGTCTATTGGAGTCTCACATGGTTTCATTGTATTACGAATTTTGAAATTTTTGTTGCTATTGGTGCAAGTTTTAGAAAATCACGAGGTTTATGTTGGGATGTTAGGATTTTGATGATCTTATACTTGGAAGTTCAAAGTTGTGAGTTTGATGTTAGTTTGGGGGCGATAAGAAGTATGAAGAGAACACTGTGATTGATAAATTTGTGAAAAATCTGGCGGGTCTGAGGTTTTTGATGGAAAGTTGTCAACTTGATTCTAGTTTGGGTCAATAAGGAGTACAAAGCAAAGAGCAAGATTGTGAATTGTGACAATCTGGTAGATTTGGGTTCCTATTGCTGCAAGTATCAGGAAATCGCGACATTTCTGTTGCAATGTTAGGATTCTGATGATTTTGTACTTTGAAAGTAGTGATAATACATCAAGAAGTAAGCTTGACTATCGGGTCGAGAAGGAGTTTGAAGAAGAAACCCTGATTGTGAAGCGACATTTCCGTTGCAATGTTAGGATTCTGATGATTTTGTACTTTGAAAGTAGTGATAATACCTCAAGAAGTAAGCTTGACTATCAGGTCGAGAAGGAGTTTGAAGAAGAAACCCTGATTGTGAATTTGTAAAATATGGTTTTGTTTGTTACCAGTGTTAGGAAACTGAGGTTAGTGTTTGAAAGTTATGATTTCGATGTTACTCTGATTCACAAGGAGTACAAACTATAAAGTGAAGACCATGATTGTAAATTCATGAAAGATCTGGAAGATTTTGATTGCCATTGGTGCAAGTTTTATGAAATTATGATGTTTATGTTGGAAAGTTAGGATTTTGATGATCTTGTACTTGGAAAGTTATGATAATGCCTCAAGACGTAAGCTTTGGCTCAAGGAGTTTGAAGTGGAAACCTTGATTGTAAATTTGTAAAGTCTGGTGTGTTTTGGTTGTTACCGGTGCTAGTATTAGGAAATTGTGAGGTTAGTGTTGGAAAGTTGGGATTTTGATGATAGTATAGGTTGACGAAGGTTTTGTCAAGAAGTATGCTTCACAAGAGTATTATGGTTTTCCGCATTCTCAATGTAAGCTTATGCATCTTTGTTGGAAAGTCGTGGTTTGATGTTATTACGGGCAGACAGGAAAGTGAAAACTACAATACTCTCAAATTAAATTTATAAATCTTGTTTTTTTGTCAGTATAAGTTGCAGGAAATCTAGTAGCCATAGTAGTGAAATTAGAAAAAAAAAATTACAAGCATCAACAAAATCAGCACAGACATGATCGAACATTTAATTAATCATATATCTCCTCTCCATATAATCTTCTCCATCCTAATGTATTCATATACAGTAGAAACTCTATAAAATAATACACTTGGGACCACCAAAATTTATTAATTAAAAGAGTTATTAATTAATCGATAAATTAATAATTATTAATTTATATATTAATTAATATTTTATTAATTTATAGTAAAATACTTACGTAGTTTACAAACACCTTTCAAGCTTCCACTTAATTATTGTATACAATGCATGTGTATATCAAATGAAGGGCCCAATTTGAAAGAAACCTTCAATCTCCCACCTTATTATGCTTCTTGTGTTCAGTGTATCACTTTATGGACATTAAAAATATTTTCTATATAGTAGTTTACAAACACCTTTCAAGCTTCCACTTAGTAGTTTACAAACACCTTTCAAGCTTCCACTTAATAGTAGTTTACATTGAACAATTTCTTGTTGAGCTATGAGAAAACAACACCAGAAGTTCTTACCATGCTAAGGAAAATTAGAGACGAGATTCAAGGGGAAATTGATTTCAACAAAAAACAAAAGACAATTGAGTCATTTTTCAAGAAACCTTCATAAATCATTCATGTAATATGCTATATATAAGGAATTATTAATTTATATTTTATATGGGGTCTGAAGAAATTATCAAAAATGTATTATCTTATAATTTTAGCGAATTATTAATTTAGCACCCTATCCCTGAGTCGGGACCGGCCAAAAATATTATCTTAGAGAGTTTATTAAATAATCGAGTATTAATTTATAGAGTTTCTACTGTATGTGATTTCATATCAGTGCAACTATGCATAAACACAAAACCTATTCACATTGTCACAAATTAATAAGCATTATCGTAGAAAATACTTGAGATCCGAAATTGGCTTGAGTTTCTTGAGCAGTTTCTCAAAACAATTATGAGTCTAAGGTCAGTGTTTGAAAGTTAGGAAAGTAAGGTTAGTGTTTGAAAGATATGATTTCTATGTTACTCTGGGTTCACAAGGAGTACAGATTACAAACTGAAGACCATGATTGTGAATTAGTGAAAGATCTGGAGGATTTTGGTTGCTATTGGTTTAAGTTTTATGAAATTGTGAGGTTTATGTCAGAGAGTTAGGATTTTTGATGATTTTGTACTTGAAAAGCCTCAAGAAGTAAGGCTTTGGTTCAAGGAGTTCGAAGTGGAAACTTTGATTATAAATTTGTAAAATCTGGTGCGTTTTGGTTGTTAACAGTGCTAGTAGTAGGAAATTGTGAGGTTAGTGTTGGAAAGTTGGGATTTTGATGATAGTGTAGGTTGATGAAGATTTTCTCAAGAAGTATGCTTCACAAGACTATTATGGTTTTCCGCATTCTCAATGTAAGCTTATGCATCTTTGTTGGAAAGTTGTGGTTTTGATGTCATTACGGGCAGACAGAAAATGTAACTACAGTACTCACAAATTAAATTAACAAATCTTGTTCTTTTGTTGTTGTCAGTGTAAATTGCAGGAAGCCGTAGTGAAGTTAGAAAAAAAATATGACAAGCATCAAGGAAATCAGCATAGACATGATCAAACATTTAATTAACCGTATCTCTCTCTCTCTCTCTCCATTGAATCTGCCCCTTCTAATATATACATATATGTAATTTCATATCAATGCAACTATGCATACACACGGCACTTAATTCACAACACTCCCTACAAGTTTGTAAAAAGTACTTGAGATCCGATATTGGCTTGAGTTTCTTGAGTAGTTCCTCAAAACAATTGTGAATCTGTCACATAATTGGGAAGGGGATAGATGCTCTTAGGATGTAGTAATCTCTGACTTTCATTAATCGTATGGTGCAAAGCTTAAATGGTTTCTATAGAGAACTATTCCTAATACAAATAACAAAAGTAATCTGTTAATAACTACACATTCTAAGAGATGCCATAATCTCTGAAAACTATCCATTACCATGTGCTGCTTTGATTGACAAAATTAGAGTAAGCAACTTTTTGTTGGGTCAATTAGGTGGAAAAACATTGTCAAAAAACTTGAACGGTATAGTTGGAAAGCTTATGTGTACACATCACAGTTACCGCCTCATTAAAATTAGGCATTTGTTAGGTGTGCCCAAGAATTTTTTTATGGGATAGAATGTTGTCTCTAAATTGCCAGTCAATTGAAGAAATAAAAACTGTATCATTCAGTTGTCTTGAGTTATACTTTCTTTCACTTGAAAACTTAAAATTGTCTTATATATATATATATATATATATATATATATATATATATATAGAGAGAGAGAGAGAGAGAGAGAGCAGATCAAAAGCTCCGCCCGCAAAGCCCCGCCACCGGGGGGGGTGGGGGGTGGGAGAGGGGGGGGTACATAGGGCCCGCGCGTGCGCCCGTTCGATCCAACGGTCGAGAACGACGGGGCTCCCACGGGGTTCCGGAATCTTATCGGTTCACTGAGGAGCTAGGTGGGATCATTATGTCTACAGTCATTGATCCGGCTTTGTCTGCGGATCGGTGGATTTGGAAGCCGACTGAAGCATCTTCGGGAACTGGGGAGTTCCAATTCCATAGCTGCTACAACCTTATCCGGTGCACTTTCCCTCTGAGTTCTGATTACGAGTTCGTTTGGTGCAAGGGTCTGGCCAGGAAGATGCAGTTGTGTGTTTACAAGCTTCTACTGGACCGCCTCTTGACTAGGGATCGCCTGAGTTCATTTGGAGTGCCGGTTCCGGATCCCAAGTGTGTGCTTTGCTGTTTGGAGCCTGAATCTATAAAGCATATCTTCTTCGAGTGCACTCTGGCATGGCAGATCTGGTCGGAGCAGAGTCGTGTATTGGGGAGTGTGCGCCTCCGGGAAATATATTGGGGACATCATCACGGTGATCCGGGATAGCAGGGGCCGAGGGCAGGACTGGTTCCGAACAGTCAGAGTTCGTCTGGCTACTTCGGTTTGACATGTATGGCGGGAGCGAAACCGTCGGATCTTTGAGGGGCTGGTCACACCTCCGGTTGGCATTCTCCATAACATCGAGTTGGATGTAAATGCTATGGAGAATTGATGAGTGGGAGTCCCACTCAGATTGTATGTTGTAAGATTGTGGCTTTTCCTTTGGAATAAAATTTACCTTTTTCCAAAAAAATATATATATATATAGTTTTCTGAAAATTTTACAACAGCAACAAAGCCTATATCCCAAAATTTTGAGATCTTTTTTAATTTTCCAGTTGGTGAAACAGCTGATTGCATTGTGGATACTGTATAAATGTGACTCATTATAGTGACAATGACAATATTCTACCAGATTCTACGTGGATGTTAAAATAACTTAACTTGGAACTAGTAACAAACCCATGCTATGCGCGGGAATAAAAGATAAACCCCATCATAGTTGCACTCACACACATCACTCCCTACCACACCACACTCCAACCCATCCCTCTCTCCCTTCCTCACCAAAATTTAAAGAGAAAAAGCCACGCTTCCACACTTTGTGAGAGAACGAGAGTAAATATCTAAAAAGAGAGTAGTTATGAATAGGAAGAAAGAGATCGTAATGGATGTAGTCTTAGTCCTGAGAACTTCCATTCCTTTTTTTTTTCCACTTGATCTAAAAAGGAGAAAAAAGAAACATTTTCCAGATTAATAGATAATTGAGCATGCCATGACGTTGCTGAGATTTCATAGAGGCCCTTATGACCCTGACCTGTAAATGGACCTTTATGAGCCTCTCCTCTAAAATGTCTTTAAGGCTGTGACCAATAGCTAGTAGGTCCTATAGATTTGACCAGCGAGCAAAAAGAATTGCAATTGCTAAATGATGATGTGCAATATGTATCCTTTGGGCTTAGTAATATAGATAGAGGTTCAATAGGCTGATCTCAGCATTGCTAACATTTTAATTTTGCCATTATTCTTTGTTGAAAACTTAGTTATAATCATTCCTTGTATGTGTGTGTTGTTTGCAACGTTAAGAAGATACTTATTGGTCACATCGTGTCAGATTTGAGTGAAGTCGATCTTTATCAGCCAATACCTCGCTAATAGTGAAGAGTTTCAGTCAAGTTCTGGTCTGTTACGGCTCAATAAACTTACCTGAAGTGTCCAATGTCTCCTCAAATTGGCAAAATTTTGTTGAAACTTCCAGAAACTCGTAGGAATTGGACAGGATATGGCCAAAATTTCCTGATTAACATCTAAGATGACCATAACTTTTGAATTTGCTACAAAAACTTACCAAAATTTCTACTTAATTTGATTATACTTTCATTTCCATGTTCTAGAAGATTTTTTCAAGCCTTCATATCATTGTTCATCTTGGAAATATTTACTTTGATTCTCCAATCTGGAAAAAACTGCCAATACTGATACTGTTGGAGATTTAGATAAAATAAACTAAATTTCACTTCAATGAAGGTTGGATTTTTAGAAGGAGCTTTTGCTTATTTTCTTGTTTTTCTTTTAATCATTGGTATTTTATTTTTTCCTGTTAACGGCTCGGATGGCCGTTAACTAGATGTGACGAATCCGGTCGGATTTGGAACGGGCCATTTAATGATAATATAGCCATTGAATTTTGTTGGGTCATTTAATTTCTGACCATTTTGGGCAATTGGAGCACATGCATTTGGTGATAAATTGATTTGATTGGTGGTTAATAGTGGGATTTTATTGGTGATCTATTTAGGTTTTGATGGCTGGCCATGATGGCCCTTTAAGTGCCTATATTATGGACCATGAAATATAAAATGGCATCCACTTCGAAGAAAGAGGGGAATGGATGACAGTAAATTATCTTCCTCTCTCTTCTTTGCTTCCATTTTGTCACCTAGGTTTTGATGAGTTTTTTCGAAGTTGTTTACAACAATTTCCTGCAATGTCTTAAGGTCCGGTCCGTCAGCCATTGGCAGTCATGCACCAGAAGCTTTGTTGGTAGGAGTTGATAACTATTTGGGGATAGACAGACAGGAGATACCACCACAAAACGAGGCGGTCTGTCAAGCGTGGACGGATTCTCCTCGTTTAACCCGATGGCAGCGATTCTAAACTTCCAAATTTTTGTTTCAATTACATGATTACTTGTAGGATTAATTGTTAATTTTCGTCTAATTTTCTAACAGGTACATGATAATTCTGATAACTTTGCTGACACCCAATCTTTAAGTCTTGGCTATCTGTTTACATATCCTAGATAAAAATAATCTTAGTCATGGAAGTAGGATTTTATCAGATTATATATTATCAAAATTTGGGTTATTGCATATTAGAACTGTTACTTCCATCTCTTGGATTTTTTTTTTCTTTGGAGGATTTATGTTTGGAAAATGGTTTCTGCACACTACTGACTGTAAAAAAAAATAAAAAATTGGCTGTGTATATACAGACGGTACCTGCTTGTCAAAATCTTTACAAGAATTCTTTCACTTATCACTGTCTCCAAGATGACAAAACTTTGCAGTTTGATGATGCAATCCAGTTTATAGGTAATACCTTTTTGCACTTTATATTTAGATTATGTTGTTAGAAATAACTATGCAGTTTAAAACTTTACCTGATGATCGTTGTTATTGACTATGGTTGTTTATTTATGGTTTCATCTTTTCTTGTATTAATGACTTCAAATGGTTATACTTTCACTATATGGAGTTACACATAATTTATTTTCTCAACCTATTGACCAAGCCTTTCCTAGATGACAATTTACATGTATTGGGATCAGCGCAATCCCTCAAGCAACTTGAGTTGGATAAGGAAAATGCTAAGTTTACTACCAAAAATTTACAACTTTCTTACAACCCACATCCACCCCCGCTAACATGGTCCCACCCGGTCCCCCCTCTCCCACAATCAAAGGATGCCACCTAGGCGGTTGTAAAGCTTACAACCAAAATTGGTTGTAAGCATAGCATTTCCCGTTGGATAATGTCAACCATAAGCCAATATCTAAGATAAACTAGTTGGAAAAAATAGGATCACGGACTTTATAATTAAAAAGAATTTTAAAATGTGTATATATATATATATTTTTTATTTTTATTTTTTAAAATGTGTGTATATATATATATATATATATATATATATATATATATATATATATATATATATATCCCCACTATTGTGTCGTGGCTTTATGTTCTCTGCTTTGCTTGCAATTCTTGCAGTTGTACTAGTTTAATTTTTCATAATATTACAACAATGCTATCACTTACATTAGAAGTTACTTGTATGAAAGCCGAACATGTGAACTATTTCTGGTGCCCTTATCTTCTCCCTTAAACTGCCACCACCACCATACCTTGCAGCCAAAAAAGTAATGACGAGCTTTTCCGTCACATTGACTTGAAAAAGGTCACATATCAACTATTTGCGTGTAAATTGTTGTCTCTGAGTCTCGTGAAGAAATTTGGCACAAGCTTGTAAGCCGCATTGAGTGGGCATATCAATCATAAGTGAAACAGGAATTGATGTCAATGTGAGGTATATAATTCACAAATGATGATAATATATATTTATCATACAACATAAACATCCCACGCTACTGGGTTATGGTTATAAACTTTCAGTGATACTTTACGCCTCACTCAGTTAAGTTGTCGGATTCATCCTAATATTACACCAATGACATTACCTTGTAATTGGATGTACTAGCATACCTGAACATCCGAATTTGAACTGAAGTCTCATACTCTTTCCCCTCAAACCACTACCACCAATAACTTGGCAGTAAAGTTTAACAAAATAAAGAAAAAGAAAAGTGATTAAAGACGACCTTTTTAGCACTTAACACGGTATACATAGTTCTTTAATGTCCAATTAATTGCAGTTAACATTGTATCAATTATTTGTCCACCTCCAAGAACAGAACCGTGTGCCTGAATTCTATCTAGTAGTTGGAGTTGATTAGTATTTGTCTAGGAAGGGATTTAAGGTTTGTCGTTATTAAGCAAATGCACATGAATATTTTTTGGGTCAAGGTGACTTGCTGAAGTTAGAGTGTATTTTGGAGTGTCATGTGTATTCTGGAGCAATGTGTCCAACACAACGTGACACAGACCATACCAATTTTGGAGTATCTATGCTTCTTAGGCTCTCTTTCTTTCAGCTTGTTGTTTGCACAATGGCTGGTCACCTGCTGCGAAAAGACACGGCTATTATTCTATATCAGCAGAACAGTAACATGATGCATTAGATTATATGGAAAAATCATCATAACTAAAGCCATGGATGCTACTTATGGACCATAGACAATGGCTATAAAAATCTAAAACACCTGAAATGAAGTAATTAAAGCACAAGAAAAAGAAGTTTATTTTACAAAAGATTTACATACAACAACAAAGCCTTTATCCCAATTTTTTGAGTTATGTTTGAATTATTTTCTTCTATTCAGCTCAATTAAGGACCATGTCCTCTGTAACACTAACAAAAACCGTATCATTTTTTAAAACACCAATCCAAGTTCGTTTAGGCCTACCTCTAGTCCTAACGACTCCTTTAAGTATAAGCTCCTTACATGAGCATATATTGTTCTGTGTTGCACTTGTACAAACAATCTAATACGATTTTATGTTATCCTCAATTGGTGCCACATCCAAATTCCACCAATACACTCATTTCTTATCATATCTTATAGTGTATTGGCATATTTTAGTATTCTTGTTTAGGCTACACTATTTTTTGGGGACACAGTTTCTTAATTGCTTAATACTCAGATACATAAAGCATAGCTAGTCATAAAGTTGTCTTATACTAGTATTAAAGTTGTCTTATAGAACTTTCTTTTCGACTTTAATTGTATCATGCAATCACAATGTATTCCAGAAGTACTCCTGGATTTCAACCATCATGTTTTAATTCAAAGCAAACATCATTCTCAAATCCATTATGATGAATGATTGATACTAAATTTCCAATTCTATCATTGTTGGGCATCTTTTGTACATCTATGTGTACCCTACCACATTTCTCTTTGACTTATGCTTGAAGTTACATTTCTATTATCTGTTTTCACCCTACTAATTTTAAAACTCTTAAATTCCAAAGTTGCAAAGGACTTCAGCTCTGATGGGAATTATGGGAAATAATTTTCATCTCCGACTCTACTAACCTTCAATGCAACATCATAAAGTGTTTGCCACTAGCTTATCTTATGTATACATATAGATGATATTGTTGGATCTAGCTGTATTTCTTGTCCGTAAAATTTGATGTGCCCTCACAATAATTCTTTAAGCATGTTTTATTGTCTTAAGATAGCCACGCGGGCCCTCGAATTTATGGGAATTTTGCGTAGAAATACTTCTTATCAGTATAGTACAGAAACTAACTTCATACAGTAGCCAACATGTACATGTTGACATAAATGTCCCATGTGTGGTGGCGTTGCTTGGCATGATAAGGCTTTGTGCTTGCATCTTGGCGGATGCAGGTTCAAGTCACAAAACATCCCCTTGTAGAAATGATGTGCTATGTATAGCTTGACCTTCCCCATATCCTGCATCAGCGGGAGCCTTTGGCACTAGGACTGTGTATGACTCTGTATCTGTCCGATATATATGATGAACTCAAAAGGGTGCTTTTACTTCTATTGACAAATTAAGAAAGTCCTCATATTTGTTGGATTAATCTTATGCTTCCTCTATTAGTGAAATCTCCAAAAGTTGTATTCGGTATAGTTGTTGGTGCTGATTCAATTCACAATTATTGTGCTCTTTTTCTAATTTTGTCATGTTTGAAAAATGAGGAAAGACTTGGTCCATAGCTATCCTGGAAACTAAGTCCAACATCAAACCCCATTGCTCAATCATGTGAGATCATGGATGCATTCTGAAACTAGAGCTACTCACCAAAGTCTCTCAATGTGGCTTATTTAACCAGAGTAAATATCTTGGCTTCCTTAGCAAAAATGATATGCAATGTAGTAAGGCGGAAATTCTCCATTGCCAGCTTAAGTGTAGTCCATCAATGGTCTTTGATGCTTCACTGCTTTCGTAATAACTTCAGAATCTCCCTCAGTATTCAATTCTTTGTACCCTGGGCCATAGCCCTCCAAAAGTTATATAAGATTATTGTCGATTAATCATGACTGGATGGAACTTCTTGCTACCTGCCGTAAGTGGCTCACATAAATTTTCTAATTGTTAATCCAATGCCAAGAGTATTCTGCTTTTGCTGAATTAGGTTCAGCTTACTCCTTACACAACTTAAACTAGCAGTTTCCACCATATTTGCTCGTGTTATATGGTTTTACTAATTAATGAGGTTTTCTTTTCTTGTAAAAGAATAAAACAAGTAGGTTTCTTCTTTAGAAGATAGGCATTTGGTTGAGCTACTCAATCAGAAGAATTGGAGTATGAAAACATTCTTCTAGAGGAAGCTATTGATGATGAAGTAGTGGAATTTCTAGTCAAAACTAAGCACAATATTCTAGGTTCGGAAATTTATGTGGTATGTAACAGATTATAGGTCTCCATACCTGAAAAAGAGTTGAATGAACATTTTTTGAATGGACATTTTGTTTCTGTCCGTGGGGGTGTAGCCCACCTCATGCCAGTTTTGCCTTCTCTTGTTAGATTCTCATGTATAACGATTTCTTGCTATGCAGAGCAATGTGACAAGAATAAGGCCCGTGTACTAGTACACTGCATGTCAGGGAAAAGCAGGTCCGTTTTGTCTTCACTGATGGGACGACATGCTGCAAAGTATGAATTTTTTATATTGTTGGCACTGAGACAATGTTGTTTCCTTTGACAGATCGCCGGCTGTTGTAGTAGCCTACTTGATGAAATGCAAAGGATGGCGACTGGCACAGAGTTTCCAGTGGGTGAAAGAACGTAGACCACAAGTGGAGTTGTCCGAAGGTCTGTTTTTCCCACAATACATCTTAGGAATTTCTCTCTCTCTTCCATTCATAATTCTTGAGCATACACATACACAGACTGTTTTTGTTCCTTGTTACTTGCCATACACTTCAATGAGTTAGATAGCTCTTGCAGATTGAAGAGTGGATAAAGTTCATAGTTCCATCCTCACCTATTTCTAGCCCCCATATCCTTGCAAAATCATTAGATACAGTGGCTATCTAGCCGAAGAGTCCGTTTGGGATTTAGTTTTGGAAGCAGAGTTCTGTTAAAACACAATTTTGATACACAAGACTAATAAACGGAGATTTTGCGTTTGGAATATGAATAATAATAACAGTGTTTTGTATGTAAAAATTACCAAATCATATGTGTTTATCAAATTATGAATGTATAATTCCATCTCAAATCTTATGTTTAAAATTTTATTTAAATATAATCTACCAAACCTTAAATATGATATAATCATATCAAATTTAGAATAAAACTTTGATCACAATCCAATCTATAGTTTTAGGATATAACAAATTTCAAATTTAATGTAAACTAACTAAACTCATATGTTTAATTCAATCTAATCTACAATTTAAAAAGTAACCAAATTTGAAATTTAAGACCATCCACAGTGGGAGTGGTTTGAAGTGTTACATTTTTTTGTTTTAGTCAAAATTTGTAGCACTTGGGGTTGCAGTGGATTCTTACCCAAAGAGTGCACAAACAAATTAAAACCAAGTTACGGCCTCAAAAACAAAACTCGGTTTTATTGCACATCATAACCGAGTTCCAAACAGGCCAAATATATTGAATCAATTTTTAAATAACATCCCAGTTATTAATGTGGGTCTTTCCTGAAGTATGGAGTATATATAATGTGATCATAACCGACCGTTCTTTTGGATCCTCTCCTTGTCAACTTAATTGACTGTTCTTGAGTTGCAGCTGTTCAGCATCAGTTGCTAGAGTTTGAGCAGAAATTATTCGGCTCGAATGAGGCCGCCTCAACAGTCCAACCCTTGCCCCCGGCGGTGACCCTGCCGATCTCTGGATTTGGATTTCCGAGACCAGCCGATACTTCTCCGGTTCCTGTATTTAATCAGCTATCCATCTTCGAACGCATGGGCCCAAGCGTCGCGCCAAATAATTTTGTTTTCGGATCTGGGAGGACAGAAGAGCAGAACTCTATGGATAGCAGCTCTTAAGCTACCCTTTTATTGAAAAGATATATGGGATTCCCATCATCATACTTTTTAAGTTTTTGTGATAGAATGTAATATTAGGAAGTAAAATGCGTGTTGGGTTGTAGACATGATGGTTTTCTGTTGTGAATTATATATGTATCTTATATATCATGGAATTCCAGATATGGATTTCAGAGAAGCATTTTTTTCTTGAGGCTGCTTCTATGAATGTTCTCCTTCTGTTGGTTAATCCCCTCCCCCCCCCCCCCCCCCCCCCCCCCCCCCCCCAGTTATCTTCTGTGTATAAATGATAACGATCAGGTATTTGTTTGTGAATGACAAAATTGAATTATTAAGAATTGTATTATTTCATTTTATTGAGACATTGTTAATCAGAAAACTAAAGAAATACCTAGACCTTGGCTGGGTAGCGGAAGATCAGTGGATCGAGCCACGGGAGCGTATTATTCCTTCCATTTATTAAAAATATGGTGGGAGTTTGGGACATTGGGTCCAAAGGACATGTAATGCAGCATGCACAAAGTCTCTTGCATATCGGGCATCTCAAAAAAAAAAAAGAAAAAAAAAAGAGAAAAACTAAAGAAATAATAATAATTGCATTATATGAAATTTAAGGGTGAGGGTAAGTTATGTAATGCTGTTAATCTGGAGATAATTTATAGCTAGGCCAACTCCGACAAAATTCAAGACCAGGGCTACAGGAAAAAAAAACACCAAATCTCGGTTTAATGTAGCCAAATACGCCCTAACCCTAAAAAATGATAGAAAAAATCATTAGAAGAATTGTTGTAGGCGAAGTCTTGAGGCCATCTCCACCCAACTCCTCAAAATACCAATTTCATGATTTTGTCACAAAGTCCTGTGGCCACTCAAACACCAATTTAAGGATTTTGTCAATCCACCCAATCCTCAGTTTGAGGAGCGAGAAACAGCCTCCCCAAATTTGAGGAGAGAGAATCCCCAATTTGAGAATACACTATTCATAAAATATAGTTTATTATTTTAAATTTATATATTTTTTCTTTATAAATATAATTCTTTTATAATAGTTAATACCATAAAAAAATTGAGTTTCTAATAGAATCGAATATGGAATATATTTGCTATCAGTTTTAGTTCATTTTATTTTTTGTTTCTCTTTTGAGGTGTGTTTTTATTTTTTTTGTTATTAGATATTTAAGAATAAAAGGTTGTTACTAGCAGTTAAGCAAAATATTAATTAAATTATTAATACATGTAAACATAAATAATATAATAATATAGTGTATATAATTATATTAAAATAATATAAAAGAAATAATTTTATGCAAATAAATAATAGTTGCTTATTATCTAAGGAGATGTATAGTTTTTATTATTTGAGGTGAGACGGGTTGAATTAGTAAAATTATGAGGACGGAATAATATGAATATTCTATTTCGAGTTCTCAAATTGGAAAGGAGAAAAAAAAAGTTTAAATGGATTTGAGATGGCCTAACCCTAGTTTTGGAGTGACCGAGAAAAAGCCAAAAAATGAACTAAATCTCTAAATAAGACTAGGATGATGCAGAGAAAAGAATGATAAGTTCGTATGTTAAGTCTTAGTGGGAGTTGCCACAGTTGTTATGGTTGGGGCTAGGGGCACACATGGCCCATGGACCGTTTTTTTTTACCAAATCTTTTCCTTCTTCCTTTTAGAGAAAAAAGAGTTCGAGTGACACGGGACTTTCACCTGCGTAATATGTTGAGAGATTGTATTTGTGACTCCATAATATAAAGGAATTTTTAAGTGAACTCGCACTTTAAGTTCGGTGCTGCTATTTGGATCGCCGCGGGGCTGGCCCGTGGCCACGCGGCGCGTCGACATTGGCCCCCCGGCCCAGGTGTAGGCCCGTGTTAGCAAGAGGGCCAATGGCTAGCCACCATGCGGACACGGACCAGTCCCGCGGGCGGTCAAAATAGATTTTCCGCTTTAAGTATCTTCAACTGCTATATTGCTTTTCTTTCTTGTTGAAGTTGGCCAACCAGAACCGGATTAGGTCAACGGTCCAGCCGTCCAGTCCTTGACAGGAGGGGTCATGTGTCCTAGGTGCACCGGGCTTTGTGCTGGATTAGCCTTATGGGACTTGTGACCTTATAGTGTTCAACAATTTAAGACTAATAAAACTACCCTAACCCTAGTGGTTTGTGCTGAACTCAAATGACCTTTGTAGTTATCGAAGAAAGACATAACATCTTTGTTGAATGGCGAAAGATCAGTCAATCGAACCAATGGTTGTATTATTCCTTCTATATGCCCAAGTAATTATGTGCTTCCGTTCTATTCCGTAATAGATTACATTGCTAACTCTATAGTACATTGTATGATGATTTTAATTGTGTATGATGCGAAGATTGAATCTAAAGTAGGTTTCCATTGGTCTTAGATGAACTATATGCCCAAGTAATTAGAACCGTGCATATTTAGGATAATTTGTATGAATAATGGATTGATTAGGTCTTTGTATATAAATCATAGATGTTTTGATTGCCTAATTATTTGTGTAAATTTTCTAAAAAATAATCTATTTTTTGGAAAAACCAAAACAACCTCTGGTTCCAGAGTAATCGTCATCTCTAGTTCCAGAGAATATTTCTAAAGGAACTAGTTAGTTAAGAATTATGCTCGCAAAACAGTATACACTGAGATTGTAGACTCTAAGAGTCACCCCCAAATGGAGAGTCTTCGCCCTAGTGTCACGAAACCAGTGACTATAAAGAAGATGAGATGATAAGGGGCCGATTTCGCTACCCATCCAAAGAAAGAAATTTCATCGCCTTTAATTGTAGGAACATTTGATTCGGAACGTGAGTCTATAAGCTAAGCAAAGCGCAGCCATTGTATAGGTGTTCAATGTTCATTTAATCCTCTTCGTAACCGGTTTATTGAAGCCTAGCGAGGGAAAGGAGATTATTTGGACATGCTGAAGCCACGCGTTCAACCCGTAACTCCTCTACAATAGATTAAGTTTGACGAAGTTTACAAATCGCCCACATTGACAGAGTGCAGAAGCCAAAGCCGGATCGCCCACACATTGACAGAGGGCAGAAGCCAAAGCCGGTGTGAAGGCCAGCCATGAATAATAGAACAGCATCAGAGCGCATAGTTAGGAAGAAAATTATGTCAATAGAATCTCTGTTTTTAGTCGATGCATAAAATGAACATTGAACACCTATAACCCAAAACTGAAGCTACAAAGAAATCAAGCAGCTTAGAGGAAGAAATTTGCAACAGCAAACTAAACCTGTGACGATAGGTGCTCCAGCCTTGGTGATTCAAATACATGAACACTGAATTATTTTCCAAGACTTCCATATTATGTTATTTAACCAAAAATAGTTTTTTTTTTTTGAGCCATTATTCAACATCGCATTCCCAACCATATAATAACGTACCATCATTGAGCCATTGCGACAGAACTGAATATTATAGATGCATCTAGCATGTTATCAAAACATGCAGACCTATTCCAAGCCAAACAGTAAAATCATCAAAAGTCAGGAATGTAAGAAATTAACTACTTAAACGGTACTTAAATCACAAAACAAACTTATAGCTAAGATAATGTCAAGGCACACTCTAGATATATAGTGTGCTCCCAAAAAAAACCCATGTTCTAAAGCAAAAATAACCAGTATTGAAAATAGAACGTTACTACTAAAGATGAGGCTTAGTCAACTTCCTCCATCTTGCTCTCGGCATCAGCTTCCTCCAAAGGCGGCATGTCGGTGTCTGGTTCAGCAGGCGCATCATCCTCATCAATGCTCAGACCAAGCTTGAGCATCCTGTGGATCCTGTTGCCGAAGGTGTTTGGCTCGTCGAGGCTGAAGCCAGATGTGAGTAGTGAGGTCTCAAATAGAAGCAACACAAGATCCTTCACCGACTTGTCATTCTTATCTGCATCCGCCCTCTTCCTCAGCTCGTCCATGATGGAGTTCTCAGGGTTGATCTCCATGGTCTTCTTGCTTGACATGTAGCCAGCCATGCTAGAATCCCTCAGCGCCTGAGCCTTCATGATCCTCTCCATGTTGGCGGTCCAGCCATACTCACCAGTGACCAAACAGCAGGGTGAGTCCACCACACGGTCCGACACAATGACCTTCTCGACCTTGTCACCAAGAACTTCCTTGATCACCTTGCAGAGCCCCTCAAACTTCTCCTTGAGGCCCTCCTTCTTTTTCTTCTCATCCTCACTCTCCTCGAGCTTCAGTCCCTCTTTTGTAGCAGACACAAGCTTCTTTCCCTCAAACTCCTTCAGCTGGCCAACAGCATACTCATCAATGGCATCAACCATGTAAAGAACCTCATATCCTTTCTTCTTCAGTCTCTCAAGGAAAGGAGAGTTCTCAACAGCCTTCTTGCTCTCACCAGTAATGTAGTATATGTCGCTCTGGCTTTCCTTCATCCTGGTCACATAGTCCTTGAGGCTGGTCAGCTCGTCTCCACTCTTGGTTGAGTGGTATCTGAGGAGCTCCGCCAGCTTCGTCTTGTTAGTCGAGTCCTCATGAATGCCAAGCTTGAGGTTCTTTGAGAAGGCCTCGTAGAACTTGTTGTAGTCCTCCTTGTTCTCAGCAATCTCAAAGAACAGCTCGATGCATTTCTTCACAAGGTTCTTGCGGATAACCTTCAAGATCTTGTTCTGCTGCAACATCTCCCTGGAGATGTTCAGGGGAAGATCCTCAGAATCCACAATGCCCTTGATGAAGCTCAAGTACTCTGGGATGAGATCCTCGCAGTTGTCCATGATGAAGACACGGCGCACATAGAGCTTAATGTTGTTAGGCTTCTTCTTAGTGTCAAAGAGGTCGAATGGAGCCCTTTTGGGGACAAAGAGAACAGCCTTGAACTCGAGCTGACCCTCCACAGAGAAGTGCTTGACAGCCAAGTGCTCCTCCCAGTCATTGGTCAAGCTCTTGTAGAAAGCAGCATACTCCTCCTTGTTGATCTCTTCAGGCTTCCTCATCCAGATTGGCTTCTGCTTGTTGACCAAAGCCCACTCATGCGAAACCTCCTTGATCTTCTTCTTTTTCTTCTCCTTCTCTTCCTTCTCTTCGTCAACATCTTCAACCTTCCCTTCCTCATCTTTCTTCTCTACCTCTTCGTCCTCGTCATCAGAGATTTCCTTCTCCGTGGTCTTCTCAGTCCAGAGGGAGATTGGATAACTAATGAATTCAGAATGCTTCTTGACGAGATCCTTGAGCTTGCGCTCCTCGAGGTATTCCAACTGGAGTAAAGAACGTCATAAAGGGAATCAGTAAGGGAATCAGCACTAAGTAGCATAGTTCAGCAAGCAACATCTAGTATACGATAAAGCAGTCAACGAATACATGATATGGAGATTATTCACAGCTGACACTGTCATGCTTGATGCTTATTGTCATAAGGGTTATAGATGGTCATCATACTAAGTAAATTAGTCTACAAATGTGCCCAATGAGTACAATTAAAGAAAGAACATTATTCCAGATAATTGTTACAAATACAAGGATAGTTTTCAACAAAGGTGAGCAAATGACAGCCTTTTTACAAACTTTTCTCCGATCATAAATGTTAAGCTAATGTTAAACTACTATGAAGGTATATTTCCAATAACAAGGTATTATCATTAAGTTTGGGATTCTTATATTGACTAATTCTATTTGTACCTCCAAATTGTCCCTCCAAACCATCCCTCCTTATGTGGAGGCTGACGTGGCATGTTAAATAATATTACGTGTCATCTAACATAGCAGCTGACATAGCAAATTTTTACCCAAAAAATTAATTACCCAATCTTTTTCATGTTAATGTTAATATTAATGTACAATGATAGTTTTCAACAAAGGTGAGCATATGACAGCCCTTTTACAAACTTTTATCCGATCATAAATGTTAAACTACTATGAAGGTATATTTCCAATAACAAGGTATAATCATTAAGTTTGGGATATATGTGCAACGTAGATACTTACGGTCCAGATTCAGGGACTACAAACAGATAGACCGTAGTTTTCATAAGGAAATTTGGGAACTAACATCCAATTAGAGACTACCAAACAATTGAAAGAAAACACTCCAAGATGATAATCAGTTTTATCAGTTATGGGAAGGGATCAACATGGCAGCGGCTAAAAGGGATCATTAAGTTTGGGATATATGTGCAACGTAGATACTTACGGTCCAGATTCAGGGACTACAAACAGATAGACCGTAGTTTTCATAAGGAAATTTGGGAACTAACATCCAATTAGAGACTACCAAACAATTGAAATAAAACACTCCAAGATGAGAATCAGTTTTATCAGTTATGGGAAGGGATCAACATGGCAGCGGCTAAAAGTGATTGAGATATCCAAGTACAATTAGAGTTCATCTAGTTGAGGGATTGCCTCTTTCCAATTCTAGTTAGCATATTGCTAGTGTTTTATCATGTTTGATTGTGCACCTCGTTACTTAAGTATACTAAAGACAACATGATATACGTTTACTTGAGCAGTCAAAACTATGAAAAGGCAAATCAAATAATGATATATATGTGAACTACAAAGCATTCATATAATAAATTAGACCCTTAAAGATCAGAAGCATGTAAGTAAGGCACATAGTAAAATAATAAAATAAAGGTTAACATATAATAAATTAGACCCTTCAACCCAAGCTTAACCTATCAAGATTTAAAACATCGGGTTGAGCTATTATTAAGATTTAAGATGTTGCTATTATCAAAATCCAAAAAACAACTGCATACAGCACCAAATGCCAAGTTGTATAAGCCTAGAAAAAAATTAGTTACAAAAGGCAACATTCTTTTCAAAGAAAAGAAACACATTGAACCTTTTTCAAAGAGTTTGTTATGTGTGATGACTATAAATCTTATAAGACTGCCGATATATTAGCTACAGTAAAATGATTTGCAGCTAATGCTCTCTAAAGCTATAAGATGTTCCATTCCAGGACAAAAGTAAAGTCAATACTTTTTAAGATAACTTAAACACCACACTCAAACTTCATGTCATAATCTACCAAGATTCCAAAACCCATTGCCAAAGCAAATTACAGATGGCATAAAATAAAATAGATATTTCCTACAGACAGATTGCAGATTTAATAGCAAAGAAACAGAATCTAAGCATCCATCACATTTTCCACGTGCATCTCAATCATCAAAATCTTAAAAATAGATGGGCCATTATCAATCATCAAAAAGTAAGTTTACTAAAACAGGTAACTAATAACGAGCACACAAAATACAAATGCAAAGAGATGAGTGATAATTTTATACCTGGTCCTCCTTGAGGTAAAGGGTGATCTTAGTACCTCTACCAAGACTCTCTCCAGAATCTCTTGAGACCGTGAAGGACCCTCCAGCCTGTGATTCCCAAATGTACTGCTCATCGTCATTGTGCTTGGTAGTAACCACGACCCTCTCTGCCACGAGATAAGCTGAGTAGAACCCAACACCAAATTGGCCAATCATGCTGACATCAGCCCCAGCAGCCAATGCCTCCATGAACTCTTTGGTTCCGGATCTAGCAATGGTACCGAGATTGTTGACGAGATCGGATTTAGTCATCCCAATGCCACTGTCAATTAGTGTAAGAGTGTTGGTGGCCTTGTCGGGAATGATGTGGATGAAGAGCTCGGGCTGGGAATCAAGCTTGCTCTTGTCGGTTAGACTCTCGAATCTGATCTTATCCAAAGCCTGTTGACAAAGACATTGGATTGAGAAAGAAGCATAATTGACATAATCCTTTGCATTTATATTCCAGATGTCCCAAAAAGAATACAAACTAACTTAGATGGAACCACAATAAAAAAAATGTGTAATTTCATTACAAATGCCCATCTAGGAATCTCGAGCATCACAAACATTAATGAAATGTACATCTCGCATCAAGACAATGTTGTATTAGACACAACGCCCACTCGAAAATAGACAGACAAAACACATACACTCCATGTCAGTGATAATATTGCATCATTCAGTATTCATGTCCTTGCAGCATAGATGATCATGAATAACCAAGAAAAATCATTAAGAGTCAGCTTGGATTAAGGGGGAAAATAAGCAGAGTTAAGTATGGTTAAGTGAAGGGAGGTTAGGGGGAGAGGAGCCAATACATACAACCTTGTTTGGATTGAAGGGAGAGTTAAGTGGGTTGTGTCTTGGATTGGAGGTTTTGAGTTGGAGAAGGATTAATAAAAATATTATAGTTACCAAAATACCCTTATTGAATATGACATAAAATTAGATTTGATTGGATTTTTAATTAAAACTTGTCAAAATATCTTCATAAAAAATATCTTCACAAATATGATGCCCATATAAAGAAAATAACTAAAACTTATTTTTTTCAGAAAATATCTTCACAATAAATATCTTCGAAAAATACCTTCATAAAATATCTTCACAAAAAAATAACTAGAAATATCATACCTATATAAAGAAAATAACGAAAATACCTATAAAAATATCTTTTCATTTTGATTTTTTTGTCAACCTTGGAAACTGTTTTCTCCCTCATCAACCCAGAAAATGTATCATGGGTATGAGAGAGCAAAAAGAGACACAACACACCTGGACAAAGTCGGAAAGCTGTGGAATAGTAGATAGTAGGTTGAAAGCAAGAAAAAATTGGAGAAAGTCATGAAATTTTATAGGATAAATAAGGAATATTTATGGCTTTTTAAACAAAATCATCATTTCCCCTCGTTAAACATGGACAAAAGGCTAAAACAAACCCTCACTTAACCCTCTATAACTTTCCCTCCTAAACCACCACACTCAAACCAAAACATGGTTTTCCTCCCTCACTTAACTCTCTCTTACCTAACTCTCTTAACCCTCAATCCAAAAAGCCTCTAAGTTATAATTAATAGAGATTATGAATTTGATATAGCATAACAAAAAACTACATAAAATTGTCCGATACACCAAAATACACCAGGGCACATCAAAATATGTGCTTAGTATCCACATATTCGTGTATCTGTCGTAAAAAAAAGATACTAATGTATAATTGACAGATTAGTTTATATGGACACTACAAATTAAGATTATATCACAAAAAACATTTTTTAAAATTGTACATGACAGCTGCCCATACATACCACAACTGTTGTTGGCTTCAAAATAGTCAACTCGAATTTTGTGCTTCCTCACAAAAAAGGAACTAATAGAAAAATATGGATGAAATAATGTAAACGTCAATGATTTTAAGATAGATATGGACAAGTTATCAGACAAATTTATGAAACTTGAAACGCTTCAGGAAAACTAATAAAGACTGTAATATTTACGAGAAAATAATAGAATTTTAAGGATAACAATTGATCTAATATACAAACAAGCAATCATTGACGATAGAATAATAAGACAACAAAACCTACAAACAATAAGTCAACAACTTATGATTACAACAAGTACTAGATCACATCAAGTAAAGGAAACATGATCATGCATAATAAAGAAAAGTTTGGGGCACGGACACTTCAAAAAGGTTTCCGTGTCCGACAATTATTGAGCACTAGGAAAAGGCTTCCCCCCCCCCCCAAAAAAAACGATTTTGCGCCCGGGTCAACGCGTGCATCTCGTGTCCGTGCACCACACGGAGCTCAGATCCGAACAAAGAGACGCGTACATGAAGAGTAAGAAAATTAGGGCTTGATGCGCTTACATCGGAGGCGTTGCTGATGAGCTCGCGGAGGAAGATCTCTTTGTTGGAGTAGAAGGTGTTGATGATCAGGCTCAGCAGCTGGTTGATCTCCGCCTGGAAAGCGAACGTCTCCTGCTCGGCTGCCATGATCGATCGATCGAGAGGAGAGCGAGAAAAATTAGGGTTAGGGTTCCTTAGGAGAGAAAGAGTGGCGGCAGTCAGAGATCTAGGGTTGGGGGGAATGGGAGGAGTACTTATAGTCCGGGGGGTCCTGCTTCTAGAGACTTCTTAAGCGTGGGGAGAGGGTGTGGGCGAGTCGGTTCTCGTTGACTCGACTCCAACTTGGTTCGGTCATTTATCCGATCCTAACGAGCCCGATTGTCACTGTTGATAGATTGCAATGAATCAAGGCAAAGGTTAAGGGCCACCCTTTTTTTACTAAGACCATCTCCAATGGGGGTTTCTATCTTCTCTATTTCTATGGAAGAAATGTATTTTAGAACAAAATTTTTCCCAATGGTAGTTTATATCACCATTTCTATCCTAGATGACAATGATATAGGATAAAAACTTTCTAGGAGAGCATGTAGAAACTCTCATAGAAATTTTATATCTCTCATGACAATTATTATTGGGCCCCACACCATTAAATTGGTACTTTTACTATGTGACACATAGGATAGAAATGGAGAACCATTGGAGAGCATTTTTTTATGTGTATAATTTCTATGTAGAAACTCTTCTAACTATGATAGAAATCTCCTTAAAGTACAATACGAAGTAGGATAAGAACTCAATTTTAGAAATCACCACTGGAGATGTCTAAGGGTGTAAGCCCCCTGAATTTCAGGGTTTATTTTTTTATTTTTTCTTAATGAATTATTTTCGATAAATATTTTATTATTTAATTGTTTAGATCATTAATGTACCCTTCCATGACTTTGACTTCTGGAGCGTCAGGGATACCAATCTCTGTAAACTCTCTTCACGAGTTTTGTTGTAGACAAGATTATCTTCGTTTTGATATATCATGTCCCACTTAAATTCGTTTCCTTGTGCTCTTTTTGTATCGCGCAACTTCGGATCAACTTAGACCAATTAATCGTTGAATAATTATTCCCACTTTTATTTTTGATCTTCGTTTGCACGTTACCGTGACTTTTAATTTAGGAGCACCAGACCAGTCATTTTCTCGGAACCAACTTCTCATGAATGATCTACTCGAGACGCTCTCCACCCATGACCTTCGTGTCCCACTCAGACACTCCATTTTGTGCTTCATTTTCTTCGCACAATTTTCGGGTCAATTTAGGCCGATTTATTTTCTACCGTAAAACCTGATTTATTTTTTAATTTAATTTCGGGACCCGACATCGAGCCAACCTAGTTGACCCAAAGTATGGACGTGGCCCACATGAAGCCTACTACCCGCATGATGCTTGTGTCCCATTTATTGGAGTCCCCGCATATTATTTATTTTCCCGTGATTATAAATCCCATTTTAATTCGATTATTTCACCCGGTCCGATTTTGACCCGACCCGGCTCGACCGAACCCGAACCCAAGCTCCATATTGTTCTCTCATGACTGTCCAATATCCCACATAATTTTCCTTATTTTTTTCCCTATTTTAAATATTTATTTTTCTCTCTCCACCTTACTAATATTCTATATGTATATATATATACATATGTATATATATATATCTCCCACTCTCTCTTTATTAATACAAACACACACACCTCACCATCTCACCCCCACCTCACAGACACCCCCCCCCCCCAAACAGTGGCCGACCTCATCTCCTCTCTCTCATTTCAAATATCTTCTCTCTATATATATATATTCTCACACTCTCTTTACATATATACATACCCACACATATAACACAACACCTACACACATATATTTCTCTCTCTCAACACAACAAAACACACACACGCCACCCCCTCCATGCTCGGTCGAACACCACCACCTCCATGGCCGAGCTCCTCCCTCTCCTCCTTCCGAGCTCCTCCCCGACACAGCCTCCCTCCTCCTCCTCACAACTCCATCACCAACTCCATTACCATCACCATCATCATCATCTACAATACTACCACCACCACCTTCACCATCCCCTCCACCACCACTACACCGCCGCGGCCACCCCCGCCGGAGACCGCCGCCGCCGCACGCTCACGCAGCAGCACGCAGCGCAACAGCACGCAGCGCAGAAGCAGCAGCTGTAGTGCGCGCGCACGGCCGCGCGCCGCTGCCGCCGTGCGCCGCCGTGGACGGCCACCGCACGGCCCCCGAGGCCCCCGAGGCCGGGCGCACCCCTGGGCGAGCTCCCCCTCGCCGTCCTCCTCTTCCCCGACGTGCCACGTACCCGATTCGTGCGTTTTGAACGAAATCCCGTCGGCGCGCGCGAGTTTGGAACTTCAGAATTCGCATCTCGGGACAGCAACTTCGCGCATGTTTTTTGGGAGATTCGACCGTTGGATCGGCGAACTCCTTGCTCCGTCTCAATCTCGGTATATCCATCTTCACTCCCCTCAATTTTCGTCCGTTAATTTTGTCGTTTGATACCTCAAAACTGGCCACCAAGTTGACGTTTTAAATTGAACTATTTTTGGACAGTTTCGTGACGCCAACTTCACGGGTTCGTAACTCCTCCGTCGCAGCTCCGTTTTGCGCGCCATCAGTTCCGGTGCACAGCTGGTATAACCCTCTTCCTGCCTCCTTTAGGTTTCGTTTTATTATAAGCACGTTTGGTTGGTTGAATTCGACGCAAGTTGGCCGTCCGAATTCTTTAATTTGCACTTATAAAATTCCATTTTTGAACCCGGGACTCCGAATTCAATTTCTGACACCACCAGTAGACTCGTGGTGTCGTTCTGGCATGTGTTTCATATAAAGTATGTTTGATTTGGAGAACGTGAGCCCTGGCACGCATTTCGGTGCAAAACGGGTCCCACTTTTCGAGTCAACGGGTCACTTTGAGATCGGCTCATCGGAATCCAATTCCGGATATACCGTTGAGTTCGTATCGTCATTCTGGACTCGTTGACATATAATTTGCTGAGTTTTGAAGACATTTGCTCCGGCACACATTTCGGTGCAAACTGGATTCCAAGTGTCGCGTCAACGTATCATTTTGAGATCGGCACATCGGAATCCTATTTCGGACATACCGTTGGGTTCGTATCATCATTCTGGATTCGTGGACATATAATTTGCTAGGTTTTGTTGACTTCTATTCCGACACGTTTTTCGGTGTAAAGTGTGTCCAACGGCGGACATCATTTTGGTCCGAAATTACCGTTTTGCCCCTGTGTCCAAATTGGACTTATGGGTAGGCTATCCTAGCTGATTTGACCGTTCTGGACACGTTGGTGATATTTAGTTTATCAACCGACAACATTTGTAGATTTTGTTTATGAGTCATTCCTTAATTTATAATTAATTATTTTTCTAGAAATTGTTACTTTCTGAATTTGAATTTTTATATATATTTTAATTACTGTAAAAATCTTAGAAAAATTATATTTAGATACTATGTTAATTTAGCTAATTTATTATAATTTTTCCAGTATTTAGTAAGTACTTTTGGTATTTTATAAAAATGGAAAAACAGAACTCATTTTCAGGATACATGTTTTTGCTGATTTTTAATAAATATTTATGAAGGTTTATAAATTCCAGAAAAATTAGTATAAATTTCTATAATTAACAAGGATCATTTTGGTACTTTATTTTATATATATTTAAGCTTTTTGTCTATCTCAAAAATTATTGGAACATAGTGTACAGTAGATTTAATTATTGAATAATTACGACTTGCAACTTTTTATGTTGTTTTGTGTTTTAGTCGTATTGGACCTCACCCCGCACTAGTGTAAAGACCCTAGAAAATTAGTCTGGATATAGTGTCACTCCACATTAGACTTTTATGCTAGGTTCCCACTTAGTTAGTGTCCAGTTAGGAGTCGTGTCACGCCACTAGTACTGTAATATTGAACATAGCTTAGAACTGAGTTTGTATATCATTATTGACAGGACACCAGGCATCTATATCTTCGTACTAGTATTCTTGCTTTGCTCGAGGCAAGTACATCTACAAACTCATTTACTGTCTTTTAATGCTAGAACATGTATTAACCGAGGTAGCAAGTTAAATCTTCACATGTTACATTAATTTAGTCCCTACCATGCTTAGGACAGTTATCATATCTTCACATGCTTCTTACTGGTTCCCCGTACATGTTTCACTATGCTTATATCTGCCCGAGTATTCACATGTTTTACTGCTCTCAGTACTTTTACCTGTTTTACTGCTATTAGTACCTACCGTGCTTTATACCGATCCCAGTATCTCTCACATGTTTTTACTGTTCTCGTATATCTCACATGTTAGAATATGGGTTATGGGGAAACTGATAGTTGAGTACGTGATCATGCCCCCTCTACAGTACCGAGCAAAGTTTCATTTTATATGTTACTGCGCCGTAGGCCTTTATCTCAAAGCTGTATTTGTGCGTATGTACATCTATCGCCTTTACACTTGTACGGAAGTACATTTCATTATGTGCCCCTGCACATTGTACACCTATTGACGATCACGTACCTGCTACAGTTTTAAACATTACATATACATCTGTCTCTATGACATATGTATCCTTGCCATGATAGATTATGAGATATACCATGATTCCAGATATGCCATGTTCCCTGTGTTACTATGATATTGTGATCCCAGTTGTACCATGAGGCCATGTTTCTAGTATTTCCTGTTTTATAGACTAATCACACCATATTTCTTGTTGTACATCTCTTTCATTATATGTTCAGTACTTTAGTTGTAGAGGTTGTACTTGCTCCCGTCCTGACAGGATAACGTTGTAGGTATACTTTCTGAGGAAGAAATTCTATGTGATTGATATTATGGTACTACATTGAGGACCTGGCCTTAGCTCCAGAAGAGGCCCCAGCGGGGAACCTTGCTTGGATATCTTTCTTGTGTTTTGAGACTTAGACTTTATCTGTACTTATATTTGGATACTGGACTTTGTCTCCAGTTAGATACTTGGAAGTGTATTATTATATCTGTACTTGTTTACCTTCGCTTATAGATGCTGTGTTGTGATGAACCTTTAATTATGATTTTAGAACTGTTAGCTGCTTAGATACTTTATTGTCTATTCTTAGAACAGCTTACTACGCTTTAACCAAGCGTAGGCTGGACATGGCTCGGCCTGGCCCAACAATTTGGGTAACGGGTCGTGACAAAGGGCCACCAACTTAAAATTTTAAAAAAATTGCAAATTGTCATTTTGAAAACACTAAGGGCCACCAAGTCATGGCATTGTCTTCTTCCTCCATTGTCTTCTGCCTATTTTCTCAATCCCCAAACCATTTTTCTCATTCTCCACCTCCATTGTTCCCCACCCCCTCCATTGTTGTCCCCACCTCCAGTGACAGTAGTCTTTCTATATTTTTTTCAAAAAATTCAACCTACAGTAACTGCAGGGACACCCTGCAGTCCTATTTGAAGAGGACTGCAGGCAAGTCCTGCAGTCCTCAAGTGACAGAAGCTTCTTTTCTCCAATTTTTCCAAAAAATTCAACCTACAGTGACTGCAGGGATATCCTGCAGTCCTATTTGAAGAGAGGACTGCAGGACTTCAAGTGACAGAACGGGGAAGGGGGCTGTCGGGTGGAGGAGGGGGAGAACGATCGAAAAGGGTTTTCTTGTTTTCTATTTTCTTTTTGTTTTTGGTTCTATCCTTTTGCTGGCCCTTAGTAAATTGTGAACTTTAGGTTGTCCTTAGTAAAAAAAAAATAGAAAGCATGGTTGCCCTTAGTAGGATAGTTGCCCGTAATAAAAAGGGGGTGTCCTTTAACATTTACCTGAATCAAACGACATGACTTTGAAGTTCTTTTTTGGTTGGCAAGAAAATGTGGAGGAACAAACTAGAATGAAAATAGAATTAGATTTAACTGTATAAATTTTTAATTTATTTGCAATTTCCAATCAACCAAACACACCTTTAATATTGGAGAATAATAAGTATTAGTTTCTAACTGCGTGGATAACAATTGTTATTCCTTTAACCTAATACTCTAGTATATATGTGCACGTGGGTTATATGTATTTTAATTATCTTTGTATGTACTTAAAAGAGCAAAAAAATTCAAATAATAAACATATTAACGTTGTTTGTGAAAGAAAAAAATCAATGGTGAAGGTTAACTTTTGGCATTATATAGCAGAATACATACATACATACATATATATATATATATATATATATATATATATATATATATATATATATATATATATATATATATATATATTATAGGACTTGTAACAAATTAACACTATTTTAGGAGACCTTTTTAGAAAAGTATTGCCAATTTATTGATATAACGTACAAGGCCGGAGCCATAAGGTCCCCGATAGCAAGTGAATTAAAAAAACCCTAATATAACATATAAGGCCGAAGCCATAAGGTCCCCGATAGCAAGTACCACATAGAAACATATAACGCATATCACATAAATCAAGTGGCAATTCATGCACAAGTAAATCATGTAGTACACTTGGTGCATAAAAGATGTATTAGCACGGATACCAGTAGTCAAGTTAGAAAACCAACTAGTCGCATGAAGCCTCTTTACACATAGGTCACATTGTCCAAGTCACTTATAACATGCTAAGGTCAAGACAAAGAATCAAAACTATCAAGTAAAAATAGCAAAAAATAGACAAAAGATCAAAATCAACAAAGCATGCACATAGAGGACCATATGCGCGCATATAAATCCGGACACAGAGAAATCCAGGTGCATAAGGATGCTGGCGAATGGCACATCATACGCATATAGAGCCATGCGCATATCGTGTCATGAGCACAACAAGACACGCATAAGCTAGCCTGATGCATAGCAACCTTCAGGCGCATAGCAAGATCGAGCATATATGCAAGGCAAGAGCATAGCACTCTCGAGTGCGTATGCAAAACAAGCATGTGCATACCATGCATTCACACAGAAGGTCTATGAACATATTGCACATATTGTCAAGAGCATGTGACATGAATATCCATGGACATAAATTATTTCTGCCGCATGACCTCCTGTACACATAGGACTTCGTCGTCCCAAAACAACAAGTTTTTCATGAAAAAAGCTTAAAATTTGTCTAAGCCTTAAAAACCTCTAAATAATTCGAAATACAGTAATTCAAAAGTCAAATCTGTACGAAATTGAATTCTCTACAATATGGTACAATTAGTTTTTAGAAGAAAAAAAACCCAAGTTTTAAGAGATCATTCCTACGAATTTTCATAAAATCCTAATTTTAAAACTTAGATCTACTCCAAAAAACCCTACCAAATCCAAAAATGCCAAGTAATAAAGAGAGAGGGAATTAAAAAAACACAATATCTTCTACTATATAATGAGGCTTCGAAATGGCTCAAAAATGAGCCGTCTAAGCCGTATGTATATCATGGTCCATTTTATTTAAAAAAATAAATTATGTAAAAAAATGTTGAAAAAAGTTTAAATTTGTTATATATATTCAACATGGGGAATCGAACTAAACCAAACAAGAAATATACCTCACACCTTAACCACATGAGTGAGAAGAGAGATTTGATTATAATTGGATAATATTCTTATACGTTATTATACGTGCAAAGCACATGCATTTACTAGTACTAATAATATGCAAGGAACCAAAGAAAAATGAAAAAAATAAAAGAATCACGGTTTCTCCACTTTGTGCAAGATGTACTTGCCTTGGTGGCTAACTATACCTCTCTACGCTCTCTCCCTCAAGGGTCAACACCTCACTATCTACTTTCTCTCTCTTGGGTTCTAGGGTTAGGGTTTGAGTATTAGGAGGGGGGAGAAGGGAAAAAGAAGAAATGAATGAGGAATGTATGAGGGTGGAGAGAGAAAATATAACACACACACACACACACTTGAGGGAAGTATACACATCAACTACGCATATGAGGAAATGTGAGTGACAACCCGTGTGCGGGGGGGGGGGGGGGGATGGGGTTTGTCACGTCCCAGTCCCAAAATTTGCGGGATCAAACCACGCGACAATGACCAGCTATATATTCAAGCAGATTCCAGCCCAACTTGAATATGTATATGCTGTCCAGATCAGACCAAATATCCATATATCCACAATAAATATCCATAACTCAATTTACAATGCTATGAACTAAGAATAGAAAAAATAATTGTAGTTGAATAACAAAGAAGGAATCATCTGACTACCTGAATCTCGAAGAAATATCCCCAATAATCTTATGATATGTCATGACCCGCACCCAGTGTAGGGGCACGAAAAGTGGGTACGTCCAGCCTACGCCGCAGTGTCGGCGGTAGAACGCTGTTCTAGGTCACTATCTAATCAACAACTCACGCAATTATATAATATACCTGTCACAATCTCAACTCTGAATAGAGGACAAGTATAAGATACAATAATACTCAATCACAATCTAAGCACGATAAGATAACACATGAGTCTAACAACTATATGAAACTAAAGCAACTTAAATAAACTTCTAAACAACATCTCAAACAATCTCAATTACAACTCAATTTCCACTTATTACAAACAAGTTCTAAAAGTGAAACTAAACCATAAACTAGTAATCTACTCCAAGCTCTAGTGGTCCTCTAGGCTAGCTGTGAATCTCCAGGTTACCTGTAATATTTTCAACAGGTCCAGTCAGGACAGGAACGAGTATAAAATCTCAAACAACAGTTCTAGTTAAACAATATTAAAAATGTAGCAGTAGATAGAGAGAATATACTATGTAAAGTAGAGCGTACATGCATCCTGACAGGGTATATCAAAACTGTAATAAGATAAGGCAAGAGAACAGTGTATAACATATACGAAAATCTGGAACTGCTATCTATGTGAGTTTAGCACTAGTTTCAACATGTGATCGGCTTAGAACTTGATACAATGTTTGGCCTGGCTAATCATACGTGAGTGTATGATTAACACTATACAATGAGGATACTATAGTGATACAATAATGATACAATATAATACTGTGGGGTATTGATCACATATATACGCTAACACCCCCATCCCTGACTAATATAGTGGATCCAGTCATGACACGTCATGACACGCATTCTCTGGGAAGTAGCGCTCCTTCACAGGAATCGTGTCTATACAATGAACAAGAAAAATAACGAAGTCTTGCACAAGGCATACCGTATATAAGAGGAATAACATCTTATGACGGGATCCAGACAAATATCAATCCGTGTGAACAATGTGTCAAGAGAACAAGGATATCTACACTAAATACTAGAAACAAAGACGATATCATAAAACAGAAATATTATCAGAGAATGTACTCGCCTGTCACCCTGAATGACTGAGATGAATAGATGTCCGAACTGGTGTCACAGAATCCTATTTAGAGTAAAACAAGTTATGATGTATTCAGCAATAAGGTAATTAAAGTGTATGATGCAATTTATATGATTTATAAGTCAATCTAGACCAAAGTCAACTCTAAGTCAAACCTGGTCAACTGGCTAGGTCAAACTAGGTCAACAAGTCCAGATTGGTCAAACTAGGAGTCCAACTTGGTCATACTAACTCACACCAAGCCAAACTAAGTCACAATAGGTCAATCTAAGTCAAACAAGGTTATGTCATGTCAAATTAGGTGACACAAAGTCAACTAAGTCAAGTCAAGTCTAAGTCAAAACAGTCAATCTAGTCTAACCAAGTCTAGGTCAACTAGCCAATCTAAGACCCCACCCTTAGTATCCTAAGATACTAAGATAGGATACTAACTATCTATAGGTTTCCAACATCTAGACACTAGTTAATACTAACATATCATAGGTATCTAACATATCAAAATCTAACCAATACCTCAACTAACAACATTCTAACATATAACTTCTAACCATCTATTCTAACTTAGAAACCTAACACAACTAACATCCACTAACTAATATCTAACCATAACATATATGTATATATATCCATCTCTAACTCTAACCAACTAACATATGTCATCTCTAACTAATAATAACATAGACTAACACAACTAACTATCTAACTTATATAAGATATCACTATCTAACTTCTAAGATACCTCTAACATCTACATAGATTCTAACATAACCACTAACATACTAACATATCCATACATACAACATCTAAATCGCTCTCCACTCCAACACTAACACACACACACACAAACACATATACCAAATCCACCCACTCTCTTTTAACACACCCACACACATCTATATACAAACACACTACCACTTAACCAAAATACAATCACTCAACAAACCACACTAGCCTCAAGTCAAATAGGATGGCATGATCCTCCCAACTCTCTCTCACCTTCACAACACACACACTACACTACCATCTATACAACATCAAACACACATTAGCACATATCCTCTATCAATCTCACTTCTCTTCACTAACCACACACATCCTTATCTCATTCAAACACACATACTATACTAACATATATTATATAACAATAATTAATATATATATATATATATATATATATATATATATATATATATATATATATATATATGTACTATATCATACATATTCTTGACAACCTATGATACCTACATTCACATGATATCCATACTACATAGGCTCATAGGTTACACAAAATGCCTATATCGTATAGTCACTCTTCTACTTAAAACAAATACTGTACCAATTGGGCCTTTACTAAATTATAGGATTAAGGTATGTCGTAGCCCTTTGTGTTAGCTTCCCGAAACTTTAAACGGATCGTATTTTCGTGTCCGGAAGCTCCCGAAATCGCAAAAACACCAAAACGCGTTCGTCTTTCGTACAGCTGACACTCAAATAATTTTACAGAAAGTTTCAGAACGAATTTGGCTTATTAAAATATATATTTGGAAAGCTAACTTCGATACGGTTTTTTGAAAAAAAACAGAAGATAAATCGGAGTTCTAAGCTAAAAGTTATGATATTTTTAAGTTGCTTTGGTTAATAAAAACGTGGATAAAAATTATGACGAATTTGGGTTGGCCAAGATACTTGGATACCAACATAGGTATCCAAATGAAACTCATTCTAACCATCCTAACTAAGATCAATCCACTCTCTAACCATTCTAAAACCGAATTTAAATATCTATTTAAACTATTATCATACATACATACACATGGGGTGTCCTAATTTGGGATCTATCAAGTAGGACACAAGACACACATATAACATCCTCAAATGGACTCCAAATGGTCTCAAAATTGAATCTAAAGGGGACACATGCATGGGAGTAGATCCTTTGGATTCAAAGCTAATTAATATACAAAGAAAATCAAGTTAGAGGATAGGTTTTACCTATTGGGAGTGGAATCCCAATGAAAATCTTTAGGACACGGCTCCGATACGAAGATCTATCCAAAAGGACACCTCCCTTTGCACCTTGTCCAAATTCTTGGATAGAATCCTTCCTTGATGGTGTGGGATGGATTAGAAGAAGTTTGGATGGAGGAATGTGAGGGAAAGAAAATCAAATCAAAGAGTGAAGCTCTCTAATTTGGGAAAGAACACTTAGGGTTCTATGTAGAGGTAAAAAGATGCAAGGGTTTTATTAAGGATTCTTTATAAGAAGGAAGGGGGCACTTGATGGCTGGTCATTAGATGAATTATGATTAGTTTTTCATGTAGATGAGTGGCTAGGAGTTGTCCACCCAATTCTAAGCCTTCCTATTGGTTCAACTAGTCATAAGGCTTTCTTTTTCACAAATATCCTAAGGGGTAAATATCCTACTATGAAATATCTAGATATTGTTAATCTAACTTAACCATTAAGTCTCTAACCTTCTAACTAAACCTCCATGAGCATCATTAACATCTAGGTTTAGTCAAAACTAGGTTAGTCTCTAACAATTCAATTAGCACAATACTAATTAATCAAAATTCATTTTCATTAATAAGTCAAAAATGACCAAAATATCCTTAGGCTAAAAAGTCACAATTAGTCATCCTAATCACATGGTTAGGTCCCCACGGTCATGGTTATTCTCTAGGTCATGCAGTCTCTAGGGTTACACTAGTTAACCATCAAAATCACAATTCAACATTTTAAATAGTTTTAAAATAATTAAAAATCACCAAAAATTATAACATTGTTTAAATATCATTATTAAATGATTATAATTACAAAATTTTAAAATTACCCTCATTTTAGAAACTGGGTGCTACATGATATAAGCTCATCAATACCTAAAAGGAAATCAGGTTCTTAAAGGGACATAACTAATACATAATATTCATGTCGTAAATGAAGTACAGTAAATATCATGCATAAACTTAAACTGATAAGTCATAAATATATTGATGGAAACCAACTGATAATTGAGAACAACAGCTACGTTCCATGCAATTGAGGACAACGTTCGCGCCTGTTCTATTCTCGTCGAAATAGAGGACGACTACACTAGCCGACGGAGAGGACGCTGACAAGGCTGTGGAGAAATAGTGGTGTTTTGGTGAGCTCGTGATGGTGGTCGAGCTGACTGTGAGCCAAGGGAGCTTGGTAAGAGGCGGTTGAAAATAAGGGCCGGATGGTTGGAGATGGAGGTGGCCGGAACCAAGGAGAATGGAGGGGATAACATGGGTTGTCATGATATAATATGGGATATGGGCTGCTCCTTGGTTCAATGTAAGAGCATCTCCAACCCTATTGTGAGTTTGAAAAAAATGGTTGCCACATAGGGATGACAAATATTTTTTTTCAAAAGTACTTCTTCAATGCAAATGTGAAATAAATTGTGAAGTTGACATGGCAATGACATGGTAAGGAGAATGTGAAGATGGTTGTCTAAATCTAGACAATGCACTTCACAATAACTTTATGTCCACATCATCAATTATGAATAAAAATATATATAAAAAGAAGAATAAGTGAAAAAGTTGTCTTGGAAGTTGAAAAAAAAGTAATTTTATTGTCTTCTCAAACTTTTGCATTGGAGAACACATTTTTATCTCATTGTCTTGTGTGAATATCATCTTGCCACATAGGAAAGACATTGTCTTGTGCCTCATGCCACATAGGATTCACAACACAAAACAAGACAATAGGGTTGGAGATGCTCTAACAGTAGGGAAGTAGATGTTGGGTGAGTGCAGAGGGAAGAGGCGAAGCTGCAGTAGATGAAGGATAAGAGCATCTCCAACGCTATTGTCTTGTTAAGTGTTGGGAATCTTAGGTGGCTCCTATGTGGCATGAGCCACAAGACAATGTCTTGTTTATGTGGCAAAACTATATCTCAAAATACAATGAGATAGAAAAATTCTCTCCAATGCAAAAGTATTGAGAAGACAATAAAAAGTATTTTTTTCAACTTCCAAGGCAACTCCTCCACTTCTTCAACTTTTTTATAAATATTTCTATTCATAATTGATGATGTGGAGACAAAGTCATTGTGAACTGAAGTACATTGTCTAGATCTAGACAACCAACTTCACATTGTCCATGCCATGTCATTGCCATGTCAACTTCATGTTTTATTCTACATTTGCATTGAAGAATAATTTTTGGAATGAAAGTTTTCCATTCCTATGTGGCAACCATTTTTTCTAAACTCACAATAGGGTTGGAGATGCTCTAAGGGGTGCAGGTCACCAGGGCCTGGTGGTTGAGGAGGTCGGGTGTAGACGAAGGTCGAAAATGGTGGTGGTAAGGTGGAGGTCGCGCGCCTAGCATGGGTTAGATAATTTTTCAAAAGAAGAAGAAGAAATACATATATAAAGGGATGATGGCCTTGCTAGAATGTGTGTAAGAAAGATGGGAATATGAAGGATCAGAAGAAAGGACGTGAATAAATAGTGAATTGAAGGAAGCTATTGTTTGCTTAAAAAGAGAATAGGGGAGGGAAATGCCAACTGGTTCGTGTGCAGTCGTACAGAGTAGGGGTGTCAAACCACAGCCTACGCTCGCAGGCATTATGCTTGTCACGCCCCAGAACCAGAATACTGGAGAGCGGGGGCGTACATAGCCAGCTACGTATAACGGAATAGAATTCACGTCGCTATACGGTCACGGCTGTCTAGGTATGTGAGGGTTTCACTACAATCCATTAGTCTCTTAAGGTCATAAAATAACCTATTGTCTCAATCTCAACCAACTAATAATAGTTACAAGATGACAGACCACCAAATACACAATTGTAAGGCGTCCCAAACATTACATATCCAGATGATCATGAAGCTAGTCGTACAAAATATGAGGACTAGCAAGAGTTTCGTCATACATGATCAACCCTAGGTTGCCAATCATGTTACAGCCCGTAGGCAGACAGTAAGTAAAAATGTACACGAGCTAACACTTGCTCGGCGGCTAAACGCCTCAAAAGAATAATTTTATAATAAAGTGGGAGAGCCAAAATAAACCCACTCGTTGCCCTGGTTACGCCTGGTGTTCACCATCAGGCTAGAAAGTTGGTAGATCCCCTGGGGTTGCTCCGGAATCTGGCCATACAAAACCAGCTAGGTCAGACCCCAGAAAGAGCAAGTGCCACAAAGGAGGCTTCACTTAGGAACTAAAACCAGCAATTAGCACAAGAATATAATTGCATAATAAAAGACAGTAATTAAGGAAAAAAAGCATGACGGGTGATATACGATGAGATAACCATGGGACTATTCAGATAACCAGGTTACAACCCGTAAACCAAACAAGGACCGGGGTTGTAACCCTTCGTCTGAACAGAACTTGGTTTCTCCCACCATTTATCGACAAGATAAATATAAAAATTAGGTCAAGTAACAATCTTGTACAGGATCAAGACTAGACTGATTGAACCCCATCTAACAATCACGGCCAAGCAATAAGTACGGCTTAATACTTTAACTAACTAGGGTTATCACAGGCCTAGTTACTAGCAATATGCAATGAGAATTCCAAGTCCGGTTACCTGTTTGTTACTACCTGAGTGATCCCAGCAAGAAAAGGAAAAGATAGCATAATATAGCAGACACACTGTAGTAAGATGCATGTGTCCTAAGGTACCACACTCGACGGCGGGCTGGAAGTGAGCTCATCTCGACGGATAGCAACAAATCCCATGTATATGTATATATAAGGCCGGGACCAAAGGGGCAACAGGTAACTGGAAAATTCTCCATGAACTATTTGATCAATCTAGTCATTAACCTAGCCAGATTCAGTATGGATCCCTGACCGTGGTACTTAGGGATCATGCCCTAGACATGATGCAAGACACAACCGGACTAGTAGTTTATACAAGCACAATCATCCACGGTTTCCAGGCCAATGAATTGATTTGTCAAGAGTGCGCCACGACGGGCCACTATCAAGCATTGTCAGGGTACTTGTCAAGAGTGTACCACTACGGGTCACTATCATTATCATTATTACTTATCAAGAGTGCGCCACGATGGGCCACTATCAAGCATTATCAGTTCTAGGTCACATCATGCCAGGTACAATTGTCATTTCAATCATGTCAATCAAATCGGGATTATCAAGTTTAGGACAAAAGGCGTAAGGATATAAAATGGACGTAAACATATACAATAAAGGTAAAGGTGTACGCCATAGGAACTCAAGTTACGCAAGGGAGTTACAAGACATGGGCAAAAATAATAATAAAACAACAGTACACAGAGCTATAGGAGAGCCATGCGGCTCAGGCATATGCGGCCAGGAATGATCTCATGCGGCTGGGAAGAGAACAGTCCATGCGGCTGAATAGGGTCAGGCACATGCGGCTAAAGGGAAAGGCTTATGCGGTTGAAGGGCATCAGTCATATGCGGCTGAAGGGGGGAAAGGTTCCTGCGGCTGAGAGCAAGTGGGGTGCATGCGGCTCAAGAAGTTGAGCCTCATGCGGCAAGCGGGAAGCAGGTCTGTGCGGTTAGCGGGACCAGAAGGCATATGCGGCTCGGGAAAGAAGTTCTCATGCGGCTAGCGGGAAGCAGGGCCTATGCGGCTCAGGAGGAGCGGAGTATTATGCGGCTGGGGTCGAGCGAGTTCCATGCGGCTCTCAGAAAGTGGGCCCATATGCGGCTGAATGATCACGAGCGTATGCGGCTGAATAGAAATACGAGTCTATGCGGCTACAGGTAGACGGAGTCCATGCGGCTCAGATTATGCCGAAGCCTATGCGGCTGGAAGACTCGCCGCATGAAGGTTCATGCGGTCAAGTGCTGCCATGCGGCTAAGGGGGTTCATGCGGTCAGCACTGTTCTTCTTCTCCACTTGTCCGAGAAGAAGAACCAAGGGGTTCAAGGTTCCGAGGCTCATAATTTCTTCATCCCAAGTCCAAATTCAGACTTTCTTAGGTCAAAATGGGGCAGAATGAAATACTCTACAACATGGAACCATCAAAACTTAGAAATAACAAGATTAAATAGATCAAAATCCAAGAAATTCGAAAATAAAATAAACTTAGATCTACAAGAATCTAGCCATGGAAAGTGGAAATGTCAAGTATTAAAGTAAGTTAAAATGCTGTAAGGAAGAGAATGAAGCAATAAAATTGGAGTTCCTTCATGAAGCAAGTTGCACTTGCCTAGACCTTCCTGGTAGGTGAGGAAGTTAATGGAGGAAGAAAAAAAGTAATGAGGAGAGAGAAGGAAGTTGGGTTAAAATAAATGGGGATGGTGGTGGTTGTAGGGTGGAGGTTAGGCTAAGGTGTTCCATCACAATTAAAACCAAACTAAACCAAACCCAATCCTTCTCCTATCCAAATAAAACCAAGCTCCACTAATCAGAATTAATCCATGAACGATAAATGACAATTAAACCACAATGCTAAATATGAAAATAAACCACAACTAACTAATCAAAGAAAATGAGAAATACGGGTCAAAAATACGAACACGTATAAAATACGTATCACGAATTTCGGGGCACTACATCCTACCCACCTTAAAAGAATTCCGTCCTCGAAATTTAATCAAGAGGCTAGAGATGTCGGGACAGCTATACTATCGCAAGCAATCTACGCTACCAATCAATCATACAATCATACATGCAAGCAAGGAATCGAAGTGCAAGGCATAAGGAAGATATTACACCTCACGAGCCAAATCGATTGGGATAACGTGATCGGATATCATCTTCACACTCCCACGTTTGACTCTCCCAAGGAGCGATGAACTCAAGCAACACGAACTAAACTGATAGTCTTGCACTTGAGGTCTCTCTCTTTGGTCAAACAGGGAGGAAATTGTTAATTAAAAAGTGGAAGGAAAGAAAGCAAAAAATATAGGGTTTACCAATTCTACCATCAACTAAAAAACTTATTTACCATTTGATTTCATAAATAATTTTTAAATAATACATTCATATGGGGGTATAATTGTTAATTAATACAAGCCTCCACTTTTCTTCCACTTTTCCTCCCACTTTTGGGGGATTGGATTTCTTAGGTTATGAGGGAAAAGTAATCCCTCCACTTTTCCTTCCTTCCTATTTTTCTTCCATACCAAACAAGCGAAAATGAATATTTTCCTTCACTTTTTTCCTCCTCTATTTTTCTTCCTCCCACTTTTCCCTCCTACCAAACACACCCTTATGATTTGAATTCTACTTAAGAAACATCAGGATAGATAGTGCTTTCTCGTGTTGCCGTTAAACCGGCGGCTTAGAACTCCTCTAATCTTGATGCTGATAACTTGTTGTAAAAGTAAGGAAGAGATAAAATATTTTATAGCTTAAATAGAATTGATTAGGAGGAAATGATTAGAATTTATATGTATTAGTAAAAAACACGTGAACCTAAAATTATTTTTCTTTCTATCTAATCTTATAAAAATAATTTAAATAATTAAATTTAAATTAAGATTTATTATATATATATATATATATATATATATATATATATATATATATATATATATATATATATATATATATAAATTAAGATTTGTAAAAAAATTATATATATAAATTAAGATTTGTAAACATCAATTAAATTTTAATTATAATTTGTTATGGATATATGCGGACAAAAAGAGAGGATATTCGATTATGCATAAGAAAATGAGAGAAAGTTTAAAATTATAATCTTTCCTACTTTTTTTGGGGATTTAAAAAAAAGGGTGTTCCGTTATGAAAAAAAAAGAGAGTAAGTTTAAAATTATATTATTACGTAATTGTTTTTAGATGAAATGGTTGATGATACATATACGGATTGCATGGTTCAATTTGGAACCTTTTTGAAGCCCCCTTATAATAGTAGAGATACAGACAGAGATAGAGATTTGGATAAGGACAACAAAAATAAGTGGTTTACAATATTAGCTAACTATTATTGGATTTTTATTTTGTCCGCCCCTAGTGTATTCTTAAGTCATGAGAAACTACGAAGACTGCAGAACGCGTTTCTTTGAGAAATTCTGCAAAACATGAGAATCGATGGATGAAATTAGGAAGAAAAAAAAAACTTGTTCAACATTTGCTAATTAAAATTTCTCTTGGGACAAAAATCTCCTCATAATTCAAGGCCCAAGACCCATGAAGAAAACCTAAACCGGCCCATCCAATAACAAAAAAGAAAAAAAAAAATGGAAAAAAACACCCCAACAGAAGGATCTAGAAGCCGGACCGATTCGGTCTCTCCTCACACGCGATTCGGCCGCCCCGCCAAACTCCCGCTCCAGGAAGGATCTAGAACCGCTTCCCCCTTCCTATATACACTCGTCCCCTCTCCCCCCACTCCAGGAATCAGTACTCTCTCTCTCTATAGAACCCTAGTTTTCTCTCTCTACAAGCGCTAATTTTCTCAATTCTCTTCTTCAATTTTCAATGGCGACCGAGACGGAGACGTTCGCTTTCCAGGCGGAGATCAACCAGCTGCTGAGCCTGATCATCAACACCTTCTACTCCAACAAGGAGATCTTCCTCCGAGAGCTCATCAGCAACGCTTCCGATGTAAGAGCATCAAAGCCCTAATTTTTCTTTTTCTCATTTCTATAATAATGACGTTGGGTATGAAGTATGACAATGTAGAAGTTTTTTGGCGCTAAAACATGTGTAGGTTGAAACAATAGGGCGAAAAATTGCAAGTTTGGGCTGATAGGGTTTCTTACTGAATTAAAGGTCTAATTTTTATTTCTTACATCGTCTAGGGCTTTTGATTTTGGCACTAGAATGTGTGGAATTATCCATAATTCCCACAAGTTAGATTTTTCGCTACTTTTGGTCGATAGATATTCCTCCTGAATTAAAGGTCCTATTTTATTTCTGTAAAACCCTAATTTCCCCTTTGCTTTTGATCTCTAGTATTGGCATAGCGCGATTGTTCCTTATCTGCCATTAACTGCGAGGGTTTGGGCATCAAAGTAAAATTAGGTGTAGTAATCCTTTTTTTTTTTCATTAAGGGGGCGTTTGGTACGCGTTATTTTTTTTTATTCCCGGGGAAATTTAAGATGGAAATCTATTACCATTTGTTTGGCTTATAAAAAATTTATTCCCGGGAATTGTAAATACCCGGGTAAATAGTTTACCCACAAACATGGGAATTCTATCCCTTGAGAATAGGTGGGTATTTTTTTTTGCCCGGGCAAAAAAAATTGTTTAAATTTTTTTCTTCTTTTTTGATCAATATTGATTAGTTTTGAACATTTTTTTTTTTGTCGTTTTTATCTTTTTTTGTCATTTTTTGTCGTTTTTACTAATTTTTTGTCGTTTTAAGCATTTTTTTGTCGTTTTTACCCATTTTTTGTCTTTTTTGTCACTTTTTGATTATTTTTTGTCGTTTTTATCGTTTTATCGTTTTTTTTGTCATCTTTTGTCGTTTTTACCATTTTTTTTGTTGTTTTAAGCGATTTTTTTTGTCGTTTTTTACCCATTTTTTTCTTCTTTTTTTGTCACTTTTTGATTATTTTTAGTCGTTTTTATCAGTTTTTGTCATTTGTTTCGTTTTTACCAATTTTTTGTCGTTTTAAGCATTTTTTTGTCGTTTTAAGCAATTTTTTGTCGTTTTTACCCATTTTTTTTTTTATCTTTTTGTCACTTTTTTATTATTTTTTGTCGTTTTTATCGCTTTTTTGTCGTTTTAACCAATTTTTGTTGTTGTTTTAAGCGATTTTTTGTCGGTTTTTTTTTTTTTTTCCATTTTTTGTCTTTTTTGTCATTTTTTGATTATTTTTTGTTGTTTTTATCGCTTTTTTTTGTCATTTTTTTTTTTTCGTTTTTACCAATTTTTTGTCGTTCTAAGCAATTTTTTATCGTTTTTACTCATTTTTTGTCTTTTTTTTGTCACTTTTTGATTATTTTTTGTCGTTTTTATCGCTTTTTTTGTCATTTTTTGTCGTTTTAAGCAATTTTTTGTCGTTTTTACCCTTTTTGTCTTTTTTTTGTCACTTTTGATTATTTTTTGTCGTTTTTATCCAACTTTTGTCCTTTTTGTCGCTTTTTTTGTTAATTTTTGTCGTTTTAAGCGATTTTTTTGTCGTTTTTGTAGTTTTTTTTGCTGTTTTTACCGGTTTTTTTCGTTTTTACCGATTTTTTTTTCCTTTTATCGGTTTTTTTTTATATTTGTTCATTTTTTTCGTTATTATTATTTTTTATTTTTTTCCCGGAAATATTTATATTGTCACCAAACATGGGAATATAATTTTCCCGGGAATTTAATTCCTTGGAATTTGATTCCCGGGAATATAGAATTCTCGGCTATATAGTATTCCGCATACCAAACGCCCCCTAACAGTTTATGTGAACAGCAGTTCCTCTGATGCAAGTAGAATCCTAAATTTTCCATGTTTTGCTTTGTTCTGTTGCATACTCGCATTGGTGAAGGGTACTGTTGATTGTAATGTGTAACTTGTTATGAAGATTTAGCTATTAAATTTGTTTTAGTAGTAATCAACCACTAATCATATGAGTAATCAGCAAAAATGCAATATTTCTTTATAGATGTACTACTGGAATGATATGCCTAGTAGATGTGTATTAGTACTCTTCCACAATATATATCTGTGTGTGTGTCATTGCTTATTAACTTTTTGGTTCTAAAATATATCAGGGTGTTTTAGTAATCTTCCACTACCCATGTATTCAGCCAAAAAGAAAAATGAAAGAAAAGAACCTATTTTTGGTTTTGCTTGTGTATTTAATTTTGGGTGTTATTGAACGTGCCCCTATTTCTTTTGTTCAGGGTCTGTTTGGATTGAGGGTTAAGTTAAGAGAGTTAAGTGAGGGGAAGTTAAGTGAGAGGGAAATAAAATCATGCTTGGTTTTTAGGCCTCGTTTGGTTCACGGATTCAAGGAATCCGGAAAGGAAACTTGTTCCTTTCCTTTGTTTGGTTTCGACAAATTTGGTAAACACTTTTTTGACATGGGGGAAAATAGGAGGGAAAATGGTTCCTCTCATGACCCATGGGATTTATTTTTCCTCCTCCTTTCCCAACATTAATTACCAAACATTATGACAAAAGTAGTCTTGATTTATAACCTATTTTACCAATTAATTCTTCATTATAATTATGTTGACATTGGATATTGTTGGAACAATGATATATTTTTTCTTTCCTTTCCTACACCAACCAAACATAGGAAAGAAAATTTGATAGGAATTCTACTTTTCCATCCCCATGGAAAATACATGGGAATTGATTTCCTTTCCGTGAACCAAACGAGGCCCAAACGAGGCCTTAGGCCTCGTTTGGTTCGCGGAATCTTCCGGTTGGGAAAGGAAAGTGATTACTTTCCTATGTTTGGGCGCCCAAGAAATTGAGAAGGAAAGGAAAGTGATTCCCAATAGAAGGAAAATTAGGGGGGAAAGTGATTCCATCCATCCAAGGAAGGAATCACTTTCCCACATTGAAGTATTCACTTTCCTTTCCAAATTCTTTGGCATTGCCAAACATCGGAAAGGAAAATCAATAGGAATTAAAGTTTCCCAAAGGAAAGGAAATGACAAGGAATTGATTTCCTTTCCCTTCCATTCCGCGAGCCAAAAGGGTAGGGGTTTAGGAGGGCGGATTATAGAGGGTTAAGTGAGGGTTTATTTCATCCTTTTTGTCTATTTTTTAACCTCAATTAGAGGGTTACCCACTAGGGGGATTGAGGGGTTTTGTTTAAAAAGTCATAGATGTCCTTATTTGTTCTATAAAATATCATGATTTTTTTCTCCATTTTTTTTTTCAAATGTTGCTCCATAGCTTTCTAATTTGTGAAGATATTTTGACAAATTTTAATTAAAATTTCAATCAAATTTAATTTATGACATGTGATAATGTTATTTTTGTCACTATCATATTTTTATTAATCCTTCTCTCACTCAAAACCTCTCATCCAAACAAGAGTTATTAAACACCCTCCACTTAACTCTCCTTCCAATCCAAACAAGGTTCTATGTATTGACTTTACTCCCCCTCACTTAACTCCCCTTCATTTAACTCCACTTAACATCTCTTAACATCCACGCAGACCCTAAGAGTTCTGATCAGCTTTATAATTTTTTTCCTAAACATTAATCTATAAGTTTACCCCTACAACTGAACTTTTATAGATAATAATGTTTTTAAATTTAATCATTTTAAAATATAAAATTGATAGTCCATTATTAAAAAGAATCTAATCAATTTACACCTACATAAAGCGGATAAACATGTTTTAAAATACTTTAAATACGAAGTTGATAAGCATGTTGATAGACATGTTTTAAAATATTTTAGATGTAAAGTTGATAGACATGTCCACATTTTAAACATATTTACATAAATAGGTGATTATGTAAAGCTTAGACATGTTTACTCCTACATAAAGCTAATGTAATCAATTTACTTCATAATATGTTTAAAATTAACCATATAGGGTTTTACATATACATACGCTAAAAAAATTAATCAAGTTCTACATAAAGATAACAATGTCTACTCATTGATTTTTTTTTCTATTTTAGATAATGGGACAATTATTTTTAGTTTTTCTTTCTTAAACAAACATTTTTTCCTAAACCTTTTCTTCATCAGATTTATTAATTGAATTTTCAATAAAACGAAGCTTTGGAAGTTTACAATATAGATTTGTACAATAAACCAATTTATATTTGTACAACAAACCAATATATATGGACTCTATATTTTAAGAAATTATAGAATAGTAAAACAAAGGGTAAAAAAATGAAAATATGGGTACATTTAACAACACCCTTTTTTGTTGCACATATACTCTTTATAAAGAGGCATTTAACAACTTTCTTTTTTGTTGCACATATGCTCTTTATGAAGAGGCTTTTATAACCAAATATCTTTTACTTGCGTGGTTAAGGTTGAAGATGTTTTTCCTAGCTGGGTGGATTTGATCTCAGAAGACAGCGTTCTCTATAACAAGTTCTGCGTTACTAGTATATATATATAAAGAGCGATAATCATATAAGAGATTGTTTGAAATGAAAATTTAGTTATTGTAAACTTTTGATGAAATCTCTCTCTCTCTCTCTCTCTCTCTCTCTCTCTATATATATATATATATATATATATATATAGTAAGAGGACCTTTTGATTGATATGTGTCCTAATTTTATTGACAGGCTCTGGACAAGATTCGATTCGAGAGCTTAACTGACAAGAGCAAGTTGGATGCCCAGCCTGAGCTCTTCATCCACCTTGTGCCCGACAAGGCCACCAACACCCTCTCCATCATCGACAGTGGTGTTGGCATGACAAAGTCTGATCTGGTCAACAACCTCGGAACCATTGCTAGGTCTGGGACCAAGGAGTTCATGGAGGCATTGGCTGCTGGAGCTGATGTGAGCATGATTGGTCAGTTTGGTGTTGGGTTCTACTCGGCATACCTTGTGGCTGAGAGGGTGGTTGTGACCACCAAGCATAATGATGATGAGCAGTATGTTTGGGAATCCCAGGCCGGAGGGTCCTTCACAGTCACAAGGGATACATCTGGAGAGAATCTTGGCAGGGGAACCAAGATCACCCTTTTCCTGAAGGAGGATCAGGTATGAAGACTACCATTTATGTGCTTTTGACATCCTGTAGAATGTTTTTGTAAATTCTTTGAATATTAGTGGAAAATTGATGTTTTCCAAGTCTAAGACAGATTCGAAGAAGTTGGGTTTCTGTCTATCATCTGAGATTGGCGTCTGGTTGCTTTGTCCATGCGGTGTTGTGTTCATGCCCTTAAGTTGGTTCTAGAAGGATAATGATATCAGCCAATGGGTCAATTCTGCTTAGGCATTTTAGTCCTTGTTTGGTTTGCTCCTCCTTTTCAAAAGAAGAAGCAGTTTATGAAAGCAGTTCTGTTTGCTTTGCTGTCCCAAAAATTAACTAGCTTTTTTACGAAAAGAAGCAAAAGCTGAAACAACTGTGTAGCATTGGGATACTGTGCTTCTTTTAGAAGCAGCACATAAATCTGTTCGGTAAGAGCAGTTTGGCTTTTCTTTTTGAGAAGCTAGTTCATTTTTGTGGTAGCAAATGAAAGAAGGTTTTACTACTTTCATAAGTTGCTTTTGCTTTTTGTAGAAGCAAAAGCAATACCAAATCAAGCATAAATGTGCACTTGTTGGTGTTCTTTTAGTAAATGATGGATGACTAGGAAAGTGGGAGCTAAATCTTCTTGGTTCCAAAGAAGGTCGTAGTCGATTAGTTTGGATGAAAGAGGTTCTTTGGGTAAACAGACTTAAGCAAAGCAAAGCACATGTGAAGCCATATAGGTTTTCTTGGGATTTGATCAGTGGTTTCTTTTGATTGCTGAGCCACTCTTAAAATTGTTAGATTTTCTCTCTTTCCTAGCATGCCATTATTGAAAGTTGCTGATGCTATTGGCTGGCAATAAGATTTATAGTTATATTCTCCATTATTATGTGCACTTCTATTTTTTTTTTTTTTCTGGTACAAGTTCATTTATATGTAGCTTTGTGATGAAAGCAGTACCTAAGTTTGTCATACTCATATCTTACAGTTGGAGTATCTCGAAGAGCGCCGCCTTAAGGATCTAGTCAAGAAGCATTCTGAGTTCATCAGCTATCCCATCTCCCTGTGGACTGAGAAGACTACTGAGAAGGAAATCTCTGATGATGAAGATGAAGAGGAAGAGAAGAAAGATGAGGAGGGCAAGGTTGAAGACGTTGATGAAGAGAAGGAAGCAAAGGAGAAGAAAAAGAAGAAAATCAAGGAGGTTTCCCATGAATGGGCTTTGGTCAACAAACAGAAACCAATCTGGATGAGGAAGCCTGAAGAGATCAACAAGGAGGAGTATGCTGCTTTCTACAAGAGCCTAACCAATGACTGGGAGGAGCACCTGGCTGTCAAGCATTTCTCTGTGGAGGGACAGCTTGAGTTCAAGGCTGTCCTCTTTGTGCCCAAGAGGGCTCCGTTTGACCTCTTTGACACTAAGAAGAAGCCTAACAACATCAAGCTCTACGTTCGCCGTGTCTTCATAATGGACAACTGCGAGGAGCTGATCCCAGAGTACCTCAGCTTTGTCAAGGGTATAGTGGACTCTGAGGACCTGCCCCTCAACATCTCTAGGGAGATGTTGCAGCAAAACAAGATCTTGAAGGTTATCAGGAAGAATCTTGTCAAGAAGTGCATCGAGCTCTTCTTTGAGATTGCAGAGAACAAGGATGACTATAACAAGTTCTATGAGGCATTCTCGAAGAACCTCAAGCTTGGCATCCATGAGGACTCAACTAACAAGACTAAGCTGGCTGAGCTCTTGAGATACCATTCAACCAAGAGTGGAGACGAGCTGACGAGTCTCAAGGACTACGTGACCAGGATGAAGGATGGGCAGAATGACATCTACTACATCACGGGCGAGAGCAAGAAAGCTGTTGAAAACTCCCCGTTCCTCGAGAAGCTGAAGAAGAAGGGATATGAGGTTCTTTATATGGTTGATGCTATTGATGAGTATGCTGTCGGCCAGCTCAAGGAATTTGAGGGAAAGAAGTTGGTATCTGCAACAAAGGAAGGATTGAAGCTTGATGAGAGTGAGGATGAGAAGAAAAAGAAGGAAGAACTTAAGGGGAAGTTTGAGGGTCTTTGCAAGGTGATCAAGGAAATTCTTGGAGACAAGGTGGAGAAGGTCGTTGTGTCTGACCGTGTAGTGGATTCTCCCTGCTGTTTGGTAACTGGAGAGTATGGTTGGACTGCCAACATGGAGAGGATCATGAAGGCTCAAGCACTCAGAGACTCGAGCATGGCTGGCTACATGTCGAGCAAGAAGACTATGGAGATCAACCCTGAGAATTCCATCATGGACGAATTGAGGAAAAGGGCAGACGCTGACAAGAATGACAAGTCGGTGAAAGACCTTGTGATGTTGCTTTTTGAGACCTCACTCCTCACTTCTGGCTTCAGCCTTGATGACCCTAACACCTTTGGTAACAGAATACATAGGATGCTCAAGTTGGGATTAAGCATTGATGAGGATGATGCCGTTCAGGAAGTGGATGCTGATATGCCCCCGCTCGAGGATAATGATGCTGAGAGCAAGATGGAGGAAGTTGACTAAATGCACAAACCTTGTTAGTCTAGTTTGTCGTGGCTTTTGCTAGTCTACTACTATATATGGTCTTTTCCCTTCTTTTTTCCCCCAGTGTTAGCAACTATTCCGTTATTATTCTTGTGCACTGTAACAGTGCGTTTGCTGTCTCAACTTTATGGGACAAAACTAGTGTCGTGATATGATGCATTGCTAGTATTGTTATCTTTCGTGCTGCTAATGTTTTCTGTTGTGTTGTGGTAGTGCTGAGATTATTCTGCAATTTTTTTTATATGTGTTGTCAGTTTGGTTTTGTTGGTAATGTGCTGCCAATTGGGTTGTCTTAGATTGTTACTTCATTTATCTGACCAAAGCAATAGCCAGTTTTGTGCTCGCTAGGAAGATGGGAACGATCTTATTGTTGGGACCAGACTTACAAGTTAAAGTTGTGAAGCGTGTTGCACAACTGTACTTAATATTATTGATTCCTGATTGTGATAACAATTACATAACATGGGTTCGGGTTTGTGTGAAATTATTCGAGAATGGAACAAATCTGTGCTGGTTCTGGAGGATAACACCAGAAGAATTGCGTTGGTCGCGAATTTGGGATACAGAATGACTTCTACCCAATGAAATATCATGTGCAGTTGAAATTCCTTTCGGGCGCTGTTGGAAATTTTGATGATGGGGTTACAAAACCACCAGCGCTAAATAACTTGCCCAAATTTGGTTCTTCAATTGTATCATGTAGTGTCATTTTCCAAACTGATCATTTTCTCAAAATTGATTCTTACTGTTGTCTTTGTTATCTTTTTCCAAACTGGTCATTTGTGCACTTTTATCTTTTTGTGTAAACCCCTCAATAATCAGCGTATAGTTGACCTTCAATTGTTCCCTCTCCCTCAGCCATTAATAACAGACCCAGATTTCATAATATGGTTTCAAGTTACTGAGTTATTGTTATCAATGTGTACATTTCAGAAGCTTTTATCTTTCAAGTATTTCCTTGGCATCCATTTAGCCCATAAGCTACGTCCGAATAGTGTAAAGCTTCCGATCCCTAAGCCTCCTTCCGTAGGTTGAGCCAGCTCCTCGCAACCCTGAGGCCAGTGCCATAAGAACTTGTAACACAGGATTAATTTGACCGATAACTGCCTTAGCTAAAGTGAACCAACATTCACCACCACTTGGATAAGAAACAAGTTTTGGCTGCCAACCTTCAAGCCTCCTCCTGCAAGTATCCTGTACTTTATCGCAGGCCTGCTCGTTAAGAGCTTGGATAGAGAAAGGGAATCCTAGATAGGTGACAGGGAGGAACCCTTCTTCTATCAAGCTCTTATTCTGGCAAGCATGTATACCTTGCTTTTCAAGCTGTTAATACTCTGACCAGTCATTAGCTCAAGTTTACTAGAACTTTCTTTAATGGCTACATGGAATCTATGTTAACTTGCACAAAACTAGTACATCATCAGCATACAACAAGTGAGGGATGTGAGGTTTCGCCTTGCTTTGTAGGGAGGTAATTTGCCCTTCATATATACAACCTCCATATCAAGTGTGGTAGAGAGAAATTCCATTGCAATGTCAAATAATTAGGGTGATAGAGGATCTCCCTGCCTGAGCCCTCTATTGCTCTGCATAAAGCCCCTCGGACTTCCATCAATAGGAATTGAGAAAGTTGGCGTGCTGATACACTATCTGAGGAAACTATCCCCTATTGCCTCTCTTTGAGGAATGCAGACTGAGCAGGAGAGTCGAGATCTTTGGAAATCCCTTGCAGCCTATTTATTGCACATGATCTTAGATATAGTTGCACCCATGAGATAGGCCTATACTCCTGAACCTGGAAACTACTATCACTCCTGGGAGAATAGGGGTGATGAAAGTATGAAATGTTAGTAGGAATTTTCAACTCTGTATTTAGAATCCGAAATTAAAATATAAAATAATAATCTAACCGAGACCGAGGTTTGAATTTGGTTCAATGTCCTTAAGACAATATTCGTCCCGCACTGTTGCTTACGGTTTAATGACGATTAGTCTTCCAGGATACAACGGCTCTTCTCATTCGGTAGCAATACTTCACACCGCAGGAACTGGACGAAACAATGTTGGTGATCCCTCTCTCTCCCTTAGACTTAATGTTTGATGGATTAATGAGTTCTTTCCAATGCTTAATTAAAACACTTACATTTTTATAAATAATAAAGAGACACAATGGAAATGACACATCTTTCCAATATATTCGTACACCATTCCAATAGATTTGTCGAATAAATTCGTTGCCATAGATTCGTTATAAGAAAACAATTGTTATTATTAATTAATATTTCAAATATACATACACTTATCCAACATGAATAACTTCTCTCAATAGGTTACCTGTAGAAAAGGAATCATGCACAACATATACGATAATATGCTTAAGTTGTCCCAGGTGTAATAATAATGAATAAAGTGACTTGGAAAAGCTAGTCCCACAGAGGATAAAACAAGGAACTCCTCCTTGTATATGTATAGGAAGTTTGACGACTTGGGGTTGGGCCCAAGGGGCACCCAAATTTTGTGCAATTAGGTGAGGACTTAATCAAATGTGCAGCACATGTGCGTGTGCCGTCCCTCAGACCGGTCCGGCTTGGCATGCTGGTTGGGTTGGGTCTAAAGATTTTTTTTTAGAAAAATTTTCAATGGCTGTCTATTGGAAATGGTGTATCCCTACCAAACAGTGTGTTTGTTAACCTTTTATGTCTCTTCTTCATTTATAAAGCACACAGTTCTGTCAGTATTTGAGTCAGTCATTCACTCATTAAGTACTAAGTTCGAGAATAATTACACAACCTAACTCTAAGTTTTATGTTTTATTTTTAAAATATGAATGGTTAGTGTTATAAGTTTATATAGAAAATATAAAACATATGAGTGGTACATATAATTAGTTTCAAGATCATAGGAGTGGTCTCTATAATAAGTTCAGAATATAGCAATAGTTAACGTAAACTGCTCACCCCAGTATTACCCAATTAAAAGTCGCTACTGATGTCCTTAGGTTTTACAAGTACTGGTGTGCCCCAAAACTGTTTCAGCTATAATTTCGTAAAATATATCTAATAATTAGGTCTCACATAATAGTTGATATTAGGATTTGGGTCTCCAAATTATCTTTGGGACTCCAAATCACTGTTCACTAGCGTATGTGAATAAGGTCAGTTGGATATCCAAACACTAATATTAAACAATTTAGAGACCAAAATTCTAATATCAACTAATATGTGAGACCATATTACTAAATAATCATTTCATAAATAACGTGTATAGGCCCTACACACGTGTCCCTATGTGTATATAACAACACCTCCTTGCCGAAGTCGTATGTTGCATCTCCAATGATTCACAATTTTGTTTTTTTTTTCTGCTCAAATTTTTTTTAAAAAGTTAATTGGTAAACAAAGACTCGTACACCGAAGTCAACTCACGTAATTATATTAAAACCTGAGCATTTAATCATCGATTCATCATACTCAATCCCTCTTTGACCAACTCCGGCCCGGGTAGAGCACAACCAACTAGTTGTATATAATTAGATTGCTCCGAGAGCATCGTCTCTCGGCAGTGGTAAATCAGAAGTTGGATCACCAAATCCTACAGCGAAGGAAACATGGGGCAGCCTCATTGGCAAAAGAAAATGGTCTCTCTCTCTCTCTCTCTCTCTCTCTCTCTCTCTCTCTCATAGTTATGCTACACAAACACACGACACAAACTACAATATTTCTCTAAGGCCATCTCCAATGGAGGTTTCTATCTCCCCTATTTTCATAGTAGAAATCCAATTTAGAAAAAATTTCTCCAAATGATTTGGTAATTTTTATCTTTATTTCTATCGTGAAGAATTTCTACGAGCGTTTATACGCGTAAAAATTCCCATATAAATTTTACATCTCTCATGCCTATCAATATTGGACCCCTCGTTATCAAATAGGCGCTTTTATTGTTGTCACTTAGGATAAAATTGGAGTACCATGACAAAGTATATTTTTCGTACGTGCAGTTTCTACATAAAAACTATACCAACTAGTATAGAAATTGTCCAAAAATACAATGCCAAGTAAGAATAGAAACTCAATTTTATAAATTACCATTGGAGTTGGCCTAATATTATCTTTACTGATAAGAGAGTTATATTGTTTTTGGTATTGGTATTTAGCTGCGGTGCCTTCCAAACTGGCTGCGTTCAGTACTTTGCTGCTTCTGCTGCTGCGGAGGGGTTGACGATGAGGAGACGTTACTCGTCGACGAGGTGGCCGTGGAGCCAACGGAAGGCCGGCCCGGCTCAGCATCCGCAAGCGTCCCTCCACAGTTTCAAGGCATCCACAGTAGAGGAGATACGACTGAACGCTCTCTCGACAATGCTCTGGTCTTCGACCCCAAAAAGGATACAAGGCAACCCAGGGGCAATCCACCCCCAGTGGGAACCCAAGTTCGTGACCCTCGAAATCCTCGCCGCTGGTGACGGCGTACGTCGAGCTATCTAGAACACATCAATGTGGCTATAGAGTACGTTGAGGATACGTTGAGGTGTCTAGTACTAGAACATGGTCAATAAGTTGAGAGCGTTGCAAGAGTTTTCATATTAAAATAAGAATGCACTCCTAAAATGTAATTCTGTACTCCCGAGACAAACATGCAATTAACATTATCTATGAGTCATGAAATAAAAATATTATTATTATTATTTCTTTTACTAGCTAGGAAATTCTAACCGGTACAAGAGGATTTTTAGAGTTGGTGGGACATAACAGCAATTTATGTTACTTGTAAGATTGTATGAACCTCCACCTGATTAACAATGTAGCTTAAAACGTCGTACCAAAGAACAAAAGATGAAGCCTTTATGTAGGACTTGGTTTGGTACACGCAATATTCCAATGGAGAATTTTCACAGCATAAATTTTACGAAAAGATAATCAAATCGCCCAAGCCTATGACGTTATTTTTAATTAAAAAAAAACACAGAAGCCACTGAAGACGTTTTTTAAAAAAAATAAAAATAAAATAAAAACCCATAGGATTTTGCTATTAAATGTTTGATTTGAATTGGGACCATTGAATGTGCTATTAAATGTAGAGATGGTGGGAGAGAGATAATAGGAGAAAGAAAACCTTGAATTCTTCAATAGCTAAATAATTTAGCCGTTGTAAATATTGTCGTTGATATCCGACAGTTGGTAAAATTGAAAAAAAAATATGAAACAACATTTTTGTGTGTGTAAATAATACCATAATCAATCGCATTTTGATAAATTAAGAATACTAAGTAAGCAATGTATCTTTTTAGATTTTTTCTAAACTTCTTACTTTCTGGATAATTTTTTTCTAAAATTTAATGCTTTGTATGAAAATTTAGAAATTGCAATTGGGACCGCTGCTGCTAGGGCTGTAAAATGGACATGATAGTCCGTTGCAAGTATGAGTCTGACTCAATAAATAGTTCGCCCGTGACCGTCCGATCTATCTAACGAACAAAATTTGAACATTTTTTTGGATCCGTTTAAAACTCGGATTCGGATTCGGTCATATATTTGTCCGGTCCAAATTTTTTGATTAGGTCCGAAAAATTAAGGAGAGTTCAACACATTAGCATAATCCCAATGCAAATTTCCTATGCTGACAGCCCATTTGGCTACTAAAGGAAGCACCACCAAACACTTAAAAAAAAATTAACAATACAAATTTCCAACACATAACAAAAGAGCAGTTTTAAATTGGGACACCATCTTGAACGAGAGAAAGAGAGAGAAGAAAGCAAGGGGCTGTTTCACGTGCACTCTCTGGACCAGCCCTCTTTTCTCTCTCTCTCTCTCTCTCTGATGAACACCCTTTCTAAAAGTAGAGAAAAAGTAAGAGAGCCAAAGAGAGAAGAAAGAAAATTACTGCACCATCATCTCCTCCTCCTCGCTTCCGTCCGACTCTTCATGCCTCCGCCACACGTCCCTCTCTTCCATCTGCTGCTCCTCATTGTCCTTCGCTACATGTCGTTTTCAGATTCAACCGTCGTTTCCAAGATCCGCGACGGCGAGGTCGACGTCCCCGTCGGACTGGACACGAACATGGTTCAAAATTTTCGGACGGATCTGAACACAATTTTTTTTGTCTGAATTTAACCGAGCTAGATTTGGATCCGTCCGATTCTATTTTCGGTCTGAACTTGAACACTAGATTGTCCGGATCCGTCCGGTACGTCTACACCCCTACCCCTATCTGCTGCTTGTGAGCTTGACTCTCTCCTGGCATACTGCCAGCTAGCTGTATTACTCAAACTATATTTCTGAATACTTTCGGCTGTCACTGTGACAATAATGATTAATTAAACAAAGATAATATTGTTTTTGCTAGTTTTAGATCTGCAATAATAAAAATAGCCCTCAATAATCAGCGTATAGTTGGTAAGAAGTTGACCTACCATTGCTCTCTCTCTCTCTCTCACAGCCATTAGTAACAGACCCGTAGATTTCATAATATATTAATATGCTTCCAAGTTACCGAGTGATTGTTATCAATCTGTACATTTCAGAAGCTAGCATATCTTTCAAGTATTTCCTTGGCATACATTTAACCCATAAGCTATATATGTCCTAGTAGTACTCTTTTAAGAGTACATGCATTTGGGCCGCTTTTGTTGGAGACTTGGAGTCGAGTTTAAATTTGGTAACATCATATTTGTATAATTTAAAACTAGTTAAATATTTAATTTGATTTGATTTGGATGTTCATAATTAGTATAGTGTTATTTTAGATATAATATGATTCTTATTTTAGGGCTCATATTCAGGAAATCATATTATGATCTTAAATAAAATATTGATGGAATATTTTAGGTATAATAGGATTCAAATTTATTCATATTTAGGAAATGCTATTATGACCTAGAATATGATTATCACATCCTATATATACGGGGTGAGAGTGGAGGCAAAAAGTTGAGATTCGGGGTGCTCGTACACAGAAAATCTAAAAAAAAGTTTACACTTTGCCCTTAGGACTTCGACATACAAGACGGAAGGAAGAAGAGATATAATCGATGAGTCGTTAACTTCGGTTAGAAAAAGTCCTACAGATTGGTGAGCGATTTTAATTGTATTCTCTTTCTTTTCTTCTTGAGTGTGGTGATGTGGTTGAACCTATTAGGGCAAAGGGTTCAACATTATTTTTGTCAATCTTATAATTTCATCCGACTTACAGAGATTGATGTTTGTCCAAGTGACGTAGTCACCGCCATTTACTTGTCTTTATCTGTGCTTGGTGTCTGTTAGCCTGGTTATTTCAGGTGGGTTGGCCTAAGTTTTCGCTGTGGTAACATATCATACACGGTATCAGAGCGCTTGTAGGGCATGTCTGATTTCCAACATTTGCTATTAGAGCTTTGGGGGTTTTGAAAACCATGTCAACGGAGCAGATGAACACTCGTATGATCACCCTTATAGGAAAAACTGGATGATTTGGAAGCTAAGGATAGAGGATCTGCTCTGGTGTAAGGACTTGCATGGTCCGTTGAAGGACGACAGCGTAAAACCATCGGACAAAGCTATTGAAAATTGGAAACGACTGGATCGGAAGGCCACTGGATTCATCCGCCAATGGTTGTACGATTCGGTGTTTTCCCACGTGTCCATGGAGGGTTCGACAAAAATATTGTGAAAGAAGATGCATTCGCTGTACGAAGGAAGACGGCTGACAACAAGACGTTTCTTATTCACCAACTTGTCAACTCAAAGTACACAGATGGTGCCTCGGTGGCACAAAATCTGAACGAGATTCAGGGTATCATCAATCAGCTCTGCGATGAAGATGATGATTGATGATGAGCTCCAGGCCCTACTACTTTTGGGTTCTCTACCAGAAAGCTGGAAAACGTTGGTGATGTCGGTGAGCAACTTCGCACCGAATAGAGTTGTCATGATGGAGGCAGTCAAAAGTAGTTATTGAATGAGGAGATTTAATGCAAGCAAGTTGAATCATCGCAGGAGTCTGCTCTGGTAGCTTCCTACGAAAAGAAAGGCTCAAGTCACATGCGAGGACACGGAAGAGTTCTCGGGATCTTGTGATTGTGGACCGCAAGGAGAGATGCTATCACTGTTGTCACGCCCCGCTCCTATAGGAGCGATCTTCCTCGCTAAGGCGTGATGCCGCGTGAGCCTAGATTGCGCTCATGCATGGCAGGTTTCATAACGGTCGATTACAGGCTAAGCGACGGGATCGTCGCACAGAAGTCCCAAGCAAAAACATTGAATAATAGCAGCAGAAATTTAAAGCAAAACATAAGTCATTCAGAATGCTCTTTATTGATATTAAAATAAAGATTACAATGTGGCGCGAGGCCAAGATTACAATCACTCAAGCTCACTTTTCTCACATTGCAAGTCACTCTGCTATCTCTCATCTCTCAATACAATTTGAGTAGGCCAGCAGAAGCTTCGGATAGACGATGTCCATACATTATGTCCCGTATAAGTTCGGTCTTTAATGCGACCGCACGTCTCGAAACGCCAAGGAACTCCGTGCCTCGACGCATCCAAGTTAGCTCCGCACCGACGAGCTTCTACCCGTGCCTGCACGTAAACACTGTGTGGGTGTCAGTACTCAACTGTTCTGGTGGAGTGAGCTCCCATACAAAACCAACACGTTCATTTACTTTGTACAGTATAGTCCCTTTATGATTTTCTTTCTATTCTTGGCTTAGGATCGATTTTAGGACATGGACGCCTGACTTATTTTGTGTCTCTAGACCATCATTGTGCCTTGCACCAGCAACTTACTTATACCTTGTCTTTAGACCCTTCTCGTGTCAACGACGATAACTTATCGACTCATGCTTGCCTATCGGCCCATATTTGGAACACAGCAACTTGGTCATGCCATAAACTCTATTCTTGCTTCAATATACTTGAGACAGTGCTTCCCTACTTAGTCTTGCCTATACTTGTGCTGTGACAGCATGGCCATGCATTAACATATCAAGGTCGTGACTCGCAACTCAACATTACTTAATCAAACTCGCCTTACGACCCTTCTTGACTTAACTCTTACGACTCAAATTCAACTTATGCAACTCTATGCCAACAACTTAATACTCGATGCCCCGACTCGTGCCGAAGCACGTATCTTTGCTATAGCCAAATCTTAGGCTTCATACTGGTGTTGCAACAGTGCATACCTTTCCTTGACTCAGTTTGTGTAGTGTTTACACTTCTTTTGATTCGACCGACACTGTGCATGCGGATAGCCGTTCAGCACGCCAACTTATCTAATATGAAAGGTCACTGGCATAAACTAGCCATCATGGACATAGCTAGGAATATGATGGATCGATCAATGCAGGTAGCTAGCCCCAATGATAGCCCACTGAATCCCTGGTTGCCTACCCAACATCAGCTATACCGTGTTTCCTCTATGGCCGGATCGGTCTCCTGGGCCCAGGTTGCCGATCCGAAGAAATATCGCCCTTGTCGAAAAGTTGTCCATGACCACGCACCTACGAGACTTCATCTAGACTTACATAAATGCATGGCCTAATCTGTGGAATGACTTAAACCATACTCTTTAGCAAAACGTGCTTAAAACCATATCATGCAAAACGTGCATTGGAACCATGAGACTCCCAAACAAGGGACCGCCTCGGCGACAAACCATCGCTTGAACTTTTCATTCTTTGAGATCCATGGAACGACTATTACATAGCCTTCCCGCATAACTTGAACAAAACGCGTTCTTTAGGTGCCATAAACCGTGGCTAATTTTTTACTGAACCAATCGTGGCTCGTGCCTTAACCAACTTGCGTTCTATACGACGCTATCGCTTAAGTCATACTCTATATGATGAGCCTTAAGATCGTGGGAATATGTGACTATGACAACTGCAGAAATCGTAGGACAATGCTAGAATGACTTTAATAGTCTAACATTACTTTGCCTAACTTAATCGTGCAACAACTTGACGAGCAAAGACTGCATCAAGCCTTGCATCATGGGAACGTGCCGTGTACGCGTTCGACTTTGAACAACCAAGTTCTTTGGGTGCCTAGACTTATGGCACAAGCCGTGCGATGAAACTTAACTCATGGGGCGAGCAAAGGCTATACCAAGCCTTAGACGCTGGAACCGTGCATGCTTTATCAAGCATTTATGCGGGCGACGCCTATGACTTGGGCTAATTCATAGCTTTGTGGCGAAGACCAACTTTCCTTCTCCTAAGCCCCGAGACGAAGGACCGAATGTCATTTTGAAAGCACGACGTGCAACACTTCTAAGCCAACCGTTGGACCTTTTTCCATGTTCTAACTCAGTTTGACCCTAGTTGGGATTATTTCCTTAGCTATGTGGATTCGTCTATTTTATTATCAAGCCTACTTGTGCATTTGAAAACTTTCATTTTATTAGTGTGAAGGCCAAGCTGAGACAAGTTCACCGAAGCCACCCACCTGAGCGAGGAGTCGCCTCGACCGTGCGGATCTTCGAGCAAATGTTGCATGGCTAAGTCCGAACGCCGTTGGCGTTTCGATTCCTCCGATTGAGCTAAGCAGGACGGGACACTACAACTGTGACGAAATAAGTCATATAAAAAGGAACTGCATGAAGCTCAAAACTGGTAAGGCGAAAGGCAAGGACGATCGGGAGGATCTCATAGAAATGGAAGATATCATCATCGCAGCGACCGTACAGAAAAACATTGTGGCATGTGTCATGAGGATGACTGGATCATAGACAAGGCATCGTATCATGCCACTCCGCAAAGGAGGATCCTCACATCATACCGCGGTAGAAATTAGACGTGTGAAGATGGACGACAAGGGGACGGCTACAGTTGTAGGCATCGGTGATATGCACTTAATAACATAGTTTGGTGATAAGCTTGTCCTCAAGGGTGTGCGACATGTACCGAGTTTACGCTACAACTTGGTTTCGGTAAGGAAACTGGCAGATGATGGCTCTCGCAGTTTGTTTGGGAACAAAGATTTGATGCTTGCAAAGGGTTTCCAACAGCTGGCTCGAGGATACTTGCATTGTAGCATGTACAGGCTCAAGCCGCTGAGTTATGTAGGAAGACCACATACACCGATGGAGGCTCGAGGGGTATTCAACAGGAGTTGGATCGTCGAAAACTTGTTGAGTAGGATCATCGAAAACTTTTGAGGGTTATGGAGGATTCGGTTCGTTGAGATAAAGCGAATAATAGAGATGAGTCAAAGATCGAGGGTCAGTCTGTCGGTCCCACGACAGCTGGTCGATCTCCAGGTAGGGATTGCTCTACGGATTCAGTTTTGGTGACGGGTGGTTTGTCGAAGCTTTGCAGAGCGACATTGGTTTCAGCAGTTCAAAGCCAGGAAGGAGATCCACGCTGCAGCGAACTCAATCAGAGACGGAAGCATTACCATTCACACTGTTCAGGGCGAGCTGTGGGTCATCAACGACATGTACAGTGAATGATGTTCTGTTCGAGGATGCATGTGTACAGGGGGAGCTTCAGTGTCGGACACGAAGGTGGACAAGTTCAGGAGTGCGAATCTCAGGAGGACTGCACCGTCCCCTTGGTTAGGCCAGCCAAGGGTGAAGATGTAACTCCCTAGCATCGTTTTTTATGAATTTTAGAATTTATTTCCTAAATTTATATTTGGAAAAAGTATAATTTTTGTTATAAAACTTGGTTTCAAATAATAAATCTAATTTTAAATAATTAATTATGTTTTATTAATTTTAGTTATTATTTATTAATTCTAATTGTTATTACTAATGATTAAGTAGTTCAATTTATGGGCTGGATTTATTTTAATTAATCAGTTTCTATTTAGAGCTTACCAAACCTTGGGCTTTGGATCGTGGGCTTTAGCCTACAGTTCCTAAGTCAAGGGCTTAGTACAATTTTAGTAATTTTGGATTAGTTATAATTATTAGTTAATTAGCTAATTGATTAGCTAGTAGTTGGTTGGTTAGTTAGCATGTTAGTTAGCTTTCTGTACTAATAATCCTAGATCTATTACAAATTACAGGTAGTGCCACTAAGACTGACTTAGAGAACACTCTAGTATTTTAGTATAAATATTAGGGGTGTTCTCCAGTTATTTTAATATTTTTCTTACACACTATTACACTGACACAATTTCGAATGTCCTCACTGTTCTCTCTCTCTTTGTTATTGTTCTGTTCGGCGACGCTACATCGTGCTCCGGTTGTGCTCCGCAGCCAAACCCGATCAATCTCTACTGTCCCCGACTCCCCACTCACCAGCCACCACATGTCTCCACCACTGTCCGCCCAGATTCAGAATCACCGACCATCGACACCCCTACTCCAACACCGCCTCCACCGTACCTTGACTCCAGCAACCACCCAACACCACCACCTGAGTCGCCCATCTCCTTCGAACCTCCGCTAGCATTGCCTTAGCCACCAGGACCCCCCCAATCACAGTCACCTCCAGCAGATCACCCACAACAGACATCATCACGACCACTTCCATCGCTAAGAAGTCGCCGACACCTCGCCGAGCCACTACTGCCGACTCCACCGCCTCACCGAAGTCGACGAAGTTTATCTTCCCGTCGCCACGCTGGTGTCCAAGAAACCGTCGCTTCTCGGAGATCCACCGCGAGTCTCCATCTCCAGATCTGGAGTCAGCGACTCAGATCTAGCCGCTAGCACCGCCGTGGCCGTGATCACGACCACCCGAACACTGCTCTCGGCCTTGATCCCCATTCTCTGGCCGATCTCCACCTCCGCGTCTCGCCGCCTTGCCATGAAAACTCTCGCCACGCCGTCACCTCGCCAGATCTGGTCATCTCTCCATCGAGACCAGTCGTGTCCGGCCACCGTTTGCCTCCAGTCGAAGTTCGTCACCTCGTCAGCGATGCCATTGTCTCGAGATCTGCGCCGGCAAGGGCCTCACCATCACTGGAGTTCCTCGCCATCCACCGCTCTTCGTCGATGCCGAAGCCCTCCGTCGCACCCGGCCATCTGGATTCACGACGCCGACGCCACAAGGTGAGCACTCAGCTCCTCTTTCGTTTTCTCCCTCCCATTCTTCTTCTTGTGCTTCTTATTCGTCTCATTCTCTTAGAATGGGGATTAGGGTTTTTGTGATGTCGGTCGTGAAGGGATGAAAGAGAGAGAGATTGAGAGTTAGGGTTAGGGTTAAATATGGGATGGGTGGGCTGGAGAGATAGGCTAGGCTGGAAAGCCCATTCAGAAAAAGAAAAGAAAAATAGAAAAAGAAGGAAAGGCAGCAGCTGCAGTAGGCTTGGGCCACTGGGCCAGCCTGGTAAGAAAAGGGAAAAAGAAAGAAAAGAAAAGAAGTAGAAATAAGGTTGAGCTGTGGGCTTTGAGGATTTGGGGCTAATTTTGGGATGGTTATTTGGGCTAAATTGTTATTGTCATTGTTATCATTTCATTGTTACAATTATTGCTATGATTACTAGTAATTACTATTAATAATTCTAGTTAATATTATTGTTACTATATCTGTTATTATTAATAGTCATTTTTCTAAGATTATTAGGATGTACAAAGGTTTTTAAATACTATTTTACTAGAGCTAGAAAGTGTATTTATTTATTTTGCTAATGTTTAGTGAAATTGCTATTAGTATTTATATCAAATATGTTTTTGTTAAAGTATATATTTTTGCTAGAATATAGTATTTATCATTTAGCTAATATTTTGGTAAAACATATTATTTAATTGCTAGCTTCTATTTAGCTAGCAAATATATATATATATATATATATATATATATATATATATATATATATAAAATGAAAACACTAGCCATATTATTCATGAAGGCCAAAAAGACCGAACCTTTACAAGTATACCATAAGACGCAAAATGCCGATACCTGTACACGTATACTGACAAAAGAAGAGGCAAACAAGAAGCAAAACGGCTAAGCCAAGGATAGGAGAGAGTTCCAGAAACCCGCCTGACCATGCCTACAGAGGGATCTCCGTTTGTGACATTGGCGAATGGTTTCCCGAATCAGTTGGTCTGCGCTGTATTGATGGCCTTCGTATCTCGCCTTATTCCGGTTTTTCCAGATGACCCACGTGGCGGCCGCTGCGACGATCTGGTGGCCATGGGACGCTGTAGCCTAGGAAGCTATGATGTGGTGAAAGTTGTCGCCTCCATAAGGCAATCTGCAGCGCTGGAATATATATATATATATATATATATATATATATATATATATATATATATATATATATATATATATATATATATAGCTAGTTAGTTAGTTAGGTAGTCAGTTTATTGTTAGTGAATATATAGTTAGCTAGCTACTTGTCATTTTTATGATCTAACCTATTATTGTCTTATTCTAGGTGGAAACATTTGGATATTGATTTTCAAGGACAAGACAAGTACTTTTATGATTTTGACTCATTTACTTCATGTTATAGTCTTTTCATATTGGACACATTGTTATACGACTTGATATATATTCTGGTTCGTGATCTTTTACTTGTATCTGAAAAAAGAAAAAATACTACAGATATGTGACCAAAGCCCAACTTAGGATTCAAGTTGATAGCTTAATTCTCGCACCTACGCACGTGGGATTAAGCCGTACCATTTATTTGTTCTTATTCATGATCTTACCCAGCTGGTCACATATTTTAGTATGTATTTCAGATTTACTGGTCATGATCTTTTAATTACATGTTCTGATGGAACTGAGGATTCCCATGACCACGAATTGGTATGCATATTGATCGATAGAAAGATAACAGATCTAAAACGTGTTCTAACCCTTCATAGGCGGAAACTATGGTTCACTAATTATTCCTGCGATAAGAAGAAGATGACTGTTTCCAGTAACCTCGAGCAGTCAGCGACCCCAAGACCTTCTGCACGTATTCCTTCCTAGGATTGGACGTTGTGTGGGCGACGATCTCCCAACCTTTTCTCCTTTGGCTGTCCTTCCTTTTTCTCCACTCGTGATGAACAAATTAGAGAAAGTTGCACTTCTTAGGATACATCTGACGGCCAGAGAATAGAGGATATATATATATATATATATATAGGCTACGACATGTACCATAAGAAGAAATTAGGTTTAGGTCTCCTAACGGGTCTAGGTATCCCGTGTTCAGCCCAAACACACAACCAAGGCTGTTAACAATAGCTCGGTCCACTAAAGAGCTATTGTTGCACTACCTTCCTAATCCCAAATTACGTTTATCGGCTCCTTCTTATTATATGCTTGTTTGTCTCCCTATGTTAAGATATCGTATGTCCGTCAATCAAAATAAGTTACTGACAACTATATTGATCGACATCCTTTATCCTTAAGTAGTATCACTCAACTTTATTTGACATGTCGGATATAATCCACCTGCAGGTTTACATGACAATCCTTATGAGTTCCTTAAGGGGACATCATCAACCCGATACATCGGGACATTGATTCTTTTTATAATCAACAACCCATCATACAAATAATGCCATTATCTAATTTATAGAGGTTATTGACTCATTATGAATCTCACTCTTTTATGAATCTAAGTAATGCACACTACACATACATGTCTATTATTATATCCAGACTAAGAGTACAAGCATCCATAATAACAGATGTATTTGTTCTCTTATGTCACGACCCGCACCCGCTTTTTCGGATACGAGACGTGTCTAAGCCAGCCTACGCCGCAGAGTCGGCGGTAGAACGCTGTCAAGCCCGCAAGAAATAAATGCTCAAAATCACAAAATATAATGTTTGCTGCTTATTCACATTTCTAAGTTTATTACAACATTTACAACATTTATATTTAAAGAAAATACAAGATTTTACAATTAATAAAATGACAACTAGTTTCACTATCTAGGTCGGCCTCAGCATACCCATGTCTTCCCAGTGCTAAGAGTGATCGCGGCTAAACCTAAAAAATATTGGTTTCCAGTCAGGAATGGAACAAGCACACAAACCGACGGTAATACGAAAACACAATAGAATTAACAAGACATGAAAATAACATATGAGATATGAAAACTGGAAAGTACTGATGACATGGCACGGTGGAGATGAAAAGGAAAAATAAAAAGACATCTACCTATGTGGTGTGAAATATCCGTTTCGACATGTGAACGGCTAGGGGGTAAATCAGGCACCCTGCACGTGTCGTGTACAGCTGCTATTCTCTACGAAGGACACGGGGGATAGTTCTGGGTAGTCCACATGTCTACTAAGATATTTCCCCTCCCGACTACTCCGTGTGACGAGCGTGTCAACAAGCAGCAAGATATATGTATAGACATGAAATGAAAAGACTACTATGAATCAAAAGCAATCAGAAAGTGCATTTGCCTGAGGTCCTTAGCTGGTGAAACCAATAATAATATACCACTCAATGAGCCATAATCAGTCAACACATGCAGAAATCTCCAGATGCTGAAATAAATATTACCAACGTTCTCAGAATAGTCAAATTAGCTAGGATTACCTGTCCTTAAGTCCAATTCTGGACACATGGGCAAAACGGTAATTTCAGGTCAAAACGGTATCTGCCGTTGGACCCGCTTTGCACCGAAAAGCGTGCCAGAGTCAACGGTCTCTAAAGTCGTCAAACTATATGTCAATAGATCCAGTTTTCTGATACGAACCCAACCGTATGTCCAGAGTTAGATTCCGGTGGGCCGTGCACAAAATCGTCCGTTGAATCGGACCGTGGGGCCCGCGAAACGGCGTTCCGATTCAACTGTCTCAGAATTGGACCAAACTTGGCATACAAGACCAGAAAAATGATACGGTCCTGTTGGCACAAAATTCATCTCGATCTGACGAGCGTGCACAAAGTAATTGGGAAACTTGCACAGGGGCCGATACGGTGAATTTCGATGGATACGCATCAAATTCGTCGCGCACACGCGACCAATTTGAATTCCGTCAAAGCCCACACGACCACGAAACCGTTACGCACCTTTCGATGCTTTCAGTTCGCGACCACGTCGCCCGGTTTGGCGGGACGCACGTCGTATCGGCGAGATTTCTAGAATTTTTATTAATTAAAAACATATTTTTCTCGAACTTTGAAAACTGATTTCTTTGTACATAGTTGATAAAATTTGAAACTACAAGTTAGGTTATGAAACCCTACATGTTGTCTTCAAGCGTGTCTAATTAGATTTTTGATCCTATCGGTGAATCGACCGGAATCGATCTCCCAACTGAGGCACTTGGACTGTCTGAAACTGTTTTTGAAACAGTTTCTCCCTCGATGTTTGCATCAATTTTCTGGATCGATGGATCTTCCCCGTCGAATTCTATTTATGGGGACTTCTAGAGGGTCATATAGGGTTCCTCTACGAGTTTATAGATCGAAATTTGATCGAAGATAAGGAGAGAAATCGAACCTCAAATTCTCGGGTCGTAGCTACTGCTACTGCGGCTGTCCTGCTCTGTTCACGCACTGCTGGTGCGCGCGGTCGACGTTCGTGGCCGGCCTTTGGCCGTCGACAGCTTCCTCGCGGCTGCGCGAGACCGTAGGGAGGTCGCCCAGTTGCCGGGGACGTGTGGAGGTTGCTAGGATTTTCATTTGCTCTCGACCTCTCTCTCGCTATTTACATATACTGCGGCGGTGTACAGAGTCGGGTTGGCTCGGTTGGAAATCTCTGCTGTGGGCCGGTTTGGTGTTAAGCAGGGGATGGTCGGGGGTTTGGGCCTATGGGTTGTAGTTCTTAGTATATTACCTATTGTAACATATATATTTATATATGTATTCATATATATCCACATGTATGTTTACCTACTAACATATACACTTGTATATACACACATACACACATACATTTTATATATTTAGAATTTTACATATACACAATTCCCATATATCTATATATATATATATATATATATATATATATATATATATATATATATATATATATATATATATATATTTATATACATGTATACACATATACCTTTATATATATATAACCATGACCAATTATCTTTATATCTAGATCCATTTTAGGCATATATAAATAGATATACATATATATCTTTAATATAAAATAAGATAATAATAACTATTAATAATAAATAATTTATATATTTAATAACCACAATAATAACATTAGTAATAATAATAACCGTAAAAACACTGAAATTAAACCAATAATATATATATTGATGAACTCATCAAATACGCCATTTATCTGGCTCCAGAAATTCGTACAATTATTCTAAAACAACCTTTAATAAACTATTAAATGTTTAGAAAATATTTGTCAAGTCCTAAAATAAGAAATACTTGTACACACGCATAAATGCCTACATGGCCGACTTTGGTCCTTCTACATGTCCTCATGGGCTTGGGTTTGGTTCGGGTCCAGCCCGGACTAGTTTGGTACAACCGGGTCACTTAAATAGTCAAATATTATTAATAATAAATAATTAAACTATTTATAATGGTCATGTCACAACCTAGCCTGGTTTTCCTAGTTTTGACATCATTATGGCTCGGCCTTCCCTACCAGGGTTAATACACTAGTCAAAGCACGCCACTGCACTATCCGTGCCACGATTTCTGGTCACCTTGTACCCCAATTCCTAACAATGACTAAAATCATCTACCGTAATAATAAACTAAATAACTATTTATAAAAATCCAAAAATCATCCTTTAATTAAAATAAATAAAAAAATTTAAAAATTTTCGGAAAGGGGAGTTACAAATCTACCCACCTTAAAAATAATTTCGTCCTTGAAATTCTAACTCATTACTATTCCTTAAAATTCAAAAGGAAAGTCTACCTTAACCTTAATCTCCTTAAATTTTAATTCCTCAAAATAATTTATATCCTCCTCCTAGCCATTTTGTAACTACAAATCCTTGAGGACTTCTACCCACCGTTGGTCACACTACCCACTTCAAGCACCTGACGTCATAACATTATAATCCTCCAGCTAATTGCAAAAAGTAACTACTGACAGATATCTATAGCATAAGTCGTCTACAACACTCTCCTATCTATCAAGCAATCCAAAATTAACATCAACAAATTTACACAAGTAGCTAAGGAGATATGACCATTCGTCGCTCTGGAGTAGGAGGGTCATGAAGATAAGGAAAGATAATCAAGAGTAAATATGAAATTTCAAGAGTGGTAGAGAATATCCAATAATGCAGATAGGAAGAAAGTTTTACGAACCATTGACTTATTTGCTAGACTGGGTTACTCTAGTCTAGTCAATTGCTAAATCGAAAAACCCTTCGTTTCTTGGAGGGTCGCACAATCCATGCAATACGGAAATTCTGTTCCCGAAATTCTAAACAAGGTTCCATAGTAGGACAAAATTTGAGAAATCAAGGTTGTGATATATTCCATGGTTATTTAAACACACGAGCAAGGGATATAAATGCAATACAAGATCGTATCTCGACTTCCAGGTAGATGGAATAAAGGTTATAGCTGGTCCTTTTAACCTGAAAGTCGTAGCACAAAAATGGAGTACAAGGGGATGAGTTTGAGTGGGACATGATATACCTAGATAAAGGTGGACTTGTCTAGATCTTGCATATGAAATTTGTTGGAAGGTAACAGCTGGTCTCATGCTCCGAATATTAATGACACGGCCGAGGCACAAAATAATCTAAATGGAAAGTGGGAGTCCATGGGGCACTAATTATCATCCAAATGAAATTATTCTAATCATTCGGTAGTCCTCGAAATTCTCAAAATTTTAGAGAGCTTACAGTCTACCCACCTTAGAAGCTAGGATATGATTTTAGGAAAAAGAGGTCAGATCCGAATATTGTACCTCGACTCTTGTTAATAGAGAATAAGGCACGACGTTACAGGATACCGTAGATGTAAGTCAAACCAAAGGTCGTTCCTCAATAAATGGAAAACGAGTGTGTACAATAACCCATGGTCGATAAAATAGAATGATCTACTTGTCCAGTATACAGGAGTTATCGACAGGGTAACCAACTCTAAGGCACATCATATGAAAAGATTTCTAATGACTGGGTCGTGAATTTCTATTTGTGTCAAACCTGCCAGACTATTGTCACAAGGGTTCTAGTTAAACCAAGCTTCAAACAAATGATTAGAGGCTTACAACATTTGGTCTCTTGAGAATAGGTAGTCTCCTAGGTTGGCATTTGATCAAGGGAAAGATCCTACTCATTTTTAGACTCTAATGGCTGGAAGATCATGATAGTAGGTTTAGGGTCAAAGGGAGGACGAGTAACTCAAGGCAAGGTTCCATTCACAGGGTTGGCCGATGGTAGCTACACTTGCGTATACAACTATCATAGCCATGGGAATACTCTGTATCTATCTATTAATTACGAGCTTTCGTCTTTCCAATCAGTGAAAGACGAAAACAATAAAGAGTTCAAGAGAGATGTCACGGAACACAATTACATGATTCAAGGGCGAATGTATAATTCAAGAGGAATTATCAAAGCAGTCGCGGATGAGATCCTAGAGATAACTACATATCAATCCACGTAGTGTAATTAGATGAAAAGCGAACCAAATGCATCATGGTTGATCAGACCGTAATATAATGATTCTGATTAGACAATATGTTAGCAGGTGTCCCCAATAAATATATGTCTTGAATCAAGCTCGATAAAAGAGTAAGCTTGCAAAAACTAGGCTGTAATTGCAGCGTTGGTCAAGATAGTCAAAATACAAGTACGCGAGATTTTTGAAAGGACGCACTAGTAGTTCGAGTTTTGCGAGAATCAAAAACCTTACCCGGGTGTTCTTGCTTATACGGTCATCCTTCTATCCTCTATCCTCTATCTATAAGGCCTTGGTCGATTAATGGGTTATGGAACTCTAAATTCTATATTCTAGGTAAACCTATTAATGTCGGTCAATTACCTTGTTAATAGATCGCAAGGACCACGGAATGCTAGGGTGGGAGACATGCTACTCAACTTACAGGACTTACCTTAGTATTGGTTTTGGCTCTTAGGGTTACACCGGGCATCTTTTTATTCTCTATAGTATCCTAAACTGTAATCATGTCTGAAGTCATTTCACCGAGAATTATGCCTCACCTATATACTCTGGCTGTGACAAACCCTTGGTTCTGTGATTCAGGTGTGATAAGCTATCAGGTACTCTACTCTATATTGACACAAGGGTATCTAAGATCTAAAGAGGTCGACAAGAACATAGTTTTAGCAATGTTCCATAGACTATAATTCTTCGGAATGATTTCATTTCTATGGGTTGTGCCTCGCCAGTGCGCTGCTGGCTGCAGTGAACCCATACTATCCATTCTCAAACAATTGGCGACAGTGCGCTGCCTAGTCATCACGGTCATTTAATTACTCTAACTATATTCCTAAGGACTTCAAGGAGCTGCTAGAGATTCAACTTAGTTGACTATGGTAGAAAGCGTAAACACCTGCCTGTAAGTCTCAATCCTTAAAGTAAAAGGTTGACCGGGAGAAATAACCGACGACAAGGAAAATAAGAACATCCTAACATTTATCTCATATATATTTCAAATAGTTGAGGAAAAAACTTTGAATCAATCTATCTCGAGATTCATACAGGAATAACAGAATCAGAAATTATAGACTAACTCCTTACAGCAAAAAAGAATTTAAAATAGACAATTCTAACTTATGATATAAGATTTATATCTAATACAACAAAAGAAAATTTAAACAGTTTATCAAAATTAACGCCTTAATTCTAGGCAAGTCTAACATACCAAGAGAATAGTATATCCACATTGGATCACATTGTCATATCAAAAGTAATAGTGTACCTATAGGGATCTAGCAAGCTATCTAAATTGCATGGCCTATCTAATAACCTTAACTACCCAACGGTCAATTTGAACAAGGGACTCCTAGTCCTAGTTATTCTCCTAAATTATTTTAATCCTAATTGTGAATGAGCATTTTCTGAGCGCAGGCTCGCAATAGTACGACTAACGTACCATCACGAGTTCGCAATCTTTTGCGAAATCTGGCCTGCATGGGCCACCACAAAAACTTGTCACGACCCGCACCCGCTTTTTCGGATACGAGACGTGTCCAAGCCAGCCTACGCCGCTGAGTCGACGGTAGAACGCTGTCAAGCCCGCAAGAAATAAATGCTCAAAATTACAAAATATAATATTTGCTGCTCATTCACATTTCTAAGTTTATTACAACATTTACAAGATTTATATTTAAAGAAAATACAAGATTTTACAATTAATAAAATGACAACTAGTTCCACTATCTAGGTTGGCCTCAGCATACCCATGTCTTTCCAGTGCTAAGAGTGATCGCGGCTAAACCTGAAAAATGTTGGTTTCCAGTCAGAAATGGAACAAGTACACAAACCGACGGCAATGCAAAAATACAATAGAATTAACAAGACATGAAAATAACATATGAGATATGAAAACTGGAAAGTACTGATGACATGGCACGGTGGAGATGAAAAGGAAAAATAAAAAGACATCTACCTATGTGGTGTGAAATATCCGTTTCGACATGTGAACGGCTAGGCGGTAAATCAGGCACCCTGCACGTGTCGTGTGCAGCTGCTATTCTCCACGAAAGACACGGGGGATAGTTCTGGGTAGTCCACATGTCTACTAAGATATTTCCCCTCCCGACTACTCCGTGTGACGAGCGTGTCAACAAGTAGCAAGATATATGTATAGACATGAAATGAAAAGACTACTATGAATCGAAAGCAATCAGAAAGTGCACTTGCCTGAGATCCTTAGCTGGTGAAACCAATAATAATATACCACTCAATGAGCCACAATCAGTCAACACATGCAGAAGTCTCCAGATACTGAAATAAATATTACCAACGTTCTCAGAATAGTCAAATTAGCTACGATTGCCTATCCTTAAGTCCAATTCTGGACACAGGGGCAAAACGATAATTTCAGGTCAAAACGGTATCCGCCGTTGGACCCGCTTTGTACCGAAAAGCGTGTCAGAGTCAACGGTCTCTAAAGTCGTCAAACTATATGTCAACAGGTCCAGTTTTCTGATACGAACCCAACCGTATGTCCAGAGTTGGATTCCGACGGGCCGTGCACAAAATCGCCCGTTGAATCGGACCGTGGGGCCCGCAAAACGGCGTTTCGATTCAACTGTCTCAGAATTGGACCAAACTTGGCACACAAGACCAGAAAAACGATATGGTCCTGTTGGCGCAAGATTCGTTTCGATCTGACGAACGTGCACAAATTAATTGGGAAACTTGCACAGGGGCCGATACGGTAAATTTCGACGGATACGCATCAAATTCGTCGCGCACACGCGACCAATTTGAATTTCGTCAAAGTCCACACGACCATGAAACCGTTACGCACCTTTCGATGCTTTCGGTTCGCGACCACGTCGCCCGGTTTGGCGGGACGCACGTCGTATCGATGAGATTTCTAGAATTTTTATTAATTAAAAACATATTTTTCTCGAACTTTGAAAACTGATTTCTTTGTACATAGTTGATAAAATTCAAAACTACAAGTTAGGTTATGAAACCCTACATGTTGTCTTCAAGCATGTCTAATTAGATTTTTGATCCTATCGGTGAATCGACCGGAATCGATGTTCCAACTGAGGCACTTGGACTGTCTGAAACTGTTTTTGAAACAGTTTCTCCCTCGGTGTTTGCATCAATTTTTTGGATCGATGGATCTTCCCCGTCGAATTCTATTTATGGGGACTTCTAGAGGGTCATATAGGGTTCCTCTACGAGTTTATAGATCGAAATTTGATCGAAGATAAGGAGAGAAATCGAACCTCAAATTCTCGGGTCGTAGCTACTGCTAATGCGGCTGTCCTGCTCTGTTCATGCGCTGCTGGTGCGCGCGGCCGACGTTCGTGGCCGGCCTGTGGCCGTCAGCGGCTTCCTCGCGGCTGCGCGAGACCATGGAGAGGTCGCCCAGTTGCCGGGGACGTGTGGAGGTTGCTAGGGTTTTCGTTTGCTCTCGACCTCTCTCGCTATTTACATATACTGCGGCGGTGTACAGAGTCGGGTTGGCTTGGTTGGAAATCTCTGCTGTGGGCCGGTTTGGTGTTAAGCAGGGGTGGTCGGGGGTTTAGGCCTATGGGTTGTAGTTCTTAGTATATTACCTAATGTAACATATATATTTATATATGTATTCATATATATCCACATGTATGTTTACCTACTAACATATACACTTGTATATACACACATACACACATACATTTTATATATTTAGAATTTTACATATACACAATTCCCATATATATATATATATATATATATATATATATATATATATATATATATATATATATATATATTTTACATGTATACACATATACCTTTATATATATATAACCATGACCAATTATCTTCATATCTAGATCCATTTTAGGCACATATAAATAGATATACATATATATCTTTAATAGAAAATAAGATAATAATAACTATTAATAATAAATAATTTATATATTTAATAACCACAATAATAACATTAGTAATAATAATAACCGTAAAAGCACTGAAATTAAATCGATAATATATATATTGATGAACTCATCAAATACGCCATTTATCTGGCTCCAGAAATTCGTACAATTATTCTAAAACAACCTTTAATAAACTATTAAATGTTTAGAAAATATTTATCAAGTCCTAAAATAAGAAATACTTGTACACATGCATAAATGCCTACATGGCCGACTTTGGTCCTTCTACATGTCCTCATGGGCTTGGGTTTGGTTCGGGTCCAGCCCGGACTAGTTTGGTACAACCGGGTCACTTAAATAGTCAAATATTATTAATAATAAATAATTAAACTATTTATAATGGTCATGTCACAACCTAGCCTGGTTTTCCTAGTTTTGATATCATTATGGTTCGGCCTTCCCTACCAGGGTTAATACACTAGTCAAAGCACGCCACTGCACTATCCGTGCTACCATTTCTGGTCACATTGTACCCCAATTTCTAACAATGACTAAAATCATCTACCGTAATAATAAACTAAATAACTATTTATAAAAATCAAAAAATCATCCTTTAATTAAAATAAATAAATTTTTTTTAAAATTTTCGGGAAGGGGAGTTATATCTTACGTGGTCAGTACAAAAAGAATAACCTCATTTGGTCATATTCAATACACATAAGTGCAAGTATAAACCTATAGTCAAGATAGACTAGTACCAGATTACACTACAACCTTACCAATTGTTTGTCCAAATCTATCTAGGTTGTGAACCATTTATATATTCTTCTGGGGACTGATAATATTATCTTCTGTGTGTCACCACACACCATATTATCTATAATATAGAATATCAGACATTTGTATTAACATATAACCAAAATAAAATGCCAACATTTGCCTATATGATTCTCACTCAAAAATAACAGAAAAATATAGTTAATACAAAAGTGATACTTTTAGTATATAACCCTAACATGTTCATATTCAGTTTAGATTATGCATTTACTTTTCATGATCATCATGTTTCATTGTTCCTTTACTTGTTCACATATTGTACTTGTTTCATTATTATTGATTGCACTTTGCTTCGCTCCTGACTGGATATGTTGCAGGTGAGCTTGAGTCTATACGTTCTACCTTCTATGAGCAGGAGTCCGAGACCTTAATTGAACAGGACGACACTATGACTCAGGACCTAGGAGTTGCTGTTAACATTTAGATCTTTCATTTTGTATAATAGACTTTACTTTTGGACATTGTATTGTGATGAACTCTAAAAACGTATTAAATGCTGTGATATAAATTTTATCACATCTTGTGAAGTTCTTTAGATACTTAGTACAACTTACTACGTTGAGTCTACAACGTAGGCTGGACGTGTCCGACTCGTATCCGAATATTTGAGAGCGGGTCGTTACAGAAGAAGCTCAATGGAACGGTAGCACGTTCCGGTGGAAGGCAGAAGTCGGAAACAGGCAGCCGAGACTTGCAGTGAAGCTGATCGTCATGGACGTGGGTCTTGATCGTGTTATTGATATCGACAGAATTCCTACGGTGTAGGAGGTGCTACGCATGTCAGCTAGCGTCGACGTGACGGTTGAGGAACTAGAGACGAAAGAAGATGCAAAGCAGCTCGGGGGATCGGAGATCAGTAGCATGAGAGAGCAGAAACTCAGTCGCGAGGTGACATGCATGGAGTCCAGTTGAGGAGCCATGGGTTTAACACCCTCTCATAAGACTGGCGGAAGAGATTGTTAGAGTCCAGCTTGGATTTGGTAACATTATATTTGTGGAATTCAAATCTAATTAAAAATTTAATTTGAATAGATTTAGATGTCCATAATTGGTGTTGTGCTATTTTAGATAGAATATGATTCTTATTTTACTGCTCCTATCTAGAAAATCTTATTATGATCTAAAATAGGATATTGACGGAATATTTTAGGTATAATAGGATTCCAATTTTATTCCTATCTAGAAAATCCTATTATGACCTAGAATATGATTTTCTCATCATATATATATATATATATATATATATATATATATATATATATATATATATTTTATATATATATATATATTTTATATATATATATATATATATATATATATATATATATATATATATATATATATATATATATATATATGGGATGAGGTGGAGGCACAAAGTATAGCACAAAGTTGAGATCGATGTGCTCGTCCACAGGAGATCTAAGAGAAAGTCCGCACTTTGCTCTTAGGACTTCGCCATACAAGACATAAGGAAGAAGAGATCTAATCGAGGAGTCGTCAATTTCGGTTAAAAAAATTGCTACGGACTGGTGAGCGATTTCAATTATAATCTCTTTCTTTTCTTCTTAAGTGTGGTGAGGGAGTTGAATCTATTAGGGCAAAGGGTTCAATATTGTTTTTGTCAATATTGTAATTTTATCTGAGTTATAGAGGTTGAAATTTTTCCAGGTGACGCAGTCACCGCCATATACATGTCTTTATCTGTGCTTTGTGTCCGTTAGAACGGGGTTGGTTATTTCAGGGGGGTTGCCTAAGTATCTGCTACGACAACGTCTCAGACACGGTTTCAGAGCGCTTGTAGGACGTGTCTGATTTCCAACATCATTTGGTTCGCAGAATCATGGGGTTGAGAAATCAAAGTCATTACTTTTTTATGTTTGGGGGTCAAAGAAATTGAGGAGGAAAGTAAAGTGATTCCAATGGAGAGAAAATTAGGAGAAAAAGTGGTTCCATCTTCCGAGTAAGGATTCACTTTCCCACCTTTAAGTATTCACTTTCACTTTCAATTTCCTTGACATTTCCAAATGCCGAAAAGGAAAATTGATAGAAATTATAGTTTTTCAAAGGAAAGAAAATACCAATGAATTGTTTTCCTTTACTTTCCATTCCACGATCCAAACGAGGTTGCAGTATTCTCCAAGCTTCTGATCACTAAGACTTGGCCTTCTGTTGGTTGAGTCAGCGCAGGGCCGACCTAGGGGTAAGTCTGAAAAGACTTCGGGCTAGGGCAATCCCCCCTCTGCTTGGAGCAACCCTCAAGGCTCAGCATGACCACACAAGAGATAACGCTCAAGGGGCAGCAAAAACTAGCTCTCGATAGGATAACCCAATCCCGTGGGCTGGCCCTGAGTCGACGCCTCCCACCTGTAGAACCCTGAGATATATCGGTACCATAAGAACTTGGAATGTAAACCGATAACTTGGAACTCAAAGTGACCATTCACCACCAGTATAGATTATAGAGTGATGTTAGATATAACTTGGATAAGAAACAAGTTTTGACTACCAACCTTCAAGCCTCCTCCTGCAAGTATCCTGTAGTTTATCGCAGGCCTGTTCGTTAAGAGTTTGGATAGACAAAGGGAATCCTAGATAGGTGACAGGGAGGAACCCTTCTTCTTCTATCCCTAGGATATATACCTATGTAGAAGCTCTTATTCTGGCAGCCTTTGCTGAAGTATACCTGCGATTAGCTCAAGTTTACTAAAACTTTCTTTAGTGGCTTCCATAGAATCTATGTTAACTTGGACAAAACTAGTACATCATCAGCATGCAATAAGTGAGTGATTTGAGGTTTCACCTTGCTTTGTAGGGAGGTAATTTGCCCTTTATATATACAACCTCCATATCAAGTGTGGTTGAGAGAAATTCTGATGCAATGTCAAATAATTAGGGTGATAGAGGATCTCCCTGTCTGAGCCCTCTATTGCTGTGCATAAATCCCCTCGGACTTCCGTCAATAGGAAGAGAGAAAGTCCAGCGTGCTGATACACTATCCGATGAGATGCATCCAGTGTGATTAATTAAACCCCATAGAAGACGGAATAAAATCTTCGTTTATGGTGTCATATGCCTTCTTTTAAGTCCACCTTATTAATGCAGCATTTCCCATCCCCAGGCCTATCAAAGTCCCTGATCAGTTCATGAACAAGAAGGATACTATCCCCTTATATATGCCTCTCCTTAAGGAATGCAGACAGAGTAGGAGAGTTGAGCTCTTTGAAAATCCCTTGCAGCCTATTGCACACGATCTTAGTGAGTAGTTTATAGACATAATTGCACCCATATGAGATGGGCCTATAAACCTGAATCTGGAAGCTAGTATCACTCTTGGGAATAAGGGTGGTGAAAGTATAAAAAACTTCTCTCAATAGCTTAATTACCTCAAGAAAAGAAATCCTGCACAGCATGCATGATAATATCCTTAAGTTGTCGCCGTGTAATTTAAAGAATTTGGCAGTGAAATCAACCATGAGCGCCTGGGGCTCTATTGTAGTACTTCAGAGTCCTTGATAATCTGTTCTACCTCCTGCTAATGGGGAGGAGTAAGTGACCTGTTGGAAGAACTAGTATTAATTATCCTTCTTGAAAGGTTTCTTACAGGTAATGGTCCTGTTTATGTACGACGTGATGGTACTCCGCTGCCTAGCTCCTGAATATCAATCTCCTCATCTTGAAGCACTTAGCCTGATGCATCTAACTAGCAGTTGTACTTGGCCAGATGCATCTAAGTTTCTAGTCTAACATGAACAATGAACATGCCACTTGAGGCTAAAACAACATTCACATAGGGTCTGCTTGACAATTGTAGGGGTAGTGGTTATGAGGTATTTTTAGAGTATCGGTTATGAGTTGTTATGAGAGGTCCGATTTTAGATGGCTTTTAAGTAGCAGCTTTTAAACCAGTCCAATCCATGCTTGGTAATTCACTAACTAGTGGTTCTGAAAGTTTTTTACACGAATAAAATTAAATAGGGAATGATATTAATAGTTATATTTATATTTTTTTGGTGAGAATATAAATGGAATAAAATAATAAAATTATTCAAAACTCATCGATTTGGGGTGTTTATAAAGGCCCCCCAAATTACATTACACCGGTTTTGGAAATTTTTGAGCCGACCAAAATCAGTGCCTCAAAAAAATTTACAAGCATGAATTTTTCATAAATGGTCGGTTCAAAATTATCCCAGAACCAATAAAACACTGTTACCAAGCAGACCCATAAACTTCTTAAATGTAGAGTACCAAATCTAATAGATACCTTCAAATGCAAGGTGCCACTTCATTTTCTTCTTTCCTCTACACATAGTAAACATGTCAAACCATTGGTTATTTTTATAGATGAAGATAAGATCATCTAGGTTATACTTTAGTAATTGGTAATAAAGCTACCAGTCCCCACCATACATTAATTCCTCTCTTAGAAGCTGCTCAAGATCATCAATGTTAAATTTGAAAGGTTCAACATATTCGAAGAAAACTACTTCTCTCCAATATACTTTGCATAGTATTGCATCAAAGTAACCAACATAGTTAATTTCAAGAGTAACGTACTCAATTTGGAACATATGCCACAAATATAAAACAACATTTTCTTTTAAATGTAACAACACAATTGAAATTCAAACAAACCATAAAGCCATAATCTCAAGGTTATAAAATAAAGCATTAACATAATATTTCAAATAGTAGACAAACACTACTTGGTCCCTGAAATTTTTTACTGGGATAAAGGAAATTTATTCATTAAACCCTAATTTTGTACATATGGTAAATCCATTCAAGCAGAGCCAAAAGTGTGTCAAGAAATAAAACTGGACGTAAGATTTGAAGAAGAGAATGTTAGATTAGATTTTTAACCGGACGAAGAAGAAAGATGAGTGAAAAAATAATTAGATTTCACTAACATGAACTAAGCTGGCTCCATTCATGTTCAACCTGGAGGAAGCAAAGTTAACCGAATATTCATCATGCATCTATCAAGGTGTCTTGTGGGCCGGATGGCCCAAAATCTTCTCCGGGTCCAACCCGGTTAAACTCGGGTTGGGTCGGCACAGGTCCGATCGACCAGTCCGGTCCGACCCCCCTCTAAGAGTATTTGTTAAAACTCATCAATTTCATATAATCAAAATATTCATATAATAGTTATATTCTAAAGGTATTTGTTGTCATTTGGCACCCAATTTTTTTTTTTCCATAAATATGTTTTAATTCATCCAAATTTACCACACTAATTTTTTTTTCCTCTTCTAATACTTATAAGCAATCTCATGTTCTTTTTGGTAAAGTAGGTACTTTCTAAAGTGCAAGAAAATTCGTAAGATTTTGAAAAATTTAGATGCTTCAACTTAATCGATCACCACCAAGCTGTAATAATTCACATTCGATTTTCGAGAAAATTTAAGTTAAGATTTTAGTATTTTTATATTATATAAGAAGTTAATTTTGAAATTGTAAATTGATTATATTTTAATTACATTTTTTGTTTAAAAAGGTATAGATTTTAATGATGCTAGCTACTTGTTCTAACCAACACTATGATAGTCTTTCAGAACATTATTACAATATTTATAGTAATTTTGATAATATTATGTTAATAATATTGTAGGAAACTGTGTTGGATTGGCCTTTTTCATTAGAAACTTTAGTCACACATCGGCTAGGCCAAAGGAAGTGTATCTCTATATATATGCTATGCTTGTTTAGAGATGCACAAGTGGTGTGGAGGTGCACATAGGTGTGCCATATGGGGTATTTTTCTAATGGAAAAAAGGACAAATCAACAATGAAGCATTCATGCTTTTTGCTCTTGGGAATTAATTTCCAATGGAGCTAAGCCCCGTAGGGGGTTAGCGACTCAGACTCGGACACGGACTCGGACTCATGAGGTATAATGTGGTGTTTTGTTGGCGCACTTCGCACTTAGCATGTCAGCATCGTCGCGCAAGTGGTGCACTCTGCGCGCAGTGTGCAAGGTGCGTACGGTGCGCAGGTGGCGCATATTGTGCAGGTGGCGCGCGTTGTGTGCCAGTTGGCTTAGATCGTGTCTGTGCACGATTTGAGCAGTTGTAGCACTTTCAGGAGCGGTTTTGAGCACGTCCCGAACATTCTGCTAACTGGACAGTTACTGCACGGGCTTATATAAGGTTCTCTCTTCTCTCTCTCTCTCTCGGTACACACAGAATATACAAAAGTTTATAAGTGTTTTTTAACACAGTTCCACAAAGTTCAAGAGAGCAGAGAAGAGTAGTACCTGCGCCACTTAGTGCCACAGGAGTTTGCTGCTATCCGAGGAATCAGAAGAGCAGAGTGTTCCAAAGTTCTCCGTCGAACTTGCTAGTTTCTGGAAGCTGTTCTTGTGGGACGAATTAAGCTTTAAGCAACGGTGATCGTTCACCCCAGCAATCTTTCATCTATCGCCTGTCATCCAAGTTGCTGTTGCCTATAGCAATTCGCTTAGTATCTTTTTTTAGAAGTACTTGTTTGCTACTGTTACGAAATCTTTTTAGATTTTTGTAACTCAGAATCCTCTAAGGAACTCTATTGCGCACCTTCTTTGAAGTGTTGCGTTGAAACGTTATTTTTACAATTGTTTCATTTTTTCAGTTTTTCATCAAAAATTGTGCTCCGATACTAACAATCTCAAAGCTTAATTGCTACGGTGGAAAACTTTCGTGCTTCGCTAATCAATCCTAACTTCTCTAACTTAGAACAATTTGATGATGAGCACTATCAAATCTGGAAAAAAAAGATTTTCCTCAATAATCAGTTCTCTGATGTTGATCACGTGCTGTTTGAGGAGGAACCTACTGTTCCAGAAACTGGATCTGCACCCGCAATCTCTGCGGCTACTAAGAACCAGGCCAAGTGGAGAAGGGCCAATAGCATTTGTAGGCTTATGATCCTAAATACTATGGAAGATTCCCTTGCCGAATCTTATTCAAAGAAGACTGTTGCCAAAGAGATTTGGGAGTCTCTGGAGAAACTGTACGAAGATGATAAGAACCAGAGCAAGATATTTCTTGTTGAAAAATATCACAAGTGGTTCTTTGAGGACGAGAAGCCAATGCTGCCACAGGTGAAGGAGTTTCTGAAAATACGACAGAATTTGGAAGACCAGGCGATGTCCCTTTCCGACAAGTTTGTTGTTGGAGGGATCGTTTCGAAGCAACCTGCTGGATGAAGCAAGTTCTATGAAAACATGCATAGGAAGAAGTTGGAGGTCAGTCTGGAAGATCTCCTACAAGAAGTTTATGTTGAGGACCAGATGAGGGCTCAACTAAAGGTGGATGCACTGTCCAAGCAATTGGCTAACGCCAATCTGGTTCATACCAGGAAACTAAGGGAAAAGCATGCGGCTTTCCACAGCAAGAAGAAGGACCCTAACAATTTGAACGTGAAGGGGACTTCCTTCAAGCAAAAGAAGGCAAAGTCTCAGATGCCTTATTTCAAGTATGGCAAGAAGGGCCACTTCAAGAGTGAATGCAAAGCAAAGACCAAACAATCAGAGCAAGGAGAGCCTAGCAAGGTATCTATGATCACTAACGTTGTTACTATGATTGTGCAGGTCGATGTGGTGGGGGATGACTCTGACTGGCGGGTAGACACTGGAGCCACTTGCCATGTCTGCTCCAGCAAGGAGTGGTTCACCACCTATACACCGACTTCTGAAGTAGTTATGGTGGCAAACCAGGCACAAGCTGAAGGGCTCAGGATCGGCCGGTGGTTTTGAAGCTGACTTCGGGGAAATCTCTGACGCTTCAAGGTGTGAAGTATGTAACTGCTATCGCAAAGAACCTGATCTCGGAAGGCCTAATCTACAATGCAGGCCTCAGGATGGACATCAATGCTGACCAGATGGTGATGTCTATTAAGGGAATATATTTCGGGAAAGTTTTTGTACCGAAGGAATGTTCAAAATTCAGCTTGTAAATCAGTCCAATGTAATTAATGCAATCACTCCTTCTGCTTATACTTTTGAGTTGTGGCATAATAGACTAGGATATGTTCATTGTAAACGAATAAACAGGATGTCTAGTCTAGGTCTTATCTCCAAATGTGGGGGTAAGGTAGAGAAATGTAAAGTTTGTGCTCAAACGAAGATTACAAGGTTGGCTTAAACGCCTTAATGAGTTCTCAGGCAGAGTGAATGCCTGGTGTGATTTACAGGAAGCACGGTAGCTCAGCACTACAAGGAGTGAAACTCCACGCTACAGTGGGGTGACTCCACCATGAGATTTCCGAAAGGGGTAATGCCTCGGTGTCACTCCCCGTTCTCAGAATACGTATTTTAATATACTGCTTGAATGTATTTATTTAATATTTATCATTCATTTGTTCTGTATTTAATTCCTTTAATTTCACGCTAATTATTTTTCATGTATTTTATTTTCTGCTTTTGCTTTGTCTTGGGGTCGGCTTGGGTTGGTTTGTTTTGGTTTAGGATGGTTCATCATGAGCCCAACCAACCCCCTACCTACCATCATCTCCATTTAAAGCCCAACTGTGAAACCCGTAAATTTTTGGATTTTTTTTGTTGTAAATTAGTTTGGTCAGTTTATTATTATAATAATTAGGAAAAATCATATTTTTATATAAAAATTATTTTTCCTAAAATATAAGCAATTATAATTATATCAAGATTAGCTTTAGATTTAATAATGGAAATTTGTTAGTAAAAGTTTTGTTTTTATTTTTTTAATAACTCTCATTAACTCTCTCTCTCTCATTTTCTAAACCAGCCTCCAGCGACCCCTCCATTTTCCCTTCCCGACCGAACGGCCAACGGCCGAGTCTCGACCCCTCCTTTCCCCTCCCGTAACCCCCAAACATCTATCCGATATAAGCTCCTCTCCCTCTCCTTTCTCCTCATCTCAAAGCCCTAGCCCTAACCCGCGCCTCTCGGCCGACCCCAGCGCCGATCCTCCCAGAGCAGCGACACCCGCCGTCGCTGTCCCCGCGGCCCAGGCCGATCGTCGGCCACCGAGCCTCGCCCCTGTGCGGCGCCACCTCGCCCAAGCCGAGTGGCCTCCCGCCGCTGCTGTTTCCGAGCTCGCAGCACCCCGCAAGCCCCGATCCGGCTGCCCGTGCCCCGATCCGCTGTCCGCAGCACCTTGCGGGTCCCGATCCACTCCCCGTGGCCGAGTTCGTGCTATCCCAGCGCTGTCCGTGTGCTTCTGGACTTTTTTCGAGTCCGCGTGGATTTTTCTTTTTCCCTATTTTGCACTTGAGAGCTCTAGCCGAGCACCCGAGGTATATTCCTGTGTCCCTGTGTCCCTCCCATAGTGTCGATGATGACATGGTCCCCGATCCCGCTATGGAAATCGGATCGATTCGTTGCGATTGTGGTTTCGGATTTTCCCGAACACCTTTCAGAATCATTCTGTGACCATTCTTCTTAGAATGGTTCTGTGCTTTCGATTTTTCAAATTTTATTTTCGGAAAGAGTTCTGTGTGCTGTGATTATTGATTTTGGTTTTGGAATAAAAATTTATATTTAGATTGGATATTTGGTATCTCTGATTTGGGATTATTTTGTGTGGTTTGGTTTGGTGTTATTCCTGGTTTAGAATATTTTGGTGTTGGTCGTTATCTTCCCATTGTTGGGTTATCCCAGTTACAGAGGAGATGCTGTCCAATTTTTCTTTAATAATTTTAAAATATTATTTCAAAACCGGCCTTTGCAAAAGATTTATTAAAAGGATTTCCAATCGGTTTTGTTGTTTGGTTTTCAATTATCTTTTCGGGCGACGACCATATCGGTCCATGGGCCCTAGCGAAATGCAAACGAAACCGAAATTTTTGGACGTTGAGGCATAAGCTAGAATGCAACATGACACTTTGGACCAAGTCTGAGACTTACCATATTTTTATATTTTAAATTAAATTATTATTTTAGAACGTGTTACTGGCCAATAGTATTTTGGGTGCAGGGCCTCGGCCTACTGAATGGACCGCTTCCCGGCGTTCAGAGTTCACCAGCAATTTAATTATTTTAATTCATTTAATTTATGTAAAGTGTTGTAAGGGCATAAGCCCAGTCTTTATTTCTTTCTCTGTGGTTTTGTAATTGTGTAGTATAGTTTTGGTTTCTTTTGGTTTTTCTGGTTTCGTTAGTTATCGATAAACGCGTAGAATAAAAAAATGAATATTTATTTTATATAGAAAATTAAATAATTCTCCCACATTTAGTTAATAATAAAATATAAGTTTGTATTATTTAAACAAATTCACGTTTTTCTCATTTAAATAAAAACCTAGTTTTAGATATATTACAAAATACAAAGTTTTGCCAAATAATCGAAAAACACGAATTTTCCTAATAAATTTTAACGTGACTTTTATTTCGTTAAATTAATGATTTTAAATCGCATCGATAAGCATGTTATGATATAATAACATAAACTTGACTATGATCAATTTTAGAGATTGTAACTAGCACACCTAGATATGGTTCAATGATGATGGTTCTAAGTCAGAACTTTTCAACTGTAGGATTTTGAGGACGAGTCTGATTTCTTTTCCAGTACCGACTTCCAATCCAGTCATAAACCAAGGCAAGTACGGTTATGTTTATTTGGCAATTTAATTAGTAATTATTAATTGCATGTTTAAACCACATTGCTACACGGAACTCTCTTCTAGAGTATTGATTGTTATTGATTGTGGGATATTGCGGGAGTAGTGTAGTGTTTTATGACCAATACCTTCATATTGCATAATTGTGCGAGCTTACCCCTCTTCACACGGGGATAAGCCGTATCGTATCACTAGGATACTATTGTACAACCCAAGCCGGTCATAAGCATTACATACTCAAATCACATTGTTTTCAAAAATTACTGGAAAATATTGTTCAAGTATTTTAAACTATTTAAAATTGCAAATTTCTAATTATTAGTTGAATTATTAGATATTCATAATTGTACTTTGCTCCTTTTCTGACTGGATCCCCACCCCCAATAGGTCCTATTGATGAAGCTGAGCTATTGATTAATAGCTATTACGATCCTGAACTTTACCCAGCTGTGCTGCCAGAGTCCCAATCGGAGGATGTTGATCTCGGGGCTGATGAGCCAACTTTCTAGATGATGATATTTCCTTTCTAGTTATGATGTTTGAATTTAAGACAGTTTATTTCAGTTTTATATTATCAGATGTATCAGATGTATCTTTCTGTTGGACAAAGTTTTTTTAATATTCGTAATTTTAGAAGTTATGACAAATATATTGTGTTGTTGAGATTACCTGCAAGTGGATACAGTTTACTGTCGCCGTCTCACAACGGTGCAGGCTGGGCATGATCCGATTCGACCCAAGAATTTGGGACCGGGTCGTGACACCAACCATTTCTCTCTCTTCATTACTTCTTTTTCTCATTTACTCTTCTTCTTCCTCATAACTCTCTCCACCTACCAAGAGCTTAGGCAAGTGCATCTTGCTTCCACATGAGAACCCATTTTTATGGTTCATTTATCTTCCTCTCATGATTCTAAGATAGTTTAGAACTTGGCATTTTCTATTTTGGAAGTTTTATTTTTGTAGTTCTAGAAATTTGCTATTTTCGGATTTTAATGGTTTTGATCTCTCAAACTTCCTTATTTCCAAATTTTGAGCATTCCAGGTTGTTGAGATTTGTGTTATACCCCATTTTGATCCATGGAAGTCCCATTTTTGGCTTCGATTGAAGGTTTTATGGATTTGGAGTTCGGGAGGTTCTCTACGCCCACGTTTTACGTGCCCGCGTAATATCAAGCTATACGCCCACGATCATTCGTGTCAGTGTGAATCTGGATTACGCAAGTCTACTCTGGCTTGGCGTATTTCCTTTACGCGTATAATGTTTTACGCGTAATGCTATTTTCTTTACGCGTATTCATTCACGCGTAACGTTATTCTTTCACGAGTAATATTACTTCCTTTACACGTACAAGTTTCGTATGTAAACTTTAACTCTTTACGCATACCAGCTTTAGGCGTAACATTTTCCTTTACGCGTACAATGTTTCACGCGTAACATGATTTTCTACCCCTTTACGCGTACAATGTTCCACGCGTAACATTATAATTTATGCGTATTCATTCATGCGTAAACTTTAACTCTTTACGCGTACAGCTTTTACGCATAACTCGACCCTTTACGCATACAAGTTTTACGCGTAACTCTATTTCTTACGTGTACTCCCCTGGCTTGATGTTATTCCTTTATGCGTATTCATTCACGTGTAACTTTATTTCTTTACGTGTGTTCCTTCACGCGTAGTGTTCTTCCTTTACGCGTAACGGTACTTCCTTTGTATGTACAATTTACGCGTAACATGATTTTTTTCACGCGTAACATGATTTCCTTTATTCCTTTACGCGTACAAGTTTACGCGTGATATTATTCTTTTACATATAATTATGATATGTTAATATTTTTACATATTGTTGTGCAGAATGGGCCCTGTGTCTCGATTGGTTTATGGATACCCAGAATGACTGGAACTTAACCCTGAGAGTTATAGACTCGACCATACCAAATGCTAGTTGACTTTCATGCCTTATCACGAATTGACATTGATTGTTACCTCGACTAATGATTGATCATACGTTCCTAGTTGGAACTAAGAGACTGGCTAGTCATCTTATTGAAATTGAATGAGACACATTCATATTAACCATGAACCATTGCAATTGACTAGCCGATCCCGAACATTGGCATATGGACACGTGCAGACTTCAACTTATTTCTATAAAGGCAGCATGTGTACCTTACAGTCAAGGCATGATTATTCCGTGGCTAGGTTTGATTGTTGCATTACGCTATGTAAGACCTACAACCTAACCGCACGGGCATCGTTGTAGAGTTGTGCATATCGTACTCTATACGAAAGTACTCATTCTGAATGACCATGATCCACGATATGAGATTTCAATCAACATAGGGACTATTAAGTTAAATAAAATAACGATTGCATGGAGAGAATAGATTTTCGAGTTCTTACATGGCAGCCATCTCGGGACAATTAGTGCCTCGACATGCCGGCTGGTTCCCACAGATACTGTAAATCTGCCACACGGACAGGGAGTGGTATCTGCCTATATTTTTACATATATTGATGACGAACGTCCCGCTGGGACTCGTCTAATTCATGATTGGCACAATTGATTATTGGATAGACTAACCTTGCTTGTACATAGTAAGAACCGAGAATCCTTTATTGCATATTTCCAGGACAACTTGGAACTTACAGTTAGCAAGCCGTAGTAGTTGTATTGCCGTTTAAATTATTTTGTTTGTGTATTGTACTTACTCTGGTAACTACAGAGATGATCAGAATGTCAGGACATGACGGATCAACTTCTGTCCTTGTTTGGTTGGAAAGTTGGTTTGAAGTGTCGTGATGTTGTGTGAATTCCAATAGCAAGCAGAGACTTATTTATCATATTCTTAACTCTTACCATTGGTTTTATTTCTCATGTCGTGCTTCCTTGTGGTACTTGCTATTAGAGGTCTAACCTTTCTGGTTTTGCATGGCCAGATTTAGAGCCAGTTCCTGAGGACTCATCTCACTTCTACCTCCAAGATGGTCAATACTAGAGGGATGGTCGCAGGAGGACACGAGTGGGTTTCTTGCTTCCCTTCTCGTTTTGCTACTTACTTTACAATTTTGCCGCTTGGCACCGACATGTTAGTCGGATAGTCTTGTAATTACTTTTACATAATTGTAACTAAGTCAGACTGCAGTTGATAACGATTGTGTATACCTTGTTATATCATCTGACTATGTTTTGTAAAGCCAGACCTCAAGAACATTTTGACCGAGCGTTTGGGACGCCTTACTGCTTATCTTACATGTTCTCTATTACTGCTTCTTGATTGAATGATTGAGACAATAGATGTTGAGTAACCCTAGTGAGACTTTCATGTAGTATGCACCCCCTCGTCTTTTAGACAATATTGATCTTATTATATGATATTCATCTACCCGTAATACGTAGCTGGCTGAGTCACTCCCCCGCTCTCCAGTATTCTGGTTCTGGGGCGTGATACTCGGCTATGCGAGCCATCACAGCGGCGTAGCACCGCAAATAGGCAGGTAGCCTAATGTTGTATGTTAAAAATTAAAGAGGGTGTAGTCAGTACTGTAAAGGGGAGGAGTTCCTCATGTTACAGTGGCACGACACCACAATGAGGTACCCGGATAGGGGTAAAGTCTCGACCTTGCAAGCCATGTCGTTGCGACGTAACACCGCAAGGGAGCCTAAGGCTTCATGCTGGGTAGTATGGTACTACAAAGAGGCGGTGATCTCATGCTACAGTAGTATGACTCTACGATGAGGTTCCTGGTATGGGGTAATGCCTCTGCTTTATGTCATGTCATAGCGGTATAGCACCGCAAAGGAAGCGCAAAGCGCTTCATGCCATGTCTTTTTAATAAAGAACTCACCTATAGTGTATGGACAAAGAGATATCAGGCCGTCTCTTGAGGATAAACTTGTAGACGCCCAAAATTATACACTAAAACCAGGCTGGCACAGGACCTTTAATGTGTAGCCAAAAGCACATGTAACTACATTATGTGAGTGGAAAGAATTTCAGCTGTGATGCAGAATTCAAGGCTTAGTCCATTCTTGTATTATAGTCTGTTGTTTGACCCATGCGAAAAGATTTAAGTCGTCAGTGACATCTTTCCTAATACATGATGGACAGTTACTGTGAGGAACACTCATACCCATATATAGAGATATATGGGGGATTATTTGGTTTTGGCCTTTTTTATTAAAATTTTTAGTCCCCACATCGGCTAGGCCAAAGGAAGTGTATATATATATATATATATATATATATATATATATATATATATATATATATATGCTATGCTTGTTTAGAGATGCACAAGTGGTGTGGAGGTGCACATGGGTGTGCTATGTGGGAATATTTTTCTAATGGAAAAAACAGACAAATCAACAATGAAGCATTCATGCTTTTTGCTCTTAGGAATTAATTTCCAATGGAGCTAAGCCTCGTAGGGCTTAGCGACTCGGACTCGGACTCGAACATGGACTCGGGCTCGGGCTCATGGGCTCATGAGACGTAATGTGGCATTTTGTTGGCGTACTTTGCACTTAGCACGTCAGCATCGTCGCTAGGCGCATAGTGCGCTGAAGTTGCGCTCGTTGCGCGAGCCACTTGTGTCACGACCCGCACCCTGTATAGGGGCACGAGAAGTGGTTACGTCCAGCCTACGCCGCAGTGTCGGCGGTAGTAAGCTGTCCTAGGTTGCTAACTAATCTCATGCAGTGAATATAAAAAAAATACTTGTCCAGATATCAGCTCCGAATGGAGGGCAAGTAAAGGGTATGATCTACTCAAACACAGTCTAAGAACGAAAAGATAACACAGAAGTTATACCTAAGGAATTAAAGACAACAACAACTAACTACTAAAATAATACAACAATATCTCAAACCAACTTAATACAGACTCAATATCTTAACTTTAATACAACAAGCCAAAACATGAAAGCTAAAGTAGTCTACTAGCTAATCTCCTGAATCACTCCTGAGAGTCGGGACCAAAGGTAGCTAATCCCTCGCCAGGTCCATGGTAAGCAGGGCATGTGTCCTCAGGATTATCATCTGTAATATTTTCAACAGGTCCAATCAGGACGGGAACGAGCACAACTCATCTAGAAAAACCCAAGTAAATGACAAAGAACTATAAAGCAGTTATAGACAGTTTTATTGATGAGCATGGCAGTTTTATACAGGTAATGATGGCATAGAGAGGCAGTAAGATACAAAAAAAAGTAACTAGAACAAGAGAAGAATCATGGCAATGAAGACTGTAATAAAAGCTAACTGAACTAGAATAATATGTACGAGTCCAGACAGTACGATATAACTCTAAAGTAATCCCAGTGTGAGTCCAGTCCATATAATCCGATACCAGATGATTTCCAGTACAAGATGAGTCCAACAGTGATCAATGAAACCAGGGTGAGTCCAACTATGATCTAACAGTGTGTTTTAAAATACCGAGGTCGACATGCAAACGGCTGTAGGTATCAGGCACATCTCTCACTGATCGGGCAAGAGATGGCTATGCTTCCGGTAGATTCCAGTAGGAGATTTCGGATTTGGGGTATGTCTACATGTCTTACTCAATATTTCCCCGCCCAGCAAGTGAATCCAAAATCGACAAAAAGAATCGAGATGAGTCTGGCCAATACGTGATGATTCCAGAAATGATTCCCGAATGATACCAATGACTCCAGTAATAGAGGCCAGCAAGTAAGGTATGTGTCGATACATGAATCCAGAAATATCCATACGTGTTGATACAGAGAATCACATAGAACTAACTAGAACTGAAATACAGTAATCGACAAATAAATGAGAGAATTATCAGAGAATGTACTCGCCTGTTACTCTGGAAAGAGTAGTGTAATATCAGATGTCTGTACCAGGGTCACAATGTCCTAAAATAGAGCAATACAGTTATGACATGTCCAAAATGAAGGTAAATGAAATCTACGATGCAATCTATATGAATTCTAAGCCAATCTAGGTCAAAGTCAAACTTGGTCAACACTACAGTCAAACTAAGTCATACTAGGTCAAACAAGGTTAAACAAGTCTAATCTAGGTTAAAGTCAACCCTTGGTCAAACATTCTAGCCAAACTAGTTAAGTTATCTAGGGTTTAGTCAATAATGGTCAGATTAGTCAATACTAGTCAACATGGTCAAAGTCTAGGTCCATCTTAGACTAACTGAGGTTTTGGTTAATCATATACTAGTCAACAAGGTAATTAGGTTAATCTTGACTAATGGTCAACATCCAGTCAAACTCTATAAGGCTAACTCAAACCATCATAGGCTAACATGTCTTAGAATACCTAAGATACTATACTACAATTACCTATACAAAGTATACCACACATAAATACATATAGTACAATACCAACCTTAATCCTATAATCAAGCTAATCCTATTCTCCAACTCGAGTCATGACTCAACTCTAAGTATTTAACTTAACCCCATACATATCTTCATCTATATAGGATTACCCTCATAATCTATATGGTCAACCTAATCATCTAGTTTAGTCAAACTCAAGTCAAATAGTCCTTCTATGTTCATCCAAGTCATTTTAGGTCAATTTGGTCAAGATTTGACCTATAGTTGACTTTGGTCAACAATGGTCAATTACCTAGTCAAACTATGTCTTACTAGTCAACTAGTTAAACTAGTCATTTTAGGTCAATCCTAGTCAATTCTAGGTTAACTAGGTCAACTTTGACCTAAGGTTGACTTTGGTCAACCCTTAGTCAACAAGGGTCAACAAGTTGGGTTTTGGGCCATTAAGACTAGCCCCAAGCCATAGGCTAATAATCTTGGCCATAGGCCATAGTCATGGGGTTTCATAGAACCTATACCTAGTAGTTATACATATATTTATATATCTATAACTATAGATATACACTATCTATACACTACCCAAATATCAATATATTAGTACTAAACATAATACAAACCTACACTCACATATATCTATATATTGACATAAAGAGACCTAATACAAATGTATATATATCTTATATATATATATATATATATATATATATATATATATATATATATATATATATATATATATATATATATATATCACCTATATATAGAGATAAGAGAGAGAGAGAGAGACTTAGAGTAAGAGAGAGAGAGAGAATGAGAGAGAGAGTGAAGAGGACAGTGAGAGAGAAAGGCTGGACAGCAAGGGGGAATGGGTTCAGAAATTCTGGAACCAAATTCAGTCCCCAAACACACACACACACAATAACATATATACATACATATGTATATATATACATAACTCCACCTATACTCTACCAAATACCCCAAAATTCACCCACACTCACACATACATATATACTACGTATATATGTACTAAAATACACTCATACAATGTATAAAACATATCAAATTTGGGTTTGAAATTCATTTTCAGAAACTGGGAATAAACCCAAAAACAGGGAACAGTGCACTGTGCACTTGATAATAGGTAAACCCAAATTCGTGCACTAAACCGAGCTATGGCTCGACACTAATGGTTGGTAATTGATACCCCATACATATACGTGTCGTGTGTGTCAGTGGCAGTCCACCACGACACGACACGGCGTGTCCAAACAAGTAAAAACTCACTCGGGTAAGCTAGGATACACGAACACAGTGCACAGCGTCGTGCACGTGTTCACGTGTCTCGTGGACACACCACGAGACACGACACGACTCGTGGTCACACACACGTGTAGCCCACATATAGGGCTACACGATGGACACACTGTCACGTGTCCACGACACTCGTGGACACAAAACGAACCCCGTATCAGTCGTGAAAACACGACTGATACACGCGTGTTTTGACAGCGTCGTGCACGCTGTCACACGCCTCGTGCTTGCGACACAGGACACGACGCATCTCGTGCTCGTGTCCTAGTGTACGCCACACATAGGGCTACATATTAGTGTCATCACGAGACACCCAAGTGTCGTGTCCGCGCGACACGACACGCTCGAAGTTGCCCCCACGCGCGTGTGCGCTGACAGCGCGTGTCCAATGTGAGTGAGTTTTCTCACACAACACGACACGACGCGACACGAGACTTTGGGGGCATGTTCGCAGACATTGCCCCCTTGTCTGTGTCAAGTTACACGTGTCCAAGTGCACTGTGCAGTGAGTACGAGGGGTGGGGTAGCAGGACACGCACGCGCGTGCTCGTGCAGTGGGTTCGTGTCCAATTTGGACACGGACACAGCACGAAAACGTGCTCAGTCAAGTTGGTTCGTGATCAGCAAGTCTAGGGCTTCACAAAAGTGTAATTTATTTTACAAAATAACAAAGTTTAATCCTAAGTGGCATTTCACCAAACACTGCAATTAAGACACAGACACGTGTCCGATACGGACACCAAACCAAGCCAATTTCCTACCAAACTTGACCCACAGTTAGGGTATACCTATATGCATGCATTTATGAAGAAAAATCATAATAATAACTAGGTTTAGGAACATTTACCTATGAGTGCAAAATCCTCAAATATAGGCCTATTTGAATGAAAACCCCCTTCAACTCCTAATGTCCAAAGCTCCACAAATTCTTGCTAGCAAGCCATAACTAGTATCCTCTAGTGTAGGGGAGTCTAATACAAGAAACTAGGCTCAATTTGGAGTCCAAATGATTAAGTGGTGAGGGTGTGAAGTTGTGGGAAAAATAGGTTTTTAGTGTATGTAAAAAAAATGACATGAATGAAAGGGGGGGGGGGGGGTGTTTATATAGGATGGGGGTAGGGTGTTGGCTGCCATGGGGGGTAGGGGGTAGATATTTAGGGTTTATCCACCTAGCAAAACTTAGCTCCTAAGTCTTTGACTAAGGGGATAGATATTTTAGGTTTCTAAAATATCTAAGAAAGTAATATCTTAGATATTTCCAACCTAAGATATTTACACATAGGTTAACATTTAACATTAGCCTCCTAGGTTAGTGACTAATCTCTAGGTTAGGGTAAACTAGGTTAGGAGCTAACATGACACTAATCCACTAATTAAATAATAATAAACTACATAAATTCAAATAATTCCAAATAAATCCTAGAAAATTACCAAAATACCCTTTAGGCTAAAAAGCCCTAATTTGATGTTCTAAACCTATGGCTAGGCTCACATGATCATGGTTAGTTTCTAGGTTATGAAATCTCTAGGGTTTACACTAGGGTTACACTAGTAAAATCACAAAGTCATAAGCCATGACTTAGAAAATAGTTTTAAATTAACTAAAATCATCAAAAATTATATCATGACTAAAACACCATTAATAAGTAATAAAAATAATAAAATTTCAAAAATACCCCAATTTCAGAAAACTGGGTCTTACAACTTGTGCTGCCAATTAGCACGGCCAAGTGGCGCATCCAGTTGCACGGTTGGCGCAGGTTGTGCAGAGTGCGCAAGTGGCACAAGTGGCGCTGTGCGCAGTGTGTAAGGTGCGCGGTTGGCGCAGGTTGTGCAGAGTGCGCAAGTGGCACAAGTGGCGCTGTGCGCAGTGTGTAAGGTGCGCGGGGTGCACGCGGTGCGTATATTGTGCGGGTGACGCACGTTGCGCAGGTGGTGCGTCTTGTGTGCCAGTTGGCTTAGATCGTGTCTGTGCACGATTTGAGTAGTTGCAGCACTTTCAGGAGCGATTTTTACCACGTCCCGAACGTTCTGCTAACTAGACGGTTACAGCGCGGGCCTATATAAGGTTCTCTCTTCTCTCTCTCTCTCGGTACACACAGAATATACAAAAATTTACATGTATTTTTTAATACAGTTCCACAAAGTTCATGAGAGCAGAGAAGAGCAGTACCTGCGCCACTTAGTGCCACAGGAGTTCGCTGCCATCATAGGAGTCAGAAGAGCAGAGTGTTCCAAAGTTTTCCGTCGAACTTGCTGGTTCCTGGAAGCTGTCGTGTGGGAAGAATTAAGTTTTGAGCAATGGTGATCATTCACCCCAGCAATCTTCCATCTATCGCCTGTCATCCAAGTTGCTGCTGCCTATAGCAATTCGCTTAGTATCTTCTTTTTAGAAGTACTACTGTGTTTGCTACTGTTACAGAATCTTTTTAGATTTTTGTAACTCAGAATCCACCAAGGATCTCTGTTGCACACCTTCTTTGAAGTGTTGCGTTGAAACGTTGTTTTTACAATTGTTTCATTTTTTCAGTTTTTCATCGATATTGTGCCCCGACACTAACAAACAACCACCGACACATGATGTCACCTTCAAAAATAAAAATTAATAGTAATGTTCCAACTAGAACAATATCGATTTATTGAAGCAAAATAAATAAATTATTTGTCACAGATAATGAGGAAAAAGAAGTCTAAGGTTCCACCAACAATAAACCAACACCTAGAAGTGCATAATTCAAGAAACACAAAAAGTCTTTAAATAAAGAAAAAAATGCACATATAGTAACTTGGAAAAGACATTATGAAAGTTGTTATGGTAAGAACTTAGTTAATACTAAATAAATACAGTTAAGCACTGATTCTCAAGGATTTTTAATAGAAAGATTTATTTATTCGTCTGCTCGTAAGAAAATTGACTTAAAAAAATATATTTTTGTGATGAACAACCTTTCACATTTGGTGAGAGTGAAATATTTTGACTGCAAGTAGTAAACTAAATCCTTATTTGACTTAAGTTTTAAAATCTAGTACTTCATTAGAAGCTGTTAAAATTTTTAAAAAAGAAAGAAGTAGCCCCAGAATAAATTTATAAAAATATTAAGAAATTTCTCTTTAACAAAAATAAATATATCTAGTAAACAAAATTATCATGTTGTTTATATAGTGACACATTATTTAGATGCAGAATAAAGTTTACAAAATAAATTATTTGTGTAAGACCGTTGGAATTTCTGCAAATTGGAAATACAATATGCGGAGCCATGTATAAATATTACATGAATATAATATCATAATTAAAAAATTTATAAAATAAATTTCTTTTGATGATACCAGTAATAATGCTTATTGTATAAATATTTTGGATTCTTAATTTTTGCATATATTACGACTTTTTTTATGTTAGATGTGCTTGTCATGTTGTTAATATAATTGTGCAATAATTTTTTAATTTTTAAATGAATTAGAAAAAAAATTAGAACATGTTTGCGTTAGTACTCAAGATTGGGTTCGTGCAAAAAAAAAAAAAAAAAGATTTAACACTTAAGAGATGAAAGCGTCGACACTAATGAACTTGACTTTCAGTCCGTCCATCTCCAACCCAACTCCTCAAATACCTAATTGATGGAAATACTCTCCAACCCACCCTCAATTTGAGAAATTTTTGAGGGAAGAGTGGTTTGATCCTCAAATTTGAGGGAAGAGAGAAAACTCTCAAATTTGAGGATACATATTTATGTCAATTTGCCCTTGAAATTGTGACTAATTTCTAGCATATCCTACATATAATAAACAATAAAGTTAATTAACGATCTTCTAATAGAATCTAATATTGACTATATTTGTTATTAATACTATTTTTTTGTCTATTAGATTCATTCGATCAACAAAATAACATTTAATTCAATTTTGTAAATTACTCCTGTCTTCAGCAAATATTTAGTACAATTAACACTTATAATTTGAGTAAATTAATAGAATACCATAGAACTTTTTTAAATTAAATATATTGACTTTAAAAAGTATATCAAAAATTGGATAGTACATGAGAAGGACCGGCTCAAAAATTCATTAATGAAGAAATATGGTATGAAAATAATGTAAGAAATTTGGACGAGAAGTGGATGACGAAATGAGTGGTGGTATGCAACTTTTTTTATAGGGAAAAAAAGTTAGGGAGATTAGGGAGAGAGTAACTAAAAATGTTAGAACAAAATTTTACGTATAAGTAATATAAAATATTATAAAATAATATTAAATAAAAGTAGTAATATAAATAGTAAAAAATAATGTAATGCATATGTTTTGAAGTCCTAACTTTGATAATTTAACTACTATTCCAACTTTGGACATAACTTTAAAATACAACAAATGTGTGTATAAAAATTATAATTTTAACTATAATTTAACCACGGTCACACTTTAGGTCCGACTCAGTGAACAATAGAAATATTTCAACCGAATAAACCAAATTGATTATTTGGTTCGGTACGGTTTCGGTTTTATATTTTTAGAGTTTCAGTTTATTCGGTTTTGACGATTTCGTCGGTTGAAACCGAACAAACATAATGCTCACCCCTGATAGCCTTACATATAAAGGAGGACATAAGCTGGACATGAAGATCGAAGATCAAATTGAAGATGAAAACTTTACTCACTATTTCAGATTTTTAAAAGAAATGAAAATATTATTAAATTATCAAATAAATAAAATTAATATTTTTTTATTTTCATCATTTATTAATTTCGTCCTGTTTTTATATAGTCAAATTCCAAAGCCAATATCCCAACATTTTTTTAGTTAAAGAAAAAAAAAAAAACCTGTGCCAATCCAGGTCTGATCCCGATCGGCCCAACGCAGTCTGGTTAAGTTCGATCCAATTTTTGTTCGTATTGTGGGCCGAATTGGATTTGAATTTTTCTCTTCCTGATCTGATTCGGATCTCCTAACAAGACTGGTTCACCAGATCCAAATTCAGTCAAACCTGGTCGAAACCGGGATCGAAGTGACGGTCGGACCCATATGACACTTTTATTAACTTTTAGTAAAGTAGACATGGGACCAGTAGTGCCAGAAGTATTTAACGACAAAGATTGTGCTAGTGGCCATAATGGCAGATGGATTTTATGTGGTTACCATAAAATTTTAATTGATAAGTTAATCATCATTTCTTTTTTATTTTGGTCGTTCTCGTATGTTCGTCTTGATTTCGTCGTCATTTCTTTCACCTTTCTGTTTTAACGGAGCTCTTCCCAACGTCACGCCCACCCAACTGTAGACTAGTCACCCACCTATTATATCTACAATTTTTCATAAATATGTCTAATCTTGAAAGTTAAAACGGTAAAAAAAAAAAAAAAAATTACCGGAAAAGCATTTTAGGTATAATTATGCTACTTTTAGTAAAGTAGATATGACATTGCCTCGTTTGGTTCGCAGAATAAAAATAAAATAAAATTAATTTTTAAACAATTTTTTTTGTATTTTTTTTAAAATTATAATTATTATTTATTTTTTTGATGTTTCGAAATGCTAAGTGAATTACCTAAATGTAAAAAAGTGTTTTCTTTTTTGAAATGGATATAATTATTATTTTTTTCTAATTTTTTTTATTGAATTTTTTTTTTTCTGTTTACTTTTTTTGATACCCAAGCATAATTTTATTTTTTTTCAATTTGATGATTCCGCTGACCAAAGAATGCCTCCGTAGAGAGGAAGTCGTCTCAAAGTCTTGCTAGAAAATTGAATTTAATGTCTGCCCCGGAAGATCAGATGCTGAGCTCCATGCCAAATTTCACATTTGGACCGGATGGGGAGCGAGGGTTACTTCGTGATGATGGATCCGGAAGAAGAATGGATGGTCTCCTTGAGGAAGAAGGTCGAACATGCGGCATTCCGGAAGCACCGCCGAGACAATCCGCCCACCATCTTCCGGGTCCCCGCCGCCATGCGCAGGGGCGGCGCCGCCGGCGCCGCCTACACGCCCAAGGTCATCTCCATCGGTCCCTACCACCGCGACGACCCGGCCCTGAAGCCCATGGACGAGCTCAAGCTGCTCTACCTCCACAAGCTGCTCCTCCGAAACCCGGGCGTGGCCCTGGAAGACTACGTCGAGCTGGTCAGGGGGCTGGAGGCCCAGGCGAGGGCTTCCTACCACGACGACGTCGGCATGTGCAGCGACAGGTTCGTGGAGACGATGCTGCTCGACGGCTGCTTCGTCGTCGAGCTCTTCCTGATGCAGCTGGACGGAGGAGAAGGAGGAGATGCTCAATATGACGATCCGAACCTGAGCACCGTCTGGACGTTCCCGCTGGTGCAGTACGACCTGCTGATGCTCGAGAACCAGATACCATACGTGGTACTGCTGCACATATACCACCTGGCGACCACGCCTCCGTCGTACCGGGGCGACTACTACTACCTCTCCCAGCTCGCCCACGCGTTCTTCAACAACCATCTCCCCAGGGACAGACTGGTAATCCCTCCCGAGGACGTGGTTCCTCAGTACCACCACCTCCTCCACTTCTTTCACTCCTGCATCATGCCCGAGGGGTACAGGCACAAGCTCCTCGACGTCAGCAGCACCACGAACAGGCCGGCGCCGCTGTACAGGCGCGGCTCGGTCCCGAGCGCGACCAGGCTCAAGGAGGCCGGCATCGTGTTCAAGGCCAAGGAGGGGGCCGACAGCTTCCTGGACGTCGGGTTCCGCGACGGCGTGATGGAGATCCCCACCCTCAAGGTGTACGACCACACCGAGTGCCTGTTCCGCAACCTGATCGCCTTCGAGCAGTGCTTCCCCGGGGCGGGGGGCTACTTCGGGGCCTACGCGATGATGATGGACTGCCTCATCAGCGCCCCGGAGGACGCGGCGCTGCTGCACAGGTACGGGTGCATAGCGAGCGGGCTCGGCGACCCCGGGTGCGCGGCGCGCCTGTTCAACGACCTCCGCAAGGATGCCGCGGCCGACCGCCGCTCGTGCTACCTCTCCGCCGCCTTCGAGGGCATGAGGAGGCACTGCGACTCCAGGTGGAACCGGTGGAGGGCCAAGCTGATGCGCGACTACTTCGGGAACCCGTGGTCGGTCCTCTCGCTCGCCGCCGCTCTGGTCCTCATCTTTCTCACGGTTGTACAGGCTCTATTTTCTGTTCTTTCCATTACTAATCTACTACTGAAAGACATTGTTTAGGTGTAGGTGGTGTAAATTCTAATTCTCTCTACGAATTCGATGAGAAGAGCGTTTTCTTATATAAAATCCTCAAAAACTGCTTAATCTTCAAAAGAGCGCTCCTGCAGAGGAGATATATTGGCATCGAAGATCTAGACTTAATTGGAACCATAGTGGCGACCGCAATACAAATTTTTTTTTTTTTTCATTCCAAGCTGCTACGTTGCCCGCGGTTTGTAACCACGGGCGTGACCGCAGGCCACATGGCAGCCTTCTATTGACTTCCTGATTCGAATTTTAATGAGATGGGGGCCGATGATAGTAGGAAGACAATGGTTGGCTGCTATGTGAGCCTACAATCACTAACCCTGGACAAAATATCATTTTCTTTTTTCAATCGTTGGCCCTTAATAGAAAGAGGAAGAATACGATTGTCTGTTTACAAGCGCATCGATGGTACCTGGATTGAAGGTCAGGATGAGATTTCCTAAAGCTCTTGTGGATCATTTTAGAAACCTCTTCCAAGCTACACAAACCAGCGACAACCCCTGCCACGTTCTTGACAGCCTTCCAAGACTAAGTTCCATCGAAAACGAATCCCTTCTAGCTATACCTACTGCTGAGGAAATTAGAAACACTATACTGGAGATCAATCCAAGCAAGTCACCGGGGGTCCTGAGGGATTTCCAGCTATTTTCTGTCACAAATGCTGGGAAGTGGATGGAGGAGAGGTAATTAATCTTGTCCAAACTTTCTTTTCTTCGAAATATCTTCCTAATTCTTTAAATCACACTTCTTGCTCTAATTCCTAAAATAACAGAACCTACACTTCCTGCCGATCGACTTTAGGCTTATCTCACTATGCAATGTCATCTACAAACTCATCACCAAAATCGTTAAATAAACTCATATCCCCATTCCAAAATGCATTTGTCCCCGATCGTCAAATCACAAATAACATTATAGTGGCACAAGAGCTCTACCATTCTATTACTAAGTTCTCTAAATCCAAAAGTTGTTTAGCTCTTAAATTGGACTTGTCTAAAGCTTATGATATAGTTAGCTGGTCATTCTTAAGCCAAGTGCTCCTTGGATTTGGATTTACAGGAAAAAACGCATGACCTAATCATGAGTTGTGTCACCGCGGCATCATTTGCAGTTCTTGTCAATAGCTCACCTTCAAAAACATTTTATCCAACTAGAGGTATCATACAGGGCTGCTCTCTCTCTCTCTCTCTCTCTCTCTCCCCGTATTTGTTTATTCTATGCGGTGAAATTCTTTCCAAACTCATTATCTATAATGAAAATATTGACCTCTTCTCTAAGTATCAAAATCAATACTCGAGCTCTCTTAGGATATCACCCCTTATGTTTGCTGATGATATTTTCATATTTGGGGGAAGCAACACTTCCTAATGCTTCTATAGGGGTGCAACTCGGACGGGTTGGGTCGGACTTGAGGTCAACCCGAGCCCAACCCGATGAATCATAAGTCTAGTCCGAGCCCAAGCCCGGCCCGACCTTGGGTTCAAATTAAATATGAAGTCCAAGACCAAGTCCGGAGGATCGGATTTGGCTCGGGTTGAACTCAGGTTGGGTCGGGTCCATCGGATTTATCGGGCTCTAATATATTAATTAAAATAATTTTATACAAAAGTAATATTAAACACATAATCAAATAGCAATCAAGTCTTGATCATTACAAAATACAAACTGAAATAAGATTTATGATAAAGAGTTGAAAAGTTTGGATGAAGAAATTTAGGATTTACTTTTTTATTTAAGAAGTATGGCAATATATATATATATATATATATATATATATATATATATATATATATATATATATATATATATATATATTAGTCGGATTTCGGGTTCTTCGGGTAGCCCGACATATGAACCCGAGCCCAACCCGATTTATGATCGGGTTCAAATCGACGCTAGATGTTTATCTCATGCACGCAGGACTATTCTGATCAAATCGACGCTAGCATCAATGCCTGTTTACAATATGTCATGCTACCGATTGCTTAAAAGGAGTTACCAACCAACTTATGCAGATCCAAAGACATTTCTGGTGGGGTTCGAGTGAATCCAGGAGGAAAATATACTTTACACATGGGAAAAGGTCACAAGATCAAAGGAGGATGGAGGATTGGGTTTTCGAGTACCGAAAATTACCAGTCAAGCACAGGTATGCAAAGTGTGTTGTAGATATCTGTAGAATCCTCAAAACCAGGTACCTATCGCGAACCTCTGTTAGGCATCCTTCCCAAAAGTCCAGGTTGCACAGAAGTGTTATTGAAATTAGACATGAATATAAGCAGAAATTGAGATTTGACTGGAGAATTGAAGCTAGGGTTTTATTTGTTCAAGAAGGGGTTACAGAGATGGAGGAGAACGAAGAAGACATGAGAATCCAAGAAGCAGCAAAATGAAAGAAAATACATTCCACACACTCTTCCCTCTACTCTCCTGTTCATATACAAGTGTGTATCAGAGTATCAGATTGCTGAGCTGGCTGACCACTTTCTGAATCATTTTCTGAGCTGGCAATCAAGGTAACCAACTCTTAACTTTCTTATTAATGTCCGAGACTGAAGCAGTGTAGTTAACTACTGAACTGGTATGGGTAAAATCAAGCTTTATCAACCTCATTCTGGTTAGGCAAGAAGACGGCAACTTGTTCATCAATATGGACTAGTATCTTAATTTGCAGAGACATCATCAAACAAAATATCATTTGGTCCATCGGGGACGGCTCAAAAATTCGTGTATGGGAGGATCGGATGGTCGATGTACTCCCATTATACCGGGTTTAAGGATTGGCGGATGCTCCACTTAGATCCAATTTGTTGGGAAAGAAGCGCGGAAACCTTTCCCCAAACCGGAGAGTACCTGCGAGAGGACCGAGCAAACAACGCACGAACCCAAAAACAACCACACAAAAACAATCACGCAGACACAGAGAATTTTTGACGTGGAAATCCTTGCGGAAAAAACCACGGGACGATCGGAGTCCAACCCTGAGAAGCCTCCACTAATGGAATAGAAGAATTACACCCTCTACAAACTCCTCCCGATCCAAATCGGATCCCCACAACACTCAGAGACAAGAACAATGATCACAAGGCTACGAAGAACGAGAACGACGAGTAGAGATTATCCGAAACACGATCTCCTTCGAAAACGACCTTCGATCCTCCGTCTTCTTCTCCGAAGTTGCAATGGCACTCTTGCCTCCTTCTCTCTCAAACTTGTGTTGTCCAATGCGATAATGCGATCATAAATTAGGGTTGAGAAAACTCAATATATATCCCTAATCCCGCAACCAACCTGGACCGTTGGATTAAATCCAATGATGAAAACTCATCCTGAAATCCGCTTCAGCCCCCCGACACACAGAGTTCGGCCAGAACTCTGTGTGGGGCAACCAGCACCTACTGGCCAAACCCTGGAACGGCCAGACCGAGTTCGGCCCGAACTCGCCATGGGACCGAGTTCGGCCCGAACTCGGATCCCCTGCTTCCAGCAGCTCCAGCAGCAACAACAGCAGCTCCACGTCTACTTCCCGAGCTTCTCCGACATCGGACGACGCTCGTCGCACTCCGGGATCTTCTCCACATAGGTTGGGAACCCCACCCACTCCAACAAATCTCCCCCTTCACAACTATGGGGAGGATGTCGTCATCCCGACGATCTGCCTGCAGTACTCGAACTTCCCCCTTGGTAGAATTTTCGTGAACATATCAGCTCCGTTGTCATCTGTATGTACCTTCTCAAGCTCCGCGTCCTTCTTCTCAACCACATCCCGTATCCAATGATACCGAGTCTCGATGTGCTTGGACCGGCTATGAAACGTCTGATTCTTCACAAGATGGATAGCACTCTGACTGTCGCAAAGCAAAGTATACTGCTCTTGCTTCAGTCCTATTTCCTGCAACAGATTCTTCATCCACAACAGCTCCTTGCAAGCCTCCGTCGCCGCAATGTACTCTGCCTCTGTCGTCGACAAGGCAACACACTTCTGCAACCGCGACTGCCACGACACTGCTCCTCCCGCAAACATCATCACGTAGCCTGAAGTCGATCGCCTCGTGTCTACATCTCCAGCCATATCAGCGTCGGTATACCCAACCAGCTTCGGCTCGTCACCACCAAAGGAAAGTCTCCAACCAGCAGTGCCCTGAAGATATCGTAGAATCCACTTGACCGCATTCCAGTGTACCCTTCCAGGATTCGAAAGATACCTGCTAACCGTACCAACTGCATGAGCAATATCTGGCCTCGTACACACCATGGCATACATAAGGCTTCCCACAGCTGAAGCATATGGAACCCGCTCCATATCTTCCTTTTCGTCCTCGGTAGATGGACACTGCTCTTCAGTGAACTTAAAGTGAGCCGCGAGGGGGGAACTCACTTTCTTCGACCCGTCCATCCCGAAACGCTGAAGTACCCGGTGAATGTACTTCTTTTGGGACAAGTGTAGCAGCTTGGACTCTCTCTCTCGGCTGATCTCCATCCCAAGAATAGTCTTCGCTGCGCCCAAATCCTTCATAGAGAAGGCCGCGCCCAGTTGGCGCTTCAACTCCGCTATCCTAGTGGCATTCCGACCCACTAATAGCATATCATCAACATAGAGCAATAAGATGATAAAATCATCATCGGCAAAATACCTCACAAATGCACAATGGTCCGACGTCGTCCGTGCATAACCATGCTCCCCCATAAACGACTCGAACTTTCTGTACCACTGCCTCGGAGCCTGCTTCAGACCATACAAGTTCTTCCTCAACCGGCAGACCAAATGTGACTTGCCCTTCTCACAGAATCCCTCCGGCTGCTCCATGTACAACTCCTCCTCAAGATCACCGTGGAGGAACGCCGTCTTCACGTCCATCTGCTCGACCTCCAAGTCGAAACTGGCTGCTAATGCTAGCACCACCCGAATAGACGAATGCTTGACGACAGGCGAAAAGATTTCATCATAATCCACGCCTTTCCGCTGACCGTAGCCCTTGACTACCAGCCTCGCTTTGTATCGAGGGCGAGTAGCATCATCCGTCTGCTTCACTCTGAACACCCATCGATTTTTCAAAGCCTTCTTGCCCTTTGGCAACCGCACCAGATCATAAGTAGAATTGGTGTGCAAGGAACTCATCTCCTCCTGTATAGCCACCATCCACTCCTGCCTGTGTTCGTCTTCCATAGCCTCTGCAAAACTTTCGGGCTCTCCCCCGTCAGTCAATAGCACATACTCATCCGGCGAGTATCTCGTAGATGGTCGACGATCCCTGTTGCTCCTTCTCAGTGGAGCCACTGGTGCTGGCTGTATACCGACAGCCTCCTCCCCTTCAGGAACTACCTCTCCGGCATGCTCATCCTCCTGAGGGACACCCTGACCACCATCAGCAGGCTGATGATCAAGGTTGGGAGCAACTCCATGTACCGGCTCCCCCATAACTGGATCCTCTGCGATGTCCTCTGGAAACTGCTCGAAGCGAAATGACTCTAACTCAGGCAATTCCTCAGCCTCAGAAGGTGTCTCGGAATCCTGAGTGTTGGTCATGGTCTGATCCTCGACGAACACCACGTCCCTGCTTCTGTAGAGCTTTCCTTCCACTGGGTCGTAGAGTCTATAGCCAAACTCATCCCGACCGTAGCCGACAAAGACGCATCGCCTCGTCTTCGGCTCAAGTTTGGTCCTCTCGTCCTTCGGTACATGCACGAAGGCTTTACAACCAAACGCCCGCAGGTGACTGTATGACGGCTCCTTGCCGTACCATACTTTGTCAGGCACATCACCCTGCAAAGGAGCACTAGGAGACAAATTAATAATATAAGCAGCTGTGAGAAGAGCCTCACCCCAATAACTGCCCGGCAAGTTTGCTTCTGACAGCAAACACCGCACCCTCTCCATCAGTGTCCTGTTCATGCGCTCCGCTACACCATTGAGCTGAGGTGTCTTTGGCGGAGTCTTCTGGTGTCGTATCCCTTGCTCTCTGCAATACGCATCAAAGGGACCGATGTATTCGCCGCCATTGTCGGACCGAACACACAACAACTTCTTGCCCGTCTCCCTTTCAACGGAGGCCTGAAACTCCTTGAAAGTAGGCAGCACCTGATCCTTGGTCTTTAAGGCATAGACCCAAACCTTTCTGGAACAGTCATCAATAAAAGTCACAAAGTAAGAAGCACCACCAAGAGATTTTACCTTCATAGGACCGCAGACATCCGAGTGAATTAACTCGAGCAACGCCGGCTTCCTCGAACTTGGGTGACTCTGGAAAGACACCCTACTTTGCTTCCCAGCCAAACAGTGCGTGCATTTCTCCAACTTTGTAGACTTGAGCCCCGGAATCACTTTCCTGTTCACCAAGTAGCTCATCCCCTTCTCGCTGATATGGCCGAGCCGCCTGTGCCACAACTCGGTAGACGCGTCACTGACTGCGTTCACCTCCTGTGCCCCCTCTGCGCTCCCCTCCATATAGTAGAGACCGGACTTCTTGCTTCCTCTGGCAATCACCATCGAACCTCTGAAAAGCTTCCACTGACTATTCCCGAAGAGACTGAAGAATCCCTCGTCATCCAACCTTCCAACCGACACCAGGTTGAAACGGATATCAGGGACATGACGAACATCCTTGAGAACAAGAACCGCACCCGTCTTCGTTCTCAAATGCACATCTCCCACTACAAGAAATCAGGTTTTTAGCAGCGAAAAATATCGTTGCTAAAAGTGAAAAAATCGTTGCTAAACCTTTTAGCAACGAAATGTGGTCGTTGTTCGACCCGTTGTTTTAGGCTCGTGACCTAAAGTATTAGCAACGAACTTCTCAAGTCGTTGCTAAAGCTGTAACATTTAGCAACGTGGTTAATTTTCTCGTTGCTAACTTCTCGGACAAAGTTATCGTTGCTAAAGGTTGGTTTCTTTTGCAACGCTTATCTGTCGTTGTTAAAAACTACGTTTAGCAACGACATTAATGCGTTGCCAAATATATCTTTTGCAACGCGCAAAAGTCGTTGTTATATGCAGATATTAGCAACGACGTTAATCCGTTGCCAAATGAAATTCTTTTGCAACGAATAAAAGTACGTTGTTATATGCTAGATTTAGCAACGATATAAATGCGTTGCCAAATATGTCTTTTACGACGCACAGTTGTCGTTGTTATATACTGGACTTAGCAACGGTACTAACATGTTGCCAAATATATATGGTAACGATTCATTGTCGTTGCCAAAAATTTACCTATCGTTTTATGCATATAATAGTTTTGAATCAATTTACTCATGCATTTATTCAAAATTCTATTTGAAACATAAAATGCATAAAAAATTTAGTAACAAAATGTAATAGCTCAACGATCACATTCATCTCCAAATTAGATCAAAAAGTTATAATAAAATGTTATAACATGGTCCACAAAATATGAAACATCTCTACAAACTCCAAAAGAAATCACTCTGATGGGATATTGTTTTCTCTATAAGAACTTTGCTCCATAAACATCTGAAACATTTTCTCTATACGCGCCGTAGCAGCTAGGGACTCCTCTAATTTCTTTTTCATCTCTACTCGTTCTGCATCAAAACTTTCTTTCATCTCTATCATCTCGGCCCTTAGCCTAGTCTCTGTCTCCAATGTTCTGGATGTTGCAGTGGAACGAGAGGTAGTTGTTGGCAAAGCATATGCACCAAGACCCTGGACATAGCCTGATCGATGCTTTAAGACTTTCTCAACAACTTCGTCCTGTGTCAATGTCGCGCCTTGTGTTCCTGCCTCCTCTTGAATTGCCACCATCTTTTCCTGAAATTAAAATATGCACACAAACATGAAACATTCCAACAACAAAAAGTATGTATACAACTTGTATTGACCAATGACTTCTCGAGCAGCCGAGCTACTATTGGGAAGTTATGTTTCCCTTACAGCCCAAAACAAAAAAATTGGCTTAAGTTGGCAAGAACTGGCCAAAGTACTCAATTCATGCTGAAAGGCCCAAAACTTTGCGAAGATTCTTGAAATTAGTCAAAAATTCTCAAAGCAAGCATACACTTTCTAAAGATTACCGTAACTGCTGGAATTTAATCTTGATTTGGTTCTTTCATTTCATGTTCTAAGGAAATTTTTTGAGCACATATATGGTAACTTATCTATTAAATATGCAATCATTATGTTATAATTTTTATAGAAACCATGCGTCATTGCATACCATAATCAACATAGAAACCTGCATAAATAATTTATGAAAGACCGTAGCCCTGAGGCATACGAAATAGGACTGTTACTGATAGATTCACTAATTAATCAGGTATGGTTATTCAGATGGAACATGTTTGGTAAAACTAAAGAAACCTCTTCTAGATTTATCAAAGTTTATTTATTTATTTATTTTGCTTTTTCTAATGCTATTACCTGTGTTTGATTGGAAAATTTTTCTATGGAAAATAATTTCATCACATATTTTTCACCAATTGTAGTGATAGATAGTTTATATTTTCCATGAAGTTATTTTCCAATAATCTTTTTTTTAATGTTTTCCTTCAAAATGATGGAAAATTAAATTTGTCCAACCCATAGAAAAATATCATTTTTCATGAAAAATAACATTTTTCGTGAAAATTAATGATAACCAATCACCAAATCAAGTTTTCCTGACAAAATTTCATGGAATTTTTGTCCTAGGAAAACAATTTCGTGGAAATAATTTATTTTTCACATATTTTCCAACTTGCAATCAAACATACATATTTTTGAATCAGTAAGCAATCAACACTGTCTGGGATTAGGATCTCTATATGCATAAACACTAGTATCAGTATGAGAACTAATACATGGAAATAATTTAAGATAGAAGTTACTGACAAGGATTAAACTACACTAGAAAATTGTGTAGGAATGCTGGTATAACAACTAAATCGACATCTAGACCTCATGGGTGCTTGCAGGGATGATTATAATAGATAATTACTCGGCGAATGACAACGGATTATAATTTACGACGTTGAAGCTCATAAGATATCCCTTTGATGAGATACCCAGAACATCTAAATGTATCCAAGTATTGGATAACAAGGATATGCACAAGTTTATGATTCTTCTTCAACTTTTAATGCGTTGGTGGTGGGACTTGTTGGTGCAGGTCTGAATCTAGGAATTAGGGAATACACTTGCCTTCTCCATATATATTGTGGCCATGTTGGTCATGTGTGAAGCCAATATGAACACCCCAAAATATATATACACAGATACGCACAAACTAGTATCGTATCTGTCTCACCATGTAAATCTCGTGTCGCATCATGTTATGAATATTCAAAATGCTAATTACAAGTAATTTGCAATGATGGTAGCTTCTATACATTCAGCTTAATCTAGATCATGACAAATTCTAACCAGTGTAAATCAATTTTACCAACTCGAGATCACCAGATTAAAATAAAGAGAAGAAGGTTATACTAATGATATGAAACCCTTAATAAACATATGCTATTCGACAGAACTCGGGGTTAGGAAGAAAGAACAAAAAAACTAATACTAGTCAGTTTATTAGTTTATGCTACTCCTACCAAATAAGAAGGACCACTCATTCCACCTCATAAAAGCTTGCAATGGTTTTGAACGTATATAATCCCCTTCTGACATATTTGTTACTGAGCTCAATCGAAACACAATCTGGCATAATTTAAATTTTAGGTCTGGTAACCAACTTCACAATTAGCACCTGTCCTCCTAAATCGGATGTGCAGGTCAATTTAAGCTTCCCAAAAATCTCAACTCCTTATTTAAACACTTGTCTATTGTCTTGAGTTCTAACTCTTGACCTCATAACATAATGTTGAATAGTGAAACGATCTCAATTTATCTTCTTCTACTAAACAAAGCATCAACTTACTGAGAGTCTAGATAGATGGTGCAGTTGTATAATTTACAAAACTATATCTAAATATATAAAGTCTTTAGTTGAGCAAACTTGCTTACATAATTTTCTTGTGTCTGAGGAGTAACCCATGTTTGAGTCTTCTCACAAAAATGAGTGTCCTTGTAAAAGTCCACCCTTCCAGGAAGCTCCTCCGTCTCATGGTCACGCTACATTTAAAAAATAATCATGGTGGTAAGATAAAAAATTATCAATAATTACATTTATAAGATACATCTTAAGATATTAAATTTACAAACACTATATACCAACTCATAGCGACGCCGAGCAAATGATTTGGGACCTGAGACATGATTGATTGCTGATTTAGCCTTGTTTTGAGTATTGATAGTACTAATTTTCTGCATTTAAAGACCAATTAATAGTATACCAAATAGTTAAGTAAAAAGATTTGTTATATGCACGATTTACAAGGATATTAATATTTCTTACCTGCCAATTTTGATCACTATACCTCTCACATAGAATTTTCCACTCATCTGAACTGACATCTTCATGAGGATGATTAAGCACGTCTTGATCTTTGTACTTCAAGTAGTGACGGTGATACTTGTGCCTCCATAGCCTGTGTGAATTCATAAGTGCTGTATCTATTGCATCAACAACACGAGGGTCATCTTCTGGTAGTTTAAACGTATCCTGAAAAAGAGTACAAATATTATGGTGTCAACAAACCTTAAATTAAGTAACCTCTCCAAGGGATCCAATCAAGCATGCCACGATGAAGTGTTGATGGTGAACTACATGAATGACATTTAAAATGATGCATAAAACAAATATTTTACCAGTACGAGTGATCGCATGTGCATCTTATCAGCCTCACTGATTTCTTTCCAACTTGCTGCAGTCTTAGGTGCGACCTGGCGCTGGATTTTACTTACCCCCCCACTCCATAAACTAGAGCCAGCTCCAACTGGTGTGTTCGCCTCTTCTGTCCAAACGACTGGCACAGCTCCCTTCCCAATCTCAATCGCCTTCGCTAAAGCAAGCCCACGTGAGGGGCCGCGCTTGCGTTTAGGAACGCTATTGGATCCTAAATACAATAAAAAGCATATGGTGAAATACATGAATGACATTTAAAATGATGCATAAAAAAATTACTAAAGAACTAGAGTATACAACAGAAAAGAACAAGCATAAGTTGAAGCCTCCGATACTCCAGGAAGACGCATTACCAAGTATGATGTAGAAGAAACTTATGTCATATTTTAAGGCAGCACACCTGAAACCCTTTAACATTTGCTCAGAAAAAACAAAAACATGCATACAACACTATATGTTTGTACGCTTGTCCAAATGAATAAAATTGATGGAACAATTGCATTATCTATTTCACAAACATGATTGTTGTCACCCTTGCATGTCATTGTGATGAAAAGAGTCTGCAACCCAAATATAACATGGTTTATTTGATAATTGTGGCACAGTTAACAATGTGTGTAGCAATATTACTCTGATAATTAGCGAAGTGGAATCCAACAATTTTACAGTTAGAAGAAGGAAATATAATCAGATTTCTTTCGCATGTGCATTCCCAGCATAGCGCAGGCAGAATATTGTTGTTCATCGTATCTTTCTTTCTTTTTGTGTGGTCATCTTTTGTACATTATCGTATTGTTCACTACAATTAAGGAAGATATTAAGCAAAACAGTACAGATTAGATAGGCAACTTTCAGCAGGCTCTCCCTTCAGTTTCATCTCTGATACAAAATCTCAACCACAATCAGATTTGAACCAGGGCCCATTTTTACTAAGACACAGTCCCTTAACCGCTTGAGCCATGGCTTTTCTATGATATAGAGTAGTAGCTTTTCATATGTATTTAAGCCCGGGCTACAGCCCGGGTGAGCCCTCTATATGCTTCGCCCCTGGATCTGCATACAAGATTATCCATGCTCTGCACTTTGCATGTTGCAAGCACTTAGTTTGTTTAATCCATGCTCTGCACTTTTCTCTCTGAAATGAACTTGTGTTGACAATACTTTTGTACCTTATCTAATTACCAATATCAAAATCCATATAATACGATATCATATATGTATGTACAAGTGCAAGTACCAATACCTGAATTCTCTTAACTGAATATGATTCAAATGAATGATTAGGTTATGATACCTGAGAATAAATACTGAACCATATATTAATAGGACAAGAATTAATGTGCTTAACTATTTGTTTAGTTGATAAATAGTTTCTGTATGGGAAATACAAAGTAGCATGTACTGTATGGGAAAAAGAAATACAAACAACAAGAGGAAACTTATTAAAGCATGAACCATACAGGATGAAATACTTAATCAAGCAGCAGCTGCAAATGAAAGGGAGTATTCTGATGCAAAAATATGAGTCTAAAGTCCTTACCAGCACTAGATTCTTGAGGAGTATGAGTCTCTTCCAGATCCACATCATCTGGTGTTGACGATGGTGTTGGTGTTGATGTCGACAGTAATCGCGAGCGACGAGTCCCTGGTGCCATGCTGGTTAAAAACCTGCAAAGTCCATGTAACCATTGTGTTATTGATGCATATAAAAATAGATAAGCAGGAAAATGCAGGTCCAATGTAATGCTCTTATGACAGAGAGTTTAATAGAAAATCCTGATAATAATAGATAAGCAGCACCAGTTCTGGTATATATGTTCACATGTATTATGCACAAAACTACAAAAGATCAGAGCATAAAGTTCAGTATATAACACTCAAAAGCATCAAAGACAATAAGGTTCCTGCCCATTTACATTACATGCACTCAAAACAGTTTAATACTACATAATTTCTTTTAATCGAACATCAAGTCATCTTCATCATTTTCATTGGGCTCCTGCCCATTTACATTACATTCGAGCACTTCAACATCTTCCTCAATATCATCATCACTGTCATTAATAAATGCACTATCTTCAATGGGCCAGTTCTGGTTCTTAAGATTTTCAATGACAATTGGATTGACTTCTACTTCAGTTGCAGCTACATCCTCTCTACGTAGTGGGCCCAACACTTGATTGAGATTGCATTCGACTTGGGTATAAGTCTCTCCTAACTCAGCTAGCTGATATGCCGAATTAATGTTCATTGTTTGGTCTCCATCTTCATCTTCTCTAATGTCTTGCTCTTCACTTTCAATAACATCATACAAGTTCCTCGGCTGCAACCTTTGCACCACTTTCCAAGCACCGCCCATTTTTGTGTCATTGAGATAGAAAACTTGCTCGGCATGAGAAGGTAGCACAAAGGGATCATTCTCATACCATACGCAAGATGTGTTAACACTAGTAAAATGCTTAGTTGTTCGGGCTCCAGTCCTTCTGTTGCAAAGATCCCACCATTTACACTTAAATAAAAATACTTGCCTCTGTCCCAAGTAGCTTAATGCAAGTACGTCAACCAAAATACCATAAAAGTCAATTTCATTTCCTTGATGCTCCCCTTTGGCGACAATGCCACTATTTTGAGTTCTGCGATGCTTCTCCCGGTCTATAGTATGGAACCTAATTCCATTGGCAATGCATCCACTGTAACGCCTTACCTCAGGTTGAGGACCACATGCTATGGAATACAACTCATTAGTAACTTCCGTTGAGTTGTCGCAACGCAATTGTTTTATCTATAAAATAAAAATTAAAGATCAATAAAATCAATGTTTGTAAGAATATAAAATTCTTATATAACTTACTACATCAACAAAGCATAAATACTTACATGGTTGGAAAACCACGTAGGAAATTCATTTTCATGTCTCTGTTGCCAATTAGTTCTGCTTTGTCCTTGAATAATTTGTATATGCTTTCTACATATATCCAGATCAGATGTGAACAAAGATTAGCACTGATTACAATAAGATTAAAACCTCTAAGTAGAATATCAAACCTAATACTTACTCCAAGTACACTTCTAATTCTGGAGAATTATTAAGCACGAACCATTGAGCCTTTGCCAAATCTGACTTCGATAAGGTCTCAATTGTAGCAGCTCCTAATGGACGAATACTCTGTCCAAAAATAGACAACTCAATATTGTCTTGTCTTTCAGCTCCATCATAATTTCTCTCCTCACGATTATATCGTGTCTCAACCCCATCTAGATACATGGAGCAAAAAGTCAAGCATTCATGGTCAATATATGCTTCGGCAATTGAACCTTCCGGACGTGCTTTATTTCGAACATAGCCTTTCAAGGTATACAAAAACCTACAAAGCATGCAATGTGCAGTAAGTACCCAACTTAGGATACAAATTGTAAGAAAAAAATGATATGGTCCAAAAATGATAGTCACACGCATAGTATTTAGTTTACCTCTCTATAGGATACATCCACCGATATTGCACTGGCCCTGCAAGTATAGCTTCATAAGGAAGGTGTATTGCTAAGTGAATCATAACATCAAAAAAGGCCGGTGGAAAAATACTTTCAAGCTTGCATAGTATGATTGCTATATCCCTTTCAAGTCGTTCTAATACTTCAAGTTTTAAAGTCTTGCAACACAATTCCTTAAAGAAGCAACTCAAATCAGCTAAGGCAGTGAATACATCATCACATAAGTACCCATGTAGTGCAGCTGGAAGAAGTCGCTGGAGAAAGACATGATGGTCGTGGCTTTTCATTCCAATTATCTTAGCATCTGTGATGTTTACACAATTTTTTATATTTGAAGCATACCCATCCGGAAACTTTACCGACTTCAAGAATTCACACAAGCCTCTTCTCTCATCCTTGGACAAAGTGAAACATGCGGGTGGCATTAGCCACTTCCCATTCTGTAAAGTCAAATGTAAATCCTTCCTGATCCCCAATTTCATTAAATCTAGGCGGGTATTAACGGTGTCTTTATTCTTTGAATCTTGGCTCATCAAAGTACCTAAAATACTTTCACAAATATTTTTTTCGGTGTGCATCACGTCTATATTGTGTCTCAGTTTATTTGTTTTCCAGTAGGGAAGTTCAAAGAATATACTTTTCTTCGTCCAATTCAACTCTTCAGTTGTACGTTTCCTCTTTCTCTGATTTGGCATCTTCCCGAATGTCGTGTCTATGTGACTGAGTTGTTGCAACATATCATCTCCGGACAACATCCTGGGTTTCACCCCAAGCTCTCGCTTACCATCAAACATGGTCGTTCTTTTCCGCCAAGGATGATTTGGCGGTAGAAAACGGCGATGTCCCATGTAGCAAGTCTTACTTCCATTTGTCAAATGCATAGAGTGAGTGTCCTTATTACATGTAGGACATGCCAATTTTCCTTTTGTGCTCCACCCAGAAAGGTTTGCATATGCAGGAAAATCATTAATGGTCCATAATAATGCAGCATGAAGTTGAAAAGTTTGCTCCTTACATGCATCATAAGACGAGACACCAACTTCCCATAATTCTTTCAACTCATCTATCAACGGTTGTAGATACACATCTATATCATTACCAGGAGATTTTGGTCCAGGTATAAGCAACGACATCATGAAAAAAGGTTCCTTCATGCATTTCCAAGGAGGCAAATTGTAGGGCATAAGCACTACTGGCCACATGCTATATGTGCCACTACCAAAGGGATTAAAGCCATCAGATGCTAGCCCAAGGCGAATGTTTCTAGAATCATTGGCAAACCACTCATGCCTCTTATCAAAATCTTTCCAAACCTCTGAATCAGCAGGGTGTCGAAGAATGCCCTCCTCCTCAACACGTTTTTCTTTGTGCCAACTCATATCCGGAGCCGTCTTCTTTGATATAAACAACTTTTGTAATCTCGGCTTTAATGGAAAGTGTCGCAAGATCTTCTGAGGAATCTTCTTGTTATTGGTGTTATCATTATGCACCCATCTGGACTCGCCACACTTGGGACACTCTTGTTTGTCAGCATGATCCTTCCAGAAAAGAATGCAGTCATTTTTACAAGCATGAATGCAATTATAACCAAGACCAAGATCGCGCATGATGGTTTTAGCCTCATAGTGGTTTTTTGGAAGTGTGTTTCCTTCTGGAAGTATGTCCTTCACAAAATCAAGTAACATATCAAAAGACTTGTTCGTCCAATGATTAACATTCTTTAAATGGAGCATCTTCACAAGGCATGACAATTTGGAATGCTTCTCACACCCAGGATAAAGTGGATTTTTCGCATCCCTCAATAACCTAACAAACTTATCACCATCATCGGCTTCATGATTTGTCTCATCTTCAAAAGCATCTGTGAACGTAGCCCTGTACATTTCTCCTAAAATTTCTTGCACCCCATCAAATGACTCATGCACTTCTTCTGCCATGTTATTCTCATCTTGATCCAGTTCAACTTCTACTTCTGATACTTGCTCATAAGGCTCACCATGGTGTTCCCATGTGGTATAGGTCGGGTTAATACCATTCGTATGCAAGTGGGTCTTCACGGTCCTAACTGGTATGTACCGACCATTGTTGCAATGACGACATGGACACCGCATTCTACCCGCACTATCAACAAATGGTGCGGCAAATTGAATAAAATCAGCCACACCTTTTATATATGCGGGACAAAATTTGTCAATAAGTTGCATCCAACTCTTATCCATTTTCCTATAACAATAAGAAAGATGAATAAGTTAACTTTTAGAAATAAATGTAAAGCTGATCAAAGCTCCTAAAGATTAAAAGGGAGTAAACAGAATGAAAACATGGGTGCCAACTTATAACACCCTTAAATATTCCCTGCTATAAATTTGTTAATTCACCCATACAACGACAAGTGCTTAAGTCACATAAAAAGCTCTTAATCGCCTCCTATAGATAGTGGTGCAATCAGATCAGGGTTATCCAAAACCAGATTCAGATTTTAGTCAGAATATGGACAGCATTCAAACATGAAATTTGGAGGATACAAATCCATATACACTTTAAATTTCCCATCAAGATTTGAATCCTATAATAATTCACAGATCCAGAGATCTGAAGACAAATCTATATCAGTTTGGGAGGATCTTCCATAGTACATAAGAATAACTATCAATTAGCATAATAACCAATGACAAGATTTAAAGATGTCGAAGCATTCCATAAGCCAATTTCATACATATATGTGTGTGTGAACATGCTAATATCCAATTTCATACATATATGTGTGTGTGGACATGCTAATATCCACAGAAGAGCTCAAACAGTTAACAATTTGCTTAGAAGTAAAATTTGCAATATAGGCCTGAAGTAGTGTCTGATACTCATACCGCGTTTTGAGATGTCGGATTCTGGAGACATGTTGGAGACATTTATAATGTTGAATATTGATAAATATATAATATGTTATATATTATATGTACTGTATAGTTCTAATTTCTAAATGTAGTAAATTTCCTAAAACTAACTAACAACTACCATATCTTAACTAACAACTACCATATCATGATAACAATTATAAGCACAAATAGAAAATAGTAACATTACAAGATGACATATCAACTTATCAGTAGTTTAAGAGGCTAATTAAGACAATAAGTACAAATATAAATTCAAAAATAAATAAATAAATAAAAATAGAGTAAATAAGTTGGACATTCAAAAAACTCCAAAACTAATTAGGATAAATTTTGCAGAAGAAATCATGTTCTACCTACCTACTACCTAATAATGGAGGAATGAGCTCTTGCTGTGGAAGGAGACCCAAGTTTTTTTTTTGACAATGGTCAAAACTTACTGACCAACCAAAAACCAGGTCTACTTAAACCCACTTGCACCACTGCTTCATGCGGGGATCAGAAGTCTAAGAAATATTTAATAAGAAGACATTGTGTGGTGGTGGTCCTCTAAATAAACTTTTACGTGAACTGGATTGATCTGAAATTGAGATACGCCGATGGTGGGGACTTGACCCAGATGATCAGGAGACCAAGACCAGACCCGCACCATTGCAACGCTTTCTTGATGGGGATGGTACCTATCATTAGCAAGGATGGGGCATGTGATTTGATTGTAGTAATTGACAGCCACAATCAGTCAAGTCAGGGTCTGGTCCCATCCTGTTAGATTTCTAACTGAGGTAACTATAACAATAATGTTAAGTTTACAACCAACACTCCTCTCCTGCTACAAAGGTCCCATCGGACCCCGCCTCTCTCCGTCTCCTCCTTTTTCAATGGACAGCTGACATATGGCGGTTGTAAATCAATCGGCTGTAAACCAGTTGTAGGCATAACAAAGTCCTAACTATAATCCGATAGAAGAATTAATGTGGCAAGGTCAGCTGAGAAATAGGTAAACCGGTTGTAGGCATAGCAAACCCTAACGCATACCGTTTATATTCTTCTTGTATCGAGTCAGTTAATACATAAATCAGTCATACATACATTTCTATACATGCAATATGTCTCACAATCATGTATTATAGTTGTATGAGGTATGAAGAAAACAGAACTGAGAGACAAAACAAGTGTTACATGCAAACAAGTATAAAACAACTGTAAGAATGATTAAGAAAATTGAGATGAGTATACATAATATGTCTACTATCTTCATGGCATGATCCAAACACTACTGAACTATGATGGAGAAGTACGCGGAGAGGGGGGATGTTCACAATGCTGAGAAGATCTTCCACACGCCGGTGTTTGTTATATTTGTTATATTTTTGGGGCAAAGTTTAGTTCCTCGGTTTAATATAAATTTTTTGATACGACGTTGACTCGGAGTTGGCTGTATAAAAAGAACGGTCGATGATCCAGATTGCTTATGGCTGGGGGGTTTCCGGAGACTCTCTTCGTGCCCTAATTTCAGTTGGCAAAGACTTGTGGCTTGAAGTCGTCTTTGAGTGCATGAGAGAAGTCTTGAACAAAAATGGAGACAATTAAGGGAGTCATTCAGAAGTAAGGCTTGAACAAAAAAGAATAGCCGATATTGATCCAGATCTATAAGGCTCTTCTTATGTCCTAATTTTATTTAGCAAAGGATTGTGTCGACTTGAAGTACTATGGGCTTGAGAGAGTTTGTGAGCAAAAAAGCAGTTTTCTTAGGGTGGACACCATTAAAGGAGTCTTCAAAGTAAATACAGAGACCACGCCGGAGATCTCGTTGAGAGAGGGTCATGACTCATGTAGAAGAAAAAAAATTGCCAAAATTATACTACATGAATCGATTTGTTGTCAATAAATCATACATCAATAGAAAAACAAAATACAAAATTAGATACAAATATTTATGGCAAAGTAAAATAGAAACAAGCTCAGCTCTGGAAACACCATATATTTAGCCTTGGATAACTCTTTCAGTTTGTCTTTCAGTGTGACTATGTGGGGAGTATGACGCGGTATGAGTATCAGACACTACTTCAGGTCTACATAAATTCAAAGAGGCCTGCATACGGGTTTACTTCTAAGCCTACACCAACAAAGAAACAACAACTTACAATATTCCCAAAATTCCACCACTACCACCAAATCAATCCAAACCCTAATTTCCAAAATTAGAATTTTTTTCTTAAAAAAAGCTAGGGTTTCACCTGCTTGAGAGAGATAGGGAGATGCACCGTCGACTGGGAGATGCGTCGTCGACAGGAGGTGCGCCGCCAGCAACTTTGAGAAGGGAGAGGAGATTCGGGGTCGGGGAAGAGATGGGAGAGATGGTGCGCTGCCTGGAAGAGATGGGTGAGAACTGGAAGAAGGGCTCGGGGTCGGGGGACAATGGCCGGAAGAGGGTTTGTTCCCCCCAATTTTTCGTTTGCCTCAAAATTAATTTTTTGGCTATACATACTAACGAAAAGAACTTGTTTCCCCCCAACTTTTCGTTTGCCTCCAAAACCGCCAACGTTTGCCTCCAAAACCTGCCAAGAATTTGGCCAAAATAAAACCTTACTTTCTATTCTTTGACTATACATAAAAACGTATAAACCAGCTGTGAGCTATTAATTTGTTAATTTTAGTATAAAATCGAAAACGTAGAAATGGGTTATACATAAAAACGTATTAGCAACGATATTATTCGTTGTTAATTTTAGTATTAGAAAATATAGGTGATTTAGCAACGACCACATCGTTGTCTATTCATTTTCGATTTTTGGCAACGAAAAATGGCAACGGTAAAAGTGTTCGTTGCCAGATTTTGTTTCTAGCAACGAACATATTATGCGTTGCAGAAATTGTTTATTAGCAACGAAAACTGTTGCGTCGCTAAAAAATTCGTGGCCTTATAGGATATTTTTTGTAGTGTCCAATGCAACCGCCTTCGACACATCTCCGTTGCCCATCTTCAACACGCCACAGTCGCCTGTCGTGTAAGTGGCAAACAGTGCCCTATTGTGAGATACATGTGCTGAAGCCCCTGAGTCCACCAGCCAAGAATTGTCATCGCAGGCGAGGTTAGTAATGACCTCATCACCTACGACGATCACATCGCCTCCATGCACCGAGGCCACCGCTGTAGTGTTCTCTTCTTGCTTCCCCTTGTCGCCCTTCTTCTCCTTCTTCCAAGCGAAACAATTCCGCTTGATATGGCCCTTCTTACCGCAATGATAACACTCTGAGTCCTCGTACCGACCCTTGGACTTCCCCCTGCTCTTGTCTCTGCCACCACCTGGACCCCTGCTTTTGCCCCTTCCGCGGCTCTCTGAAACAAGTGCCTCTGAGTGGTGGGATGTGGATGAAGTACCCTGAGAACGTCTCCGCATCTCTTCATTCAACACCCCGCTCTTGGCAAACTCCAGACTGACCACGCCCTCTGGAGCAGAAGCGATCATAGATACTCGTACGGTCTCCCACGAGTCTGACAAGGTACACAGCAGCCACAGTCCCTGAACTTCGTCGTCGAACTTGACTCCCATAGAAGATAGCTGGTCAACCACGCCCTGGAACTCACTCAAGTGATCCGTAATAGACGCCCCATCCTTGTACCGCAGACCCATCATCGTTCGGATCAGGAACAACTTGTTTACCCCGGTCTTCTTCGCATACAAGGATTCCAGCTTATCCCACAACGTCTTCGCGTGCTCAATATTGGCAACGTGGTTGTACACGTTCTCATCAACAAACTGCCGTATGTACCCACACACCTGTATGTGCTCGAACTTCCAGTCCTCCTCGGATTTATCACTGGGCCTCTCGGTTGCAAACACAGGTAGATGCAGCTTCTTGACAAATAGCAAATCCTTTATCTTGCTCCGCCAATAATGATAGTTTGTGCCATTAAGGTTCACCATGCGCACCGGCTTCGCGTCCATCTCTCCTCTCTGGTTCCTCTGTCAACTCCGCCAATAATGATAGTTTGATACCACTCTGTTGGGAAAGAAGCGCGGAAACCTTTTCCCAAACCGGAGAGTACCTGCGAGAGGACCGAGCAAACAACGCACGAACCCAAAAACAACTACACAAAAACAATCACGCAGACACAGAGAATTTTTGACGTGGAAACCCTTGCGGGAAAAACCACGGGACGATCGGAGTCCAACCCTGAGAAGCCTCCACTAATGGAATAGAAGAATTACACCCTCTACAAACTCCTCCCGATCCAAATCGGATCCCCACAACACTCAGAGACAAGAAAAATGATCACAAGGCTACGAAGAACGAGAACGACGAGTAGAGATTACCCGAAACACGATCTCCTTCGAAAACGACCTTCGATCCTCCGTCTTCTTCTCCGAAGTTGCAATGGCACTCTTGCCTCCTTCTCTCTCAAACTTGTGTTGTCCAATGCGATAATGCGATCATAAATTAGGGTTGAGAAAACTCAATATATATCCCTAATCCCGCAACCAACCTGGACCGTTGGATTAAATCCAATGATGAAAACTCATCCTGAAATCCGCTTCAGCCCCCCGACACACAGAGTTCGGCCAGAACTCTGTGTGGGACAACCAGCACCTACTGGCCAAACCCTGGAACGGCCAGACCGAGTTCGGTCTGAACTCGCCATGGGACCGAGTTCGGCCCGAACTCGGATCCCCTGCTTCCAGCAGCTCCAGCAGCAACAGCAGCAGCTCCACGTCTACTTCCCGAGCTTCTCCGACATCGGACGGCGCTCGTCGCACTCCGGGATCTTCTCCACATAGGTTGGGAACCCCACCCACTCCAACACAATTTGCCCTCTCTGTGGGATTGAAGCTAAAACATTAACGGATCATCTCTTCCCTGCAATGTCACATTTCAATTCTGCCATGGAACTATCATTACCTAGATCTCCTCCTACTCTTCTTCCAACATGTACCAGCCTTATTCAAATACCATGGTCGGCTCCGTCGACGGGCTATACCAAATGCAATTTTGACGGAGCTTATGTTGATGGTAGAATGGGAAGAATTTATGGGTGGCGTTGCATCAGCTAGATGGGGGAGGATCACCACTGGAGGCTGAAGCTTTAGCTCTCCAAACTGGTCTGGACTTTTGTAACGTAAAGCACAGGGCATTCGTAGTTGGAAATTCCTCGTCTTTTTCTTGTAATAAAATCTGCAACAAAATAAAATTTAAAGTAATACCGGCCTCCGAGGAAGTCGCGCACGTAGTACTGTCCTGAGAGTTAATCCGGGTCTATGTGCAGACTTTGTCCGAATGCTCCTAGTGGCAAAATTTTTGCTCCACCGGAATCTCCTTGTCGCACACGACGCAGAGAAAATGGCCTTTGACTTAGCTCCGTCCAGAACAAAAATGAAGAACATGAAGCTTCGGAAAGGCGAGATTTTTGAAGAGAGTTTTTGTAAAGATTTTTTGGTGTCAGAAGAAGAGAAATGATTCGATATATAGGCTGATTTGGTCGTTTGTAACGGCTAGGAATTATGATCAATGAAGTTTAACGTTACAAATTTAATGGGTTAAAACGGTAAAAAATAAATGAGCAAAAAGATTTTTAGGGTTTCAGCCCGAATCCGAAGAGAAAATCGAATCGACATTCGGCGCCCGCAGATGTGGGCATGTACCCACACCCGTTATGCGCGCGGAACCGAACCGAGCCGGGTCGTGCGGTGGTGGCGGCGCGCGCGTGTGGCCAATAGAGCTCTCACACAATACTTAAAAGAGGCAACAAGAGGTAAAGCAATATATATATGCACACTTATCCCAACATCACCAACCGATGTGGGACTAAAAGGGATTTGGGTTTTAAACTGCCGCAGCAGCACAACAGTCCCCCCCCCAAAAAAAAGAAGCCAAATTCCGAAAAAAGAAAAGATACGAGTAGAAAAGATCTTGGAAGGTTTATACTATGCATAAATGAGATAAACTACAGCCTTGAATCACACGTAGTGACTATTGTATTTGTCTGAAGAAGAGCTTGATGGAGTACACCTTGAATTAATCTTCTTAAATCGATTCAGAAAATAGCACACATAGTACGCTAGAGGTACTTGGATCTATCGGGTGACGCTTTTGATTTGCCATGCGCACTTTTACATATTCATGAGAGTTGTCTAGCTATCGCCTTGTACTATAGTCGCGGCTTTCACGACCTCTCATATAGGTAAGTTCTCAAGGGTTGGTGATAGAAATCAACCCTGTATATTATACTTTGACTTATTAAGAGTTAAAACTCACCCTAACCTTATCACACAGAAACATTATCACCATAGGGATGGGGTATCTATGTACACATGTACAGCCTCTTGAAAATTTATTTTAAGGAAATTTAATCTCAGGGTCATTGTTTCACAATAGCCACCTAGTCCAGCTTGTTCCTATCTATTGACTTCTTGGGATCAGTCAGACTCGGTTGGATTGCCACTACTGGTGACTAAATTATGGACTTAACCCCATCCCCCTCGATGGTTCTAGGATCAATGTCCTAGGCTGACCCTTCGCCAAGTGGTCTGCGGGGTTCTTTTATGACTCTATATAGTCAAGAACTACATATTTGCCTAATAGACTCTTTATCGATTTGAAGCGCAGCTGAAGGTGCCTGTTCATCTTAACATTCACAGAATCATGTTTTAACAGTTCTATAACAGATTTATTATCATAGTTTATAGAAATTGCAGGAACATGACTAACAGAAACATGTATATGCATAATAAGATTTTTTAAGCCATTCGGTTTCTGTACAAGTAGTGTCCAAAGCTATAATTTCAGATTCCATTGTACTTCTAGCAATGATAGTTTATTTACATGATCCCCAGGAGATTGCAGCTCCTGCTAGGATAAAAACATATCCAGTAGTGGATTTCACATCATGTGAATCAGTTATCCAATTTGTATTTGAGTAACCTTCATGATATCAGGATGTCTAGTATAAGGAAGTTTATAATCTAGAATTCTCTTAAGATATTTAAATACTCTGTCCAATGCAGTCCAATGTGATTGGTTTAGGTTACTAGTACTCTACTTAGTCTTCCAATAACAAATACAATATCGGGTCTGATCCTATTTGTTATGTACATAAGGGACCCTATCATCTGTGAATATCTGTGTTGTTCTAAATGTGATCCTTCATTCTTCTTTAGAACAACATTATTGCATAAGGAGTAATGGCATATTTTTGTCAAAATATTCTAACTTTTTTTTTAATCATTTTCTCATTTGAATGTGCCAAGGATAGAGTATAGTCCTCTTTGCATTTGGACACTTGCATTCCTAGGATCAAGTTGGCTTCGCCTAAATCTTTCATGTCAAACTGGTTAGATAAATAATTCTTAGTGTTATTTATCAAATCCAGTGAAGATCCTAGAATAAGAATATCATTAACTTACAAGCATAAGATGACACAACTTTTATTTGTATTTTTAGAATACAAACATTTGTCATATTCATTTGGCACAAAACCAAATTCTAAAATAATTTTATCAAATTTGTTTTGCCATTGCTTGGGAGCTTGCTTTAGGCCATAAAGTGATTTTACTAATCTACAAACCTTATTTTCTTGACCTTTAGCAATGAAACATTCAGGTTGCTCTAATATATTTCTTCTTCTAAATTTTCATTTAGAAATGTTGTCTTTACATCCATTTGATGGATCAACATATCATGAATAGAAGCTAAGGCTAGAAGGGTTCTAATAGAATTGATCCTAGTTACATGAGACTAGGTATCAAAGTAGTCTAAACCCTTTTTCTGGGTGAAATCTTTGGCTACTAATCTAGCCTTGTATTTCTCTATGGTACCATCGGCTCTAAGTTTCTTTTTGAAGATCCACTTACAACCTACAGATTTGCTATACTATTTTTCCATAATGGAGTTGTACTAATTGTTAATACCTTCTTTCCAGAAAGGGGCATCAGGAGAAGATATTGCTTCTTCATAAGTTGAGGAATCACCCTCTATAAAAATATGAAGAACCCTTCTTCTAAATTCCTTTCAATCCTTTCTCTTTTACTCCTTCTAGGTTCTACATCTTGTTCTGTTTGAGAACTTGATATTTGAATAGGAGAACTAGTAGATGGAGTAAGAGAAGGGTTGGAAAAAGATGAAGAAGTTCTATCCTTAGAGGAAAATATATTCTCAAAGTAAACTGCATCTCTAACTTCTATAATTGTGTTATTAGATATTTTATTTACTTCAGAATGAGCTACAAGAAATCTATTGGCAGTACTATCTAAGACATATCCTATGAACACAACATCTACAGTCTTAGGTCCAATCTTTCTCTTTTTGGGTTCAGGAATTTCTACCTTAGCTAGAAATCTCCAAACTTTGAGATAATTAATCCTAGGGGTTCGACCTTTCCATAAATCATATGGTGTCTTACCATTAGTCTTACCGGGTATCCTATTAAGGATATAACATGCTGACAACAAGGTTTCTCCCCAAAGATTATCAGGGACACCTGAACTGAGAAGCATTGCATTTACCATATCTATCAGAGTGTGATTCTTTCTTTCAGCAACTCTGTTGGACTATGGTGAATAATGAGCAGTTACCTCATGAATAATTTTATGTTCTTCACAGAAGTTAGTCATTTAATTTGAGGTATACTCTCCACCAAGATCTGATCTAAGAATCTTAATCTTTTTATCTAACTGGTTCTCAGCTTTAGACTTATAGACCTTGAATCTGTCTAAAACTTCGCCTTTGGTCTTAAGAAGGTAGGTGTAACAATATTTTGAATGATCATCTATAAAAGTGATAAAGTATTTCCTACCACCTCGGGTTAAAATCCTATTGGAATCACAAACGTCACTATAGATGAGTTCTAGAAGTTCACAATCCCTTTGGACAGATTTAAAAGGTAGCCTAGTATGTTTGCCTTGAACAAAAATCTCAAGTTTGTGTTTATCATCAATGGAATTCTTAAGAATAAGATCTAAGTTCATCATTCTTTTAAGAGATCATAAATTCACACGACCTAGTCTGCTATGTCAAACATTGAAGGATTCAACATTTGCAATAACAAAAGAAAGATTTGAAATTTTATTCATAGTACTTAAAATAAAAAAACCATATTTTATAAATTCTTTTTCTATAAATAAGTCATTTTTGAAAAAAACTACTTTATTAGCCTCAATTACAATCTTGTATCCTGAGGCTACAAGTAAAGACCCACTAACTAGATTCCTACTAACCGACGGCACATAAAGCACATTATGGAGAGGTAAAATTTTCTCCGATGTCATCTTTAGATCTATTCTTCCTTTTCCTATGATCTGTACCGTTGAGCCATCTTCTAGGGTCACACCTCCTCCACATGATTCCTGATAGTTTAAAAAACAGGAGCAATCAAACGAAATATGAACATTAGCTCCGGAATCCAACCACCAATCATCATAGTGGTATGAAATAGAAATATTGACTACAGCTTGTGTCACGACCCGTATTCTGTTTAGGGGCACGAGCACGTGGTTACGTTCAGCATATGCCACAGAGTCGACGGTAGAACACTGTATAGGTCAACTATGACATCTAACAATAATATAGAATATAAACCTGTCATCTTCGCACAGAGAAGTATATGACATACTCAATCACATGAATCTAAAAGAAGATAAGCACGAATATGATAGGAGATGAAGATGAAATGGATAGTCTGAAATAACAGCAGAGTCACACACGCAAGTTCAGACTTAAAGACATAATACAATCCCATAATAACTACTACACATCTAAAGCATCAAATCTGGAATACAAGTCCAGTAAACCTAACTAAACTAAGTCACTACTGGTGGTGTGTCCTCTACGAGCACTGGCTCCACAGGCAAGTCCTGATCAAAGTCACTATCTATCCCAAACCCGTAGAAGGTCGTGCAATCAACATCTAAGTCCTCTGAAAAATAGTTATCCAGTCAGGATTGGAGCGAAGTACGAACGCCAATAGCACTTCCATTAGATTGACAAATACTATAAGAAACAATTATAATGGAATACAAGATAGAATATCAAACTAGAAGTAAGCAGTACAAGGTAAACTGAATATCATGTCATGTTGTGAGAATATAAAGTAAAACTGGAATATAAGGCAATACATGTAATCTGGGTACAATATAAGTATAAACAGTACCTTGAGATATTAGAGCGTTATGTGATCGGCTTGGGTCCAAATCAGGTTGTTCCATTTGATCGGCTATGCACAAGTACGAGTATAAAGGATCAGGCCGGCCAAAATGGAAAGCTATGCACAAGTAGTATCAGGTCAAGCTACATCCTACGTGTTGTGAGGGTGAGCTATGCACAAGTAGTAAACATGTGGGATATTGATCACATAACCTCTAATAACTCTCCAATCTCCCGAATAGTATAATGGATCCAACCATGACACGTTATGACACGGGATTTGAAGAGCAGGGGGCCAGCCCACTCCCAAATCGGTGTCTATACAAGTACAAGAAACAAGATCGAACAATATACCAATATACCAGGTAAACAGGGAATAACATCTCATGACGGGATCCAATGTATACTAGTCCGTGTATCCTCGTGTCGAGAATCAAGTAAAATACTACATCTAAACAGAATAGGAAATATCAAAGCAATAAAAACTATCAGAGAATGTACTCATCTGCGATCCTAAGCAGTCAATATGAATCGAGACTCAAAGTGGAGTCACAGACATAGAGATGAGATATACATATGTTAAATAGGATTTAACAGTGTTAGACATGGTTTTCTAGTGTGTGATATACAATCTAGGTCAAATCTAGGTCAAGTATTGACTCACAGTTGACTTTTGGTCAACTGGTCAACCCTGGTCAAACTCTAGTCAAATCTAGGTCAAATATTGACTCAAGGTTGACTTTCAGTCAAATTAGTCAACCTTGGTCAATCATGGTCAAATTATCCACCTATAAGTCATTACCTACCTAAATACACTAAAGTAGGTAATACTCTACCTTAGGCTAATGGCTAATTTTCTATTACCTTAGCTAAGCTAGGCACCATAACCATATTAGATTGGTAAATTTTTACCTTCCCTAAATTAGGATTCTAGGTAATACATAACCTTAAGCTAAATAAGTAATATCCCTATACTTAGACATTACCTTACCTTAGATATGCTAGGTAATAACATATACTAGATTAGATTAGGTACTAACCTAGACTAACTTAGGATATGTAAATACTATATATATACCTAACCCTCTAAATACTTCAATCAAACCTAATGTGAACCATGGCTTCACCTTGAGACACCAATGGTGGCCTAGCCAACCAAAACATGCCCAAAGGGGTCAACCCCTGCTGCCATGTCCTGCAGGCAATAATGCAAGCCAATTGCTGCTGCTGTGGCTTTGCTGCAATACAAAACTTGCCCAGGCAAGTTGCTGCTGCTGCTGCCAATGCATGCTTGCTGCTGTTGCTTTGCTTGCTACACAAAGCAAAATCAAAGCCAAGCAATACCAAACCAAGCAATGCCAAACCAATCAATGCCAATGCCTTGCTACAGCCTACCTATCATGGCCACTAAAATCACACACTAACTGAATATCCGAGATGTTTGCCATTAAAATTGTTTGATTGTAAACTTTAATACAAACAGAACAGTGTTACAATATAGGACTTAGATGTAGTCCTAGGAGTACACTTTTATTTAATCTGGGTCCTTGGTGCCAATGGAGCGAGTGGTAATGCGTTGACTCCGTTGACGAGCTGACGACGGTTATCGGTTCTCTAAAGGTTTGGATTGCTTTGGGTGCTGGAGCTTGCTGAGAGGAGGAAGACGTTGAGTGTCTGTATCTGCCTCTCTGGTGATTCTCTGTGTATTCGTTGTATATTCTGTGCGTGGGTGAGAAGGAAATGATCCCTCTATTTATAGCTGGGCAGGTTGGCTGCTCATGCGCATATGTAGGATATGCTGGTGCGTGGGGACGCCACGTGGAGATTGCTGATGGAGGCGCGTGGATGATGCGCCCTAATCGAGGGGTTGAATTCTTCATACTGCTGTTGTGAGCCGGCACGTAGCAGAGGAGAAGATCTTTCTGTTGCTGAAATCTTGGATGAGTTGAGTCAAAGGACACGTGTCGTCGACTCATGGCTCGAAGATCTCGGATTTGGTGGGGGGAAGTGATCTGGTGAGCTGCGCCTTGGATTGGACGCATGAGGAGGCTGCGGCTCATAACCTTTAGGAGTTACAAACCGTTCAGGGCGCATGGCTTTTGAGGCACATGCAGGCGACTTTCCTTCTGTCTTTTGGGATCAGAGAGCAGTCTGGGGCGCATGGCTTTTGAGGCGCATGCGGATGGTTGGGTGGCCACGTGGCAGTAGCCGTCGAAGTAAAGTCATGATGATGCTGACGTCGCCGACGCTTCGTCTTCTGAAAAAAGCTGTCATCTGTTCAGACTTCGGGAGGCGTGCTGCCAAATCTGTCAGTTCAACATTTAATGCTTCTGACATTCGATGGACAGCTGAGTGGGCGCATCGATCGACGTTCTACTAGGCATATGGGTGCGCATGGGGGCGCATCCTCTGTGATGCGCTTGGTACTGAAGGGCGCATCTGTGTTGATGCGCTTGATGTTTAAGGGCGCGTCTGTGCATGGCACATCTTCATTGGTCTGTCTGTTGAGTTCTTCAGAGCATTAGTGGCTCCCTGACTTAGCTGAATTCGAAGAGGCGAGTTCATTCATCAAAAATACAAGTTCATTGCACTAACTTCGGGAAGGTTGCCACTTGGCGCATGGGTTTGATTTGCCCTAGCCTATGAATAGCAACAGTTTGAGAGAGTCTTGTTGTCTCTCCCTTGACTTCTCGACGAAGATGGATTCGACTGATCCTCCTCTTTGGCAAGACATTGTACTGTGGATGATGGTTCTCCCTGTTCAAAGAAGCTTTGACGGTGAACTCCTTAAGAAGATAAGAGCCCCAGGCTGGTAGATGCGCCTGTACGTTGACGAAGAAGTGATTCACTCTGACGGGGCGGAGTGATGCGCTGGGAGACATGTACATCATGTTGCAACTGTTGGAACACAGACTGCCTTGGTGGTGGATCCACTGTCTTGCGGTAGCAGTAGTTGATGACGACCGTAGCACAAGTGTGCCATGTGAGGGGCACATTATGCTTGTTGGTCGGCTCTCCTGATCGACGCTTGTGAGTGATCATGTTGCGCAGATCATTAGAGGAGAGTGCCACCTTCGTACCCCCTTCAGGCGCATGGCAAGGCCAAGCGCCGGGGCGGTCAAGTGAGAGTGCCACCTTCGCACCCCCTTCAGGTGCATGGCAAAGCCAAGTGCCGGGGTGGTTAAGTGAGTGTTGCGCCCCCTGATCTAATACCAAACAGGCATCCCGATCAGTAGTGGGGGAACCACAGCATTTGAAGTGACTTGAACGGACCTCAGACGCACAACCAGAGGAGGCGCGGGAGTTCAAGACCACTGGGTTTGCCTTGCTCGACTTGGTTGTGAACGCAATAGATGCGCCCAAGTGAGACAAGGACTTTGAAGGTCGGCTCATTTCTGGCGCCGCAGCACCCGAGTCGACCTTGTACAGCTTACCATCAACAGCGCGCATGATTGTGAGCGCATGCTTTTGGTTTACTGCTGGCATAGCACGTTTGAGGCGCATGGCCCGTGCCGCCTTGGACATCTTCGTACCAGCCCGTAGGGTGCATAGTACTCAGAGTCCAAATTATCCTCGCCACGATAGCGAGTGAAGAACTTGCAGCCAACCCAGAAGAAGAGAAGAACAACTGCAACTTTTTGTGGCTCGAACAGGCTCCTTGGATAACGGGCTCCTTTTTCTTTATTTATTTTTTTGGTGCACTTTTCAAAGGAGGCAAGAGGGCTCTATATATAGAGTGAAATGAGAGCTCTTTTCTTCTCCTTTCCGATGTGGGATTAAAAGAAAGATCCCTTCTTTTTTATGCTTCTACACCAGATATCTCTAACACTCTGATACATTCAAGTATCCTAACTAATCCCATTGAAACCACATTCTAACTCTCAAATCTCTGAACTAACATCTAACTATCACCAAGGCTAACCCCACATGCCTATGGCCTATGGTCCAGTGTCATGAGTCAATGGACAATTGGCCAACACTTAAATCTCAGTGAGTATCTAACTGATACTCCACCAAGGTTCCTGCAGACTCTTGTTACTGCTGCTATACTTGTAGTTGGCCAAAAGGCCCTTGCCCGAGCATACCTCAGTTGCAATGCAATGAGCCCTCTCTCACCAATCCTATACCCTGTAATGTCCCGCTCAGCACGGTGCATTATGCTAAGTCATTGACTCGAAGAGTCGCGTTGACCCGATTAAGTATCGATGTAAATCGATACAAGAGTTACCTTGTTCTGAGAAACGCATCGAATCGGATCGATGCAAAGAGTTATGTTGACCCGAGGAACGCATCGAGTCAGATCAATGCAAGTGTTAAGTTGGCCCGAGAGACACTGCAAAAATTTGTCAGATTAGCGACGTTCCAAAACGTCGCTAATCACGACCAAAATGTCGCTAACCTAAATTAGCGACGTTTAGGAAACGACAAAAAAAAAGTGTGTCGCTAATCGAAAAAACGTCGTAAAACGTCGCTATGGCAACGTTATTTAGCGACGTTGATAACGTCGCTAATTAGCGACGTTATTTGCGATGTTCTCACGTGGACGCTAATTAGCGATGCAATTGGCGACGTTATTGTGTGGTCGCCATTTAGCGACACTTTTGTGAAGTTTTGGCGACGACGTACTGACATCAGATTTGGTGCCACGAATTGCCACGTTAGCAATTTAGCGACGCTTTTAGCGACATTCGTTAACATCGCAAAAATTTAGCGACGCATATTAACGTCGCTAAGTTAAAAAAATAAAAAAATAGAATCCAGAATGCAAATAGAGCTGGAGCTTGAGCCAAAATACAGAATCCAAAATACAAAATACAGAATCCAATCCCTGGGTTCGTCGACCCCCTCGGTGGAACACTCAACACCGGCACGCACAATACATTCCAGAATATACAAAAAAATATAAAGAAAAAATAATATCATCAACGAACAAAGTCAATAATATCCTTAAAGAATAAAGTCGATATCCTCAAATACGTACAAAGTCAATATCCTCAACGAACAAAGTGAATATCCCCAAATACATACAAAGTAAAAAATATAGTACAGTCCAAAAATGCAAAAATGAAACTATTGATCGCCTGGAGCTAGAGCTGGACCCGGTGCTGGAGCCGAAGCTGGAGGAGGAGCGCCACCAGATGACTATCGTCGCAACGCTAGGATCGTCTGATACTCCTCCGGTGACAACAGGTGGACGAGCATGTCCTCCCGTGCACCGTCGGATGTAGACGATGCTCCCGACATACCAGCAGACGGTCGCTCCATAGCCATCTCCTGGAACTGCTGCATCTGCTTGACCAACCGCTACGTAGCCTCCTGTGTAGCATGGGTTATCTGTCGCAGTGCCTCAGTAGTCTCCTCAAGCCTCTCAAAGCATGAGATGAGTGCAGAATCATCTGTATGTGGCGCCACCATCCTCTGTACCATCTCGTCACACAGAGCTGTGATTTGCGCATCGACACTCTGCTGGTGGCGGAGCGACTCCTCCGTTTGTGCGGGGCCGGGCACACTAGTGGCGGTCGTAGAGGCCTATGATGCAATGACGGCACCATAGGAGCCCGTACCATAGTACGTACCCCTATACATGCCACCAACGACCCTCATCCACAGCTCATCATCTGACTGAGCTGCGGAGGCCGGAGGCTGCTGGGAAGTGCTAGCACCAGCTCCCTCTGACCGTGTCGGCCCGGCCTTCCTAAGCCTCAAAAATTCGGCCTAGAAATAACATCTATATGAATTCTCACGTGGTCGCTAAAAATTAATATTAATGAACTAATATTAAGTAAAACTTTAAAAACTTGGCCTAGAAATAACATCTATATGAATTCTCTACGTAACTAAAAATTAATATTAATGAACTAGAATTAAGTAAAACTTACGTAGGTGTCCCGGGCCTTGTCGTCTACGAACCGCTCCCCCTTCATGTGTGTGGTGAGGAACAAGGTCACCATATTTGGGTCTTCTCCCGATTCAACCTGTTATGAAATTATTATATGATTTGTCAGTTAAATTGAAAGAAATATATTACTATATAGTATTAATTATGGGTATACGGCGAGATATGTACCATATAAGTGAAGAAATCCATGATGGACCGTGATCCACCACACCACTGCGACCCCGCCTGTCGTACTCTTTTAGACTTCGCGGATTTCTCCTTGTAGGTTCCCTCCTCGAATCTCCTTTTCATTGCCGCCAGATCCAACCCTGAATAGGCTCTCCCCGGCGCTCGCGATCCTTTTGGTTGAGGATCGCGTCCCTAATGAGCTTGCTGGCGACGCTGGAAAAAAAAAAGACTCGACAACAACGACACGGTGGGGAGGGCAGAAGTAAGTCCGCTGAAAAAATTATAGAAGTACGTAAGTTATAAAATAACATACTAAATATTAAAAGGAAATAAACTTTTACGTACCGAGAAGTTCTTAAACCAGAAGGCCTTCTTGTCGGCCGGGACATCCCTCCAGTTGATCCAGTCCCCCCCGTAGTTCTGTCGCAAGAATGTCCCCAGCTACCGGTGTACGGAGGAGGGATAATACCTGTAAAATGGAAATTAAAATTTATTAAACAAGTTTATAATAAATTTAAACAAATTAAATGCAATAATATTTTTACTTACCGCCTGGTCCGAGTACAGGCCCAAATCTCCAACCTCAGATGCCCTCCGGGTGACACGGAGGATCTGTCTCAAATGGGAGCTGCAACCTGCCCCTGCCCCTACCCCTGTTCCTGCCCGTAGCCTGTCCCTCAGCCTCGGCCTCGCCCTCGACGTGGGCCTCGCCATCGCCCTCGCCCTCGATGTGGGCCTCAGCCTCGTCCTGCTCCTCAGTAGTGGGGTCGGCCTCTGGAATACTCGACGGTACTGGCTGTGTAGAAGAAGAAGGCCCTAGCCTGGAACTGCTAGAGCTGGATATGGAGACACTGCTGGCGACTAGACCGCTAGTGTATACTGGAGTGCGGGGGGATGACGAGTCGGTAGGAGTGGTAGATGGAGGCTGTCGGACTCGTCGACTCCTACCAGCACTGGAACCAAAGGATCCACGTCGAGCCATATCTGAAAAAATACAGAAGTAAACCATACTACATTTGAAAAAACAAAAGTAAACTCTACTACATCTGAAAAATAACAAAAGTAAACCATATTACATCTAAAAATTAAACATATTCAATCCTCTTCTGAATATTTATCTTGTTCCGAGTCCTCTTCCTCTTCCTCTTCACTTCTATCAACTTCCTCTTCCTCTTCTGATACTTCTACCTCTTCCAATTGATGAAACATGTCATGAGGAACTTCTGTTGAGTCCACATCGATAATATTTGTAATAAGAGATAGTTTGTCTTCCTGATAAGCTACCTCGTCGACATCGAAGGTATTCCGAGCTTTAGTCTTACAGACTGCCCACCAATCTGATCTTCTGGCTCCTCGTTTTGGATAGCTGGTAAAGTAAACTAGCTGAGCCTGGCTTGCTAAAACAAACGGCTCATAAGCTTGATATCGACGGCGATAATTTATGTCAACAAGACCATGTTTGTCCAACTCTCCAACCTCGACCTTGGATCGGATTGAACCAGTCACATCTGAACAAGACGATCTTACAAGGTTCTATAGCATAATTGTATGTCAGTTCCACAATCTCCCGTAAGGCGCCAACACTACCAAAATAAGTCATATTACCGACGTAATTAGCGACGTTTTAAGAAAACGTCGCAGGAAAATAATAATTTAGCGACGTTTCTTTATAACGTCGCAAGACGTCACTATTAGCGACTGACAGCGACGTTCTGCGACGTATTTAAACTACGTTTGCGTTTTAAAGAGCTCACGTCGCGTATAAGTCGGTAAACGTCGCTAATATTAGTGATATTAGCGACGTTTTTCGACGTATTTATTACTTCATCGCTAATATCAATGATATTAGCGACGTGTACCGACGTTCTTATATGACGTCGCTAAAGTGTGAATATAGGTCAGGTTCGAGTTTTCATTCCCCCCATTATTTCTCCCCAATATTTTCCTTCCCCCCCGACCCCGAGCCGGCTTCCCCCACCCCGTCGACCCCCGTCCGACCGCGCCCTCGGCGACCCCCACCGACCTCGGCGACCCCTCTCCTCTCCCCAACCCTCCCCCTCCCCCCCCATCAGCTCCCCGGCCGACCGTCGGTGGCCGCCGCGAGCACCGACCCCCTCTCCTCTCCCCGACCTTCGTGACCGCCGCGAGCACCGACCCCGTCCTCCGGAGACCGTCGACCCCCTCTTCCCCTCGTCAATTTGGTAAACCCTAACCCTAACGCCATTTTTATTACTTTTTTTTTCTTTTTTGCATATTATTCTGATCAATGTAAACCCCCATTGGAGATGGCGTAGTCCTTTAAAATTGGGAAAGAAGATGTAAACTAGGTTTGGGGTTTCGGATGGGGCATGTGGGACTGATGGTTTGGGGTTTCCCTACATAACTATGATACCTACACTGTTCTGGGAATTTTCAGAGATTAATAGGATAATAAATTGGTTAATTAATGTAATGTATGGTTCACTAAATGATGTGGTTATATGATTACATGGGTTATGCTACTCAACTTGGGTTTGCATTACATGGGTTTGTATTTTGGGGTTCAATTTGGGTTTGTATTACATGGGTTATGCTACTCAACTGAACTGTAAGTTTTATATTAATATTGAAATTAAATGATAAATATAGACTGTGATGTAATGTTAATACTGGGATTGATTTGTGGATTTTAGTTTGTTTAGATATTGTTCACAGTTATGTAGATGTTAAGTTTATTTCATATCTTACATGTTCAAAACTGTCATGATATGAATATATGCAATAACTGAGAAATGAGATGAACTTGAGATGTAATGTATAACTAAGATTGTTTTTGAACATTAACCTGAGATTAACTGAACATGAAACCTGAGAATGCATACATGACTGAACTTGATTTTCCTTTCCTTCATGCATATAACTTGAGATTTATATGAACTGTTAAACTTGGAAATGAATGTATGAACTCTTCTTCTTTTACCTTTTTCCTCTCGTAAATCTGAAAACACTTGTTAAATCTGAGATTGAATCTCATTAGACTGACTTGGGTTAGATGTCTAAACCTGGGGTTAACACTCTCCTCACCTGCTGTACATTTTTGAGTCCACCAGAGATGGACTGAACTTTGACATGGTGAACACCCACACACCCTATTAAACCTAGATTTTGACTTAGTTTGACCAGAAAGTTAACCCATATTCAGTCAAACCCTAGATTTTGACATAGTATATGGTTACTAGATCCTAGTGTAGAGTAGTATGTAGAGGAGTATGGCTACTAGTGATATATATATATGTAGGTCCATGTGTATCTGTATCGGACTATCGCTATCGGTATCGAACTATCGCTATCGGTATCGGACTATCGCTATCGGTATCGAACTATCGGTATCGATCGAACTATCGGTATCGGACTATCGCTATCGGTATCGGACTATCGCTATCAGTATCGACCGTATATACTTAGTATCGGGCGTAGCAGATTAGTATCGATCAGTATATAGGTTTGTGTTAAGATCAAGGTTCAAAGTATCGGTATCGGAATAGTAGGCCGAATAGGAGGCCGAGATAGTCGAATGAGAAGAAGGGAAGAAGGGAGGAGCAGATGGGTCCAGAGCCATGGTGGAGGAGGAGAAGTAACATGAGAGCAGTTTCTGCCGTAACATCTCCTGTGGCTCTGCTGGCAACTGAAGTCCAGATGCTACAAAGGACGATCCTTCGCTGAAATCGACTACAACACCCATCAGTTCAAGTTCATTCCTATATGAGTAGATTCCAATGCCATAGAAGCCATCAGTTTGTTGACCTTCCTCTATGGCATTGGAATATACTCATCTAGGAATGAACTTGAACTGATGGGTGTTGTAGTTAATTTCAGCGAAGGATCGTCCTTTGTAGCATCTGGACTTCAGTTGCCAGCAGAGCCAGGAGATGTTACGGCGGAAACTGCTCTCATGTTACTTCTCCTTCTCCACCATGGCTCTGGACCCATCTGCTCCTCCCTTCTTCTGATACTAATCTGATACTCTCTGATACGGTCTACCTAACCTATATACTAATACTAATCTGATACTCTCTGATATTAAGTACATTCGGCTTACTAGCTAGCGGATCCACCAGTTACATGATTATATACTAATTATGTTTAGTTTGTCTTACGATACAGATTTTCACTACCTTGATGTATCTATCTTACAGAATTATGGAGCTGAATTACTATCTGCGGAATCGTACTTGGATGTACAACCGTCATCCTGATGACATATGCGGTGTGCGGGATAAATTCATAGAGGGTGTACACCAGTTCCTGCAGTTTGCCAAGGCGTTCTCTCAGTACATGGACGGTACCAAAATTAAGTGTCCGTGTGTGAGATGTCGCAACTTGAAATATCATCCAGAAGTGGATGTCACGTATCATTTGTACTCGAAGGGTTTCACGCCGAATTACTATCAGTGGAGCGAGCACGGAGAACTTGTGTCTTTAGCATCGGAGTACGAGCCTTATGTGGATGTCCACAACAACGCTCCTTACGACGATGGGTTGGTGAACATGGTTTTTGACGCGGCCGGGCCTAGTTTCGATCCGGATGATCATGATGCACCTGAGGAGGCACCGAACCCCGATGCTGCACAGTTCATGGAGTTGCTGGAGAATGCAAGGACTCCATTATATCCTGGTTGTGAGGATCATTCACCGTTGGAGGTGGTTACAAGATTGTTGAGCATCAAGTCCGATTTTAACATGTCGCAAGATTGCTACAACCGTATTATGGAGTTGCTTATAGAAATATTGCCTGAGGGTGCGAAGTTGCCTAAAGACTTCTACCGGTCTAAGAGGATGGTTAGATCGCTCTGGATGGGATATGAAAAAATCGATGCCTGTCGCAACGGGTGCATGTTGTACTACAAAGACGACAAGGATGAAGACGCCTGCAGATTTTGTGGTGTCGATCGCTACAAGGCCTGTGGTAGAGGAAAGTCTGTCGGTGCTAGGAAGCCTACCTCTTCGATGCACTACTTGCCGTTGACGCCGCGTTTGCAGCGGTTGTTTATGGTGAAGGAAACTGCAGAAAACATGAGTTGGCATAAGCGGGAACATACCGAAGGAGTGTTGGATCACCCATCTGATGGAGAAGCATGGAAGCACTTTGATCGAGAGTATCCAGATTTTGCTTCTGATCCGCGTAATGTTAGATTGGGTCTCTGCTCTGACGGTTTTACCCCATTCGGACTTTCGGGATCCCAGTATTCGTGTTGGCCTGTGATCGTCACCCCGTATAATCTACCGCCTTGGATGTGCATGAAGACTCCATATATGTTCCTCACCGTTATTATCCCAGGTCCGAACAATCCGAAAAGGAACATCGATGTTTATTTACAGCCATTGATTGATGAGTTGAATCAGCTGTGGGAAGTAGGTTCCAACACGTACGATGTATCTAGAAAACAAAATTTCCAGATGCGGGCAGCACTTATGTGGACCATCAACGACTTTCCGGCCTATGGAATGTTATCTGGATGGAGCACGCATGGTCGTCTTTCATGTCCGTGTTGCATGGACGACACTAAGGCTTTCCGTTTGAAACACGGAGGCAAACCGTGCTTCTTCGATTGTCATCGACAATTCCTGCCGAAGGATCATCCGTACCGGAGGAACAAGAATGCTTTTCGTGCTGGCGTTGTGGAGAAGGGTGATCCACCGACAAGGTGGTGCGGAGCCACGATATGGGAGGAGGTTAGAGATTTACCAAGTGCTATTGAGCAGCCTGCTACGGGCTACAAGTGTGACGGATTTGGTCGCACTAATAACTGGACGAAGAGGAGTATATTCTGGGATCTGCCATACTGGAGCACCAATCTGATTAGACATAACCTTGATGTCATGCATATTGAGAAGAATGTGTTTGACAACATAATTAATACTGTAATGGACGTAAAGGGGAAGACGAAAGACAATCCTAAGGCTAGATTGGACTTGAAAGAAATATGTAGACGTCCTGCATTGCATTTGATAGAGGACGGGAATGGGAAGTTGAAGCAGCCTAAGGCAATTTTCTCACTGGAGAAGGAGGATAAAGTGAGGCTTTGTAGGTGGATTCAAGGTCTGAAATTTCCAGATGGGTATGTTTCAAACTTGAGAAGATGCGTCGACCTCAAGGAGAACAAACTGACAGGTATGAAGAGCCATGATTGTCACGTATTCATGGAGCGGTTAATTCCGATTGCATTTCGAGAATTCTTACCGCAGGCAGTTTGGGATCCATTGACGGAGCTTAGCATATTCTTCAGGGACCTTTGTTCTAAGAAATTGCTCGTTGATCGTCTAGAAAAGCAAGAGAAGGACATTGCGGTAACACTGTGCAAGCTAGAGAGGGTGTTTCCTCCTGGATTCTTCGACTCTATGGAGCATTTGCCGATTCATCTTTCCTACGAGGCACGTGTTGGTGGACCCGTCGAATATCGATGGATGTACCCGTTCGAGCGACATTTGAATCACCTAAAAAGAAAGGTAAAAAATAAGGCTCGGGTCGAGGGTTCTATTTGTGAAGCCTATATTCTCGAGGAGATTACAAATTTCTGCTCCTCCTATTTCAAACCTCATGTTGCTACGAATAGAACGAGGGCTCCGAGAAACGACGACGGATATCAAGAATTTAATGATGGAATACTGAAAGTATTCAATGCGTCCGGAAAGCCTTCGGGGAAAATGAAGAAGAGATATTTGAATGACGAAGAGCTAAGGGCTGCTCAGTTGTATGTATTACTCAATTGCGACGAGGATGAAGTAGAGAAGCTAGAGGGGTAAGTAAGGAATGATGAGTTTACGTCATCTCAATGTAATAGTATAAGCTAATATTATTGTACTAATCGTTCTAATGCTTCGTTGTTTTCCAGCATATATAATGATGAGTTGAGGCTGGTTAGACCCTACCTAACAGACGAAGCATTAGAACAAGAAATGAGACGTCATTTTCCTTCTTGGTTGAGCGAATATGTAAGCAGTTCGGTAATATTTACTGGCCTCTTCTAATGCAACTGCGCAATAAATAACTTATTATCTCTTCTTTGATATTCAGGTCGATCGTCTAATTTCACCCGAGATTGAATTAATTAGAACTCTTGCCAAGGGACCAATTACTTTTGTTAAAACATGGCCAAGTTATTGTGTCAATGGCTTTCGGTTCAAGTCGACAAATGCTCCGATCAGAGACAGCTTCCTGGATCTTGATTCCACGAAGAACAGTTGTTTGTGTATCAAGTCTTCGAACTACAAAGACGTCGATCCAGGAAATGATTTCTTTGGCATCTTGCGAGAGATTGTGGAGTTGTCATATAATTATGGCAGAGAACCTGCAAAGATCGTGTTGTTCAAGTGTGAATGGTTCGATCCGATTGAAAATCAAGGCTGGAAAATTGACAAGCATGGTCTTGTGGATATAAACTACAAGCGTAGATATCAAGGCTACGAACCGTTTGTCCTAGCAACTCAGGCTCAGCTCGTGTATTTCACAGCTTATCCGAGACGGGGAGCAACGAAGTCTGACTGGTGGGCAGTATGCAAGACTAAAGCTAGAGATACTTTTGATGTTGATGAAAAAGCTTACCAGGAGGACGAGCTACCTCCTGTAACCAATATTGTCGATGTGGACTCCACGGAAGTTACGCATTACACGACACATAATGTAGAAGATGTAGAATTATCCGAAGAGGAAGACGAAGCCGACGAAGGTGAAGACGAAAGTGAAGATGAGGAGGAAGAGGAAGATGAGGTCGAGGAAGACGAACAAGATGATTATTCTGAAGATGATTGAGAGAGATATACTTATCTGGACTTAGATGTTTCTTCTAGAATATATTATCTGGACTTAGATGTTTATTGTAGAATGTATCATCATATGTTACCTTGGTTATTATCTTTGTTGTACTGTCATATTTCTATTCTCTATTATTTATTGTACTGTCATATTTCTAGTCTCTAATATTTGTTGTACTGTCATATTTCTAGTCTCTATTATTTGTTGTACTGTCATATTTCTAGTCTCTATTATATCTTGTACTATCATATGCTGTTATCAGGTATGGCAGGTCGTCGCGGACATTTGCGAGGGCCACGAGGAGGTCGGGATCCTCCGGTACTTCCTACAGGTACTGCTAGGGGACGGAGTTTGCCTTCGGTACCTCCTATTGGTACCGGCTCTGGATCCTCGTCGCCGATTACTCCTCCATATCGGACAGTAGCTGGGCCGGTTGGGACGACGTCACGTGGCATATCTCCTGGGACGAGTAGTTCCAGACCTGTTGAGAGGGCTCCCCCGTCTAGCGTTCCTGATGTTGATACGACGATGGAGACGGATGAGCAGATGGCCGAGGAGGATGCGCCGACGGCCGACCAGCATCATGAAGATGATGCGTGCGCACCTCCGGAGGAGGGGAGGACGGAGATCTGGGCCGACGGTACAAAGTAGGTATTTTGGTTTATGATTTTTTTTCTTCTGTTTTTATCATAAATTAACTTTTTTCATGAATATAATATGTATGTATAGATATCGTCCTCCAGGGGTACAGAGACGCCTAGGCGATATGCTGAGGCATAATTATGGTGGTCCCTGGATTAACTACTCTGATGCTCCAGACGAAAGGAAGAACTTCTGGTTTACGCGCTTCAAGGTTAAAATAGATTTGTTTTTAACATGAATCATTTAATTTATGCATATTATATATAACTGATAAATATTTGGTTTCGTACTGTTCTAGGATATGTTTTACTATCCGCCGCACCGGGCCGAGCAGATCGAGGGGATGTTTCCTTCCGTCGCTGCTAAGCTGATCCGCGACTCTATTAATGATCAGAAGGAACGTGATCGTGCCGGAAAGCCGATCAAAGGTTGGATCACCCCTGATCAGTGGAATGAGATGAAGGCTCGATTCAACGAGCCAAGATACAAGGAGAAGTCGGAGAAGGCTAAGGCGGCTAGGCAACATGCCTCGAAGTGGTGCAGTGGGTCGATTCCGATGACGGAACATTTCCGTCGTCTGGTATGTCTTTCTCTTTTAGAAATATTATTTTAATGCAAATCCGATAAATTATTACTAAGATAATATATTTAATTACAGGTAAGGAAGGTCGGTAACGCCGACATGGTGACCGTCTTCCTGGCCACCCATCGGAAGGGCGGAGTCCTTATTGACGAGAGGGCCGAGCAGACCTATGTAAGTATTACAATACGTTATCTTAATGTAATACTTCGTGTCCATTTTAATATAACTTAGTAAATATGATGCAAATAAATATTCATGAAGTTAGTAAAAATAAGTACATTAATTAGAAATTAGAAATCATAGAGTACTATCCATACTTTCTAGGCCGAGTATACGAGGCTGCGGGAACGGGCGGCTGCTAGTGCACCTGATGCAGGAGAGGCCGGTACTTCCTCGCAGCCCACTCAAGCTCCGTCGGCGGACGAGCTGTGGATGACCGCCGCTGGTGGCCTCCGTAGGGGTACGTACTACGGTACGGGATCCTATGGCGCCCTAGTTGCGACCCAGTCCTCTAGGACATCTCCTGCTAGTGTGCATGGTCCACAGCCGTCCCAGGAGTCTGCCCGAGTCCACCAGATGATGGAGTCTCTCCGTGACGACCTGCTACGATGGATCGAGCAGCAGTCTCAGCATCCTACGGACGATCCTGCGCTGCTAGCACGATTGGATGCGCTCGACCGCGGCATTATAGACCTCAGGGAGACGACTGAGAGGACAGAGCGCGCCGTTGGAGGGTTAGAGCGCACGGTGACGGAGTTGCAGACAGGACAGGTGACCATGGCCGAGACGGTGAGATTGGCGCAGGATTCGATGGTCCAGAGCAGTGGTAGAATGTTATCTATCATGGATTCATACAACCAGCGACTTACAGCGTTGGAGCATGCTGGTACTCTGGGTGCGCCTTCATCGTCGTCGACTCCGCCGCCTCCACCGCCTTCTTCTTCGACACCGACTCCACCGACGTCACAGCCTGGCGCTCCATCTGTATCGATTTCACTTGCGGAGTATGAGGAGTTTTTACGCCTTCGTCGCGGCGGTGCCCCTCCTGCACCAGATCACTAGTAGTCCTAGTTAGGACTTTTGTTTGTGTTTGTATCATCTTATGTTTGTGACTTATGATTGGATGTTTGTATTGGATGTTAGTTGTGTTTGTATCGAATTGACTTGTGACTTGTTTGGATTGGATGTTAATTCCTTCGTCGATAAATGTTAATTGTGTTTGGATTGGATGTTAATTAACTTAGATTAAAGCTATCTGTGATTTGGAATTGTGAGTGGGGGTTTGAATGCGCTGTGATTTGGAATTGTGAGTGGGGATTTGAATGTGTACCTATATGTGTTTTATAGAATTGTGAGTGGTAATAAAGAATCTGTGTTTTATTTTTTATTATTTTTTTTACAACTTTAGCGACGTTTAGCGACGCTTACTGACGTTTAGCGACGTTGTGTTCCGACGTTTACCGACGACAAGCTGCAAATAATATATTTTTCCGACGTTTTACCGACATTTACCGACGACTAACTGCAAAAAAGTACAGCTCTCCGACGTATTTACCGACGTTTACCGACACTAGCTGCAAAAATGTACAGGACCTTTACCGACGTCTAGCGACAAAATTCACGTCGCTATATTACCGACGAAACGACGGTAGACGTCGGTAAATATTCCAGGTCTTTACCGACGTGTAGCGACTACATATACGTCGCTAATATACCGACGGAACGACGATAAACGTCGATAACTCACCGACGTACTGTTACGTCGCTGAATGTCGGTAATTGCGACGTTCAGCGACGTTTTTGTAATCAGCGACTAAGGAAACGGCGACAAAACCTAAACGTCGGTAAATACGTCGGTGATACATATTAGCGACGGATTTTGTTGTTTTTCCGACGTTTTTGGGCGTCGCTAAATCCACTTATTTTGGTAGTGCAAAAAGTCATTACCTGGATTGACGTCTTTGTAGTTTGAAGATTTTATGCACAAACATCTATTCTTCGTAGAATCCAAATCCAAGAAGTCGTCTCTTATTCGAGCATTTGTTGACTTAAACCTGAAGCCATTTACGCAGTAACTTGGCCAGGTCTTCACTTGATAAATTGGTCCCTTGGCTAGAGTTTTAGTATACTCATTCTAAAGGATTGCCTCTGGACGATCAACCTAAATACCAAATAAACGATGCTAACATAATTATTCTGTACAAGTATATACGTACAGAAAAAGTAAATTGTGAAGATATCCGTACATATGCTCTCAACCAAAAAGGAAAATGAAGTCTCATTTGTTGTTCTACTTTCTCCTCGGTTGCGTACGGATTGTTAGACGTTACCTCATCCTTAAACATGCTGAAAAGTAACGAAGCATAGGTATATTAGTTATATTGAGAAGCAACGAAGCCCGCAAAATAATTTTACTTACCCTTCTAGCTTGTTCACTTCTTCCTCGTCGCAGTTAAGCAATACATATAACATTGCAGCGCTAACCTCGTCGTCATTTAGATATATATTTTTTATTTTACCAGATGGTTTTCTGTAGGCAGTAAATACTTTCAGCTTTGCCTCAATACCAACTTCATAGCCGTCGTCATTTCTGGGAGCTCTTGTTCTGTTTGTAGCAATATGAGGCTGAAAATACATGGAACAGAAGTCAAAATCTTCTCAAGGACATATGCTTCACAAATAGAACCCTCCACCCGTGCCTTATTTTTTACCTTTCTCTTAAGGTGGTTCAACTGTCGCTCGAACGGGTACATCCAATGATAACCGACAGGTCTAACAACAAAAGCCTCATGGATAAGATGAATCGACAAATGCTCCATTGAGTCGAAGAATGCAGGAGGAAAAACTCTCTCAAGTTTGCAAAGTTTTACCACAATGTCCTTCTCTTGCTTCTCTAAATGATCGACGAGCAACTTGCAAGAACAAAGATCTCCGAAGAATACGCTAAGCTCTGTTAATGGATCCCAGACTACCGGCGGTAATAATTCCCGAAATGTAACAGGAATTAACCTCTCCATGAATGCGTGACAATCGTGGCTCTTCATTTCGGTCAGTTTACACTCCTTTATGTCGACACATCTTCTTAGATTGGAGACGTATCCGTCCGAAAATTTCAAGTCCTGGATCCATCTACAAAGTCACACTTTGTCCTCCTTGTCCAGCGAGTAGATTGCCTTATGCCGCAAAAGCTTTCCCTTTCCGTTGTCTATCAGGTGCAATGTAGGGCATCTGCATATTTCGGCTAAGTCCAATCTAGCCTTCTGATTATCTTTTGTCCTTCCCTTGACATCCATTACAGTATTAATTATGTTATCAAACACGTTGTTCTCGATATGCATGACGTCAAGGTTATGTCTAATCAGATTTGTGCTCCAATATGGCAGATCCCAGAATATACTCCTTTTGGTCCAGTTATGATCTTCGCCAAATCTCTCGCAACGGCTGCTCGTTGTTGGATCTTCAATAGCACTTGAGATTTCTTTTACTTGCTCCCATGTGTCCTCTTTGGACTACATTGGCGGTGGATCGCCCTTCTCTATAGCTCCGGCACGGAAAGTAGTTCTGTTCCTACGGTACGGATGGTCTTTCGCCAAGAACTGCCGGTGACAATCAAAGAAGCATGGCTTTCCTTCGTGTCTCAAACAAAAAGCCTTAGTGCGGTCCATGCAATACGGACATAAAATTCGACCATGAGTGCTCCATCCAAATAGCATTCCATAAGCCGAAAAGTCGTTGATTGTCCACATTAGTGCTACCCGTATCTGAAAATTCTATTTTTTCGAAGCATCATACGTGTACGCCCTTGTTTCCCATAACTGCTTCATCTCATCTATCAACGGCTGTAAGTACACGTCGATGTTCCTCTTCGAATTGTTTGGACCGGGGATGATAATAGTTAAGAACATATAAGGTGTCTTCATGCACATCCAAGGCGGTAGGTTGTACGGAGTGGAGATTACCGGCCAGCATGAATATTGGGAGCTTGAAAGACCAAATGGGGTGAAACCATAAGAGTAGATCCCCAACCTTATATTACGCGCATCAGAAGTGAAATTAGGATATGCTCGATCGAAGTGCTTCCATGCTTCTCCATCAGATTGGTGATCCAAAACTCCTTCGGTCTGTTGTCGCTTGTGCCAACTCATATTTTTGGCAGTCTCTTTCACCATGAACAACCTCTGCAACCGCAGCGTCAACGACAAGTAGTGCATTGAAGCAGTCAATCTTCTAGACTTGCCTGCAGCAGTTGGCTTGTAGCGATCAGCACCACAGAATCTGCACACTTCTGCATCCTTGTGATCTCTTTAGTAAAGCATGCATCCGTTCTGACAGCAATCGATCTTGTCGTATCCCATCCAGAGGGATCTCACCATCCTCTTAGAGCGATAAAAATCTTTCGGTAACTTGGCACCCTCCGGCAAGATATCGGTAATCAACTCGAGCACTTTATTCTAGCATTTTTGCGACATGTTAAAGTCAGACTTTATGCTTAAGAGCCGAGTGATCTCCTCTAATGGTGAATGGTCCTCACAGCCAGGGTACAAAGGAGTCCTTGCATTCTCCAGCAGCTTCATGAACTTTGCGGCATCGGCACTCGGTGCCTCCTTAGCTGTGTCACGATTATATGGATCGAAACTACGCCCCGTAGCATCGAAGACCATGTTCACGTACTCGTTGGCGACATCAGTTCGGTTGTGGACATTCATATAAGGCTCCACATAAGGCTCAACATAAGGCTCCACATAAGGCTCCGCTTGGAATGCTAAAGGTACAAGCTCTCCGTGTGCGGTCCATTGGTAGTAATTCGGAAGAAAATCTTTTGTGTATAAGTGATACGTCACATCCAATTCTGGTTGAAACTTTATGTTCCAACATTTTGCACACGGGCACTTAATGTCGATGCCGTCTATGGATTGAGGAAACGCCTTCGCGAATTGGAGGAATTGTTCTACTTCGGCGATGTATTCATCTCGTACACCGTACCTGTCATCTCGAATACGATTGTACATCCATGAACGGTCTAGCAGATACATGGATATAGCCATTTCTAGATATCTGCAAATATGAATAAACTTTAAAACTAAAATGAATATACTACATACTACATATATACATATATACTGCGAGCCTCCTAGGGGCCCCACCCTGAGCAGCAGACCCCCCAACCCTACGAGCAGCAAGAAGGTCCTAACCCGACGTACGGCCGTGACTCGGGACCAAGGAAAATAGACGACGACATTAACCAACCAACAAAACTACGTGTTACATATATCGGCACTATCGGTACGTGGTCTCGAATCGGAGAATCAGATTTTTCGGCGTCGGAAAACAAATAATTATTACTAAATTATCAAATTTTTCGGCACTATCGGTGCCCCTGACCCAGCCTCCCCGCACCCCTCCCCCCTACACCACCCCTAACCCTAACCCGAACCCTATCCCTAACCCCTCCCCCACCAGCCCTCCTCCCCTCCCCAGCCCCTCTCACCCCCCTGCTCCCCTCCCCCACCAACCACCCCTAACCCTAACCTGAACCCTTACCATAACCCTCCCCTCCCCCCACCCCCTCCCTCAACCCCCAGCCGCCCTCACCCCCGTCCCTCCTCCCCCTCACACCCACCCCTAACCCGAACCATAACCCTCCCCTCCCCCCAGCCCCCTTCCTCACCCCCAGCCGCCCTCACCCCCCCTGTCGTACCCCCCCAGCCACCCCCAACCATTCCTCACCCCCAACCACCCGTACCCCCCTGCCCCTTCCCCCGAGCCACCAGCACCCCTCCAACCATGAACAACCAAAATAGAGAGAGAGAGAGAGGGAGTCCCGTACCGGAGGAGAGTCGCCGGAGAGAGTCGCTGGAGAGAGTGAGAGCGTCGGAGAGAGTGAGAGCGAGAAAGCCGGAGGGAGAGAGTGAGAGAATAAAATGGATTGGGGGGAAATGAATCGGGGGGCAAAATTTAATTTAATTAGAATTTAGCGACCTTCATACTAACGTCGCTAAATTAGTCGTTATTAGCGACGTCATAGCGACGTTACGCGAAGATTAGCTCATATAACTAATATACGTCGTTGTCACGTCACTATTTTTGTCGCTAGTAGCGACTGTTAGCGACGTTTCAATTATACGTCGCTAATGTCCACAATTTAGCGACGTTTTACGAACGTCGCTAAATTTACGTCGCCAATTGAGCAGATTTTAGTAGTGAGAAAATATTGAGTCGGTTCGAAGATTCTAAGAAATCGAATCGACGCAAGGCATTAGTCCGATCCATACAAGTATTGATTTTAGTTAGTTTCATATACAGGCTATACGTTTACGCTGAAATATAAGAGGTCGATATTTTGTCTTATTTGAAATGGTGTCCATAAAACCAAATCGCCGCCTTGCTACGGACTGAAGTATAGGCACAGTAGGCCAAATCTCTTGGATAATTCAACGTAGCGCAAAGTGTTCGAATAGCCAAGTCAGAAGAGTTGGCCGCACAACAAGTTATGAAATTGAGCCACATCAGCTCGGCAAAACGACAAGACGTATCGGCTTAAGGTGGGAGGGAGGCTTTAACTTCTCTTTCCTACTCCTTCATGTCTAAGTAAAATATATCGTTATATGCTAAGTTAATCTATCGAGACCACGGGCGTGGCTCGATCGAGAGATGAACATAGTGCGTGTCAAACACTAGATAGAACAATTGAAATAAAACGTACATCAAATGTACGAGTTGCTATATATGGAACATTGAACATCGCAAAGGCGAGTGCCTTGGTGCGCAAGCCATAAGAATATGGGATAACTGTATCGACAAGTGCCTCAACGCATGAGTCATTCCGTGCCCCCACATACGAGTTAGTATACAAGAACATTGAAAGACTATGTCGACACGAGTGCCTCAGTGCACGAGCTACAAAATATTGAATATCCTATCGAGACGTGCCTCAGTTGCACGAGTCGGAGGGAAGGAACATACATTGAATACTAAGGCATAGAATATGGAATTATGGTATTGAGGCGGGCATCGCATGCATGACTCAAAGGATAGAGAACAATCGTATCAAAGCGTGCATATGTGCACGAGAATCATAAAAGATGGCTTCGTTGCGAAGAGAATAGTTGTGGCATGAATGTGACGGAACTGTCAGATATGACATGATGCCTCAAAAATATTCAGGACCTTTGGCTCATTCGGTTGATGAACATTGAGTTGGACATGATGCCATTGAACATTGAAACGAAGTATGAAATATGAGAATATAGAAAGTTAATATGAGAAATATGAGATGATATGAAGTCCGAGTCACGAACTCAAAATATGTTTGGTTGTTTGAATAAGACGTGCGTTGCATGGTCGATTGGACTTGAGAAATGAATTGGAGATAATCTTCCGTGCACGGATGTTCCCTCGAACGGGTTTGCACCGGGACGTCAGGACCGTTTGGCCTAGGAGGGATGTTAAACTTTGCTGGGCACGCATCTCTAAGACGACTAGCGACCGGTTATTAATGTGAATGCTGTACTGATTGGTATGCAACGGTAAGCCTCCGGTTATTGGGATAGCAACCCAACCCGTGAGGCATCGGGCTACCCAAATAAAGCAAAGAAAAGAAAAGAAAAAAAAAAAAAGAGAAACACCTTTAGTCCATTCTGGCGCGGATACGCCAACGACCTTCATATAGTTAAGGAACGGTAGGTCGAAAGTACAGGAATAGTAGATCATGCACAGAGCACTTATAACATGACATAGAAGGAATTAGGCGTATTCACCTTGCGTCGGTGCAAGGATGAATGCGTCGATATTGGTAAGAAGTCACGAAATAACACAAGATTGCTATTGGTTGCCTGCTTGCTTATACGAATCAAATAACATGCTTTCCATGATAACATATTTTACTGCTTTCGAATATGCCATGAAATCGATCCTAAGAAGAATATAGAAAGATAACTAAACTGTATGTTGCATGAATCAATAAATAACAAATGTCGGTTTATTTAAGTGGGTCTTTGATCAGTACAGCAGGGATGAAAGTACTAATCCTCCACTAGTTTGCTAGCTGGTTCAGGGAATGTCTGCTCGCGGCGGAGCTTCACTTGATCGTACTAGGTATGGAATGCCGTAGCATTTGAAGTGTGCGATCGCATTGACGCTCGGACATGCAATAGGACTGATGCGGCCGAGATATAGAAGACATGATATATAGAACGGTGAAATTCTTTGTGGGCAAGAGAGAACTTGAGTGTTGTAGCCAATCTGGCAAATTTAGTTGGGCTATAGAATGCCTTTGTAATCTCAGTTCATTTATCCATAAAGAGAATTGTTTCCTCTGTTTTCTTTCGTTTGCTAATATCAAATCAAAGATAACCATTTGAAAACTTGTCATCTTGCTTTGTACGAGTGCTACTCCAGACTCGTACGACATCATGCTCCATCGAGGACGATGATTCGGATAAATCGATGCGAGGACGAGCGATTTTCCAGGTCGGGACGTGACATACCCAACATTAGCATATTAGGATACCATCTGGATATCCTAGCTGGACTATCATTCTAACTACTCATATACTAACACTAACTCATATCCTCTGATACTGACACCTTAACTTAGATTCTAACAAATTCTAATCTGACTAACACTCAACTGAAACTAATAAACATCCTAACACCCTCTGGTGACTGATAACACTCTCATAACCCTCATTCCCAATTGATACGAACACTAAAGATACACTAGGATATCCTAACCAAGATGCTAACTAATATCCTAACCACTGATACTCTAACCAAAAGCCACAGGCCTAAGGCCAAGTTGCTGCTAGCCACTGTATTTGCAAAGCCATCTGCATTTGCAATGGCCTAAGGGCCAATTGCCTACAACAGACCCTCTTTACTGCAACATGGCTCTCTCTACTGCAAACACACACAGTGCAGCCAAGCCAAGGTTTCCTGCTGCTTGAGCCAACTATGCAGTAAGGCAAAGTCCCCTGCTGCTTCCAAGAGCTAAAGCAGTGAGCCAATGGCCAAAGCCCAGGTCCATCTACTGCTGCCCTGCTGTCACTATCCTGCGGCCTTGCCAAGCCCGAGCCCCACTAGATACTGCACTCACTGCAGTACCAACTCCTTATCAACACTCACACTCTCAAATACAAATCCCCTCTCAAAACTCAACACACACACACATATATAACATATTATATATATATATATATATATATTTTTTATATATATATATATATATATATATATATATATATATATATATATATATATATATATATATATATATATATATATATATATATATATTAGTGAGATACTCTAGGAAATCATTCTAAATGCCTAGCTAATGGAAAACCAAACTATCCATGGACACAAAACTGAATAAAAGCCAAAAATAGCCTATTAGGTATTTCAACAAACACTTGAGGGGCTCTCCTCGAATTTCTCCAAGGATGGCACAAAAATTCCAAATAAAATGTACAAAAAGGAGGTTTAGAGCCTTGCTCACCTCTTTATGGGTACCCCTAACCAATGTGAGTGTTCCTATATGTCTCATGCATGAAGAAGGAGCTCAAAACTATCAAAATGCAAGGGTTTTACCTATTGGGTGGTTGATTCCCAATGGAGTCTTCTATGGATGCTCTTGTGTCAAGTTTGACACAATCTCCTCCTCCTTTGGACACTTTTCCATGAGCTCCTTGGTCTCCTAGCTCCTAGTCTTGTAGAATGAAGGTTTGGAAAGAATTTGGAAGAGTTTTAGTGGTAGGAATCCATGGAAATGAAGAGGGCTTGAGGAGGGACTCTTTTATGGTTTATGGAGGCTTCCAAATGAAGAAGAAGATGATTTAATAGCTCATTATTACCAGCCAACATGGGAGCCGTAAAATCTCCTCTAAAATGTCTATTTTGCCCTCTCAAGTCATCATGAACACTCTCCTAATTGAGGGGTTAATTGTGCTCTAAGTGTGGGATCAATTTCTAGTCTAAACTAAGTCAATCATGACATAAATGAAGCTAGTTGTGTTCATCCTAGGTTATGGGCTCAAGTGGTCATGTCTAGTCTAGTTGGGTTCACAAGTTAAGGTTCAATTAAATAGGCCAGTCAACTAATAATTACCACAATCATATTTAATTAATAAAAAACCACTTTTCATCGATGTATATAAACCTTTTGCTTTGTTTTAGACATAAAATCACTTTTCATCGATGTAAATACGGTAGTACATATTGAGAAAAGAAGATTGAGTTCCAATATTACCTTCATCGATCATTGATAAGCAAAATTCTAACCTCGCACTTGCAAAGCAAAATTCTAAAACAAAGCAAAAGGTTTATATACATCCCGACGAAGTAGAGCCCTATCGCACTTGCAAAAGTAAACACTTTATTATAGAGATTATGTTCTTGGCTGCGGTTGCTCGTCCCCGTTTTGATTCTATTGTGAATGAAGGATTTGATGGAAAAATTGGAATATGGCCATTTGTTTTTAAAGAGCCAGCCAAGCGGAGTAGTAGAAATCGTATAACGGGGACTTTGGAGGCGAAACCAATTTCATCTGTAACTAAGGATGTTATTCGTTCATGTTTGATCGAAAAAATGTTACCGACAATCAAAGAAAAATGGCCAAGAGGTGGTTCTAGCACTATTTTCATCCAACAAGATAATGCAAGGCCTCATATAGATGCTAAAGATGCCAAATTTGTTGAAGCCGTTGAAAGCTCCGGGTTAGATATCCGCTTATGTTGCCAACCTCCAAATAGCCCCGATTTAAATGTGTTGGATCTTGGTTTTTTCAGAGCTATTGATTCTATTCAACACCAAGAAGCTCCAAGTACAGTGGACGAATTTGTTTCAGCTGTGGAAAAGGCGTTTGAAAAGCATCCGAAAGAAGAATTAAACAATGTCTTTTTGACATTGCAGTCATGTATTGTTGAAATTCTAAAAAAAAGGGTGGGAATAATTACAAAATCCCCCATATGAAGAAGAAAAGATTATCTAGGATGGGACAACTACCAATTTGCTTAGAGTTTGACTCTCAATTGGTAAATGAAGCATCTCAAGTGTTGAATGAAACAGGAGGATGAAAGAAAAATAAAAAAAATGGAATGGCAAATGATGAAGTACAGTAGCATGATGAAAAAAGAATGAAAGACGTAGAAGTAGAATTGTCAGTATCGATGGTTTTTTTTTTTTTGGTAAGACTGTATCGGTGGTTGTTGCATGTTGCTTGTTGATGCAACATGGTTTCTTTCTTTATTTTAATGGATGTTGGTGTTTTTTGTTTGATTGTTTCTTTTGCTTGTAGTGAGATCTATTGTAGTTGCAGGTTGTTGTTTGCAAAAGGCTACTTAAACACGACTGGAATAGTAATGAAAATGGCAACTTTTTATTGAAAAGCTTAGGGCTGTTGTTGTTAAATTAACATAAACAACTGTAAGCTTAGGACTGTTCAATTGGTTTTTAGATGATGAATGTTTATGTTAATTTAACAACAACAGCCATAATGAAAATGGCAACCTTTTGGTTTGTTTTAGACATATAAAACCACTTTTCATCGAGTACGGTCGTACATATTGTGAAAAGAAGATTGGGTTCCAATCGTACCTTCATCGATCATTGATAAGCAAAATTCTAACCTCGCTTTTTTGTTGTCATCGGTTAAGTATGGCTTCATGGCATTTGAATGTGGTAGAATGCTTCTTTCTTTGATTCTTCTATGCACTGTTGATTTTGTAGTACTCAAACCATTTGCCAATGATCGTATATTTGTTCGACATCGAAAAGGAATAGATTTCATACTCTCTATACTAACCTCAATTCTCTTGCGACCAACCCTTTTTCACCATTTTTGAAGAAAAATCCACACAAACGCTATTGTTCAAACATTTTTTTGCATCTTGCCAAACTCGAGAGACCGATCTTCTAGATATAGAGAAATATTTGGCAATCTTTGTAATTGCTCCTCTTGGTAGTATGCCATGATCGCACTCTTGATATAACTTGTCCATGATGGCCCTCTTTTGATTTGAAGTAAGATTTTTCTTTTGATTGGGTTATGAAAATTTTGTGGCTCAAGTATGCTCTCATAAGAATAGGTGGGAGAATGGAATCCCTCTGGATATTGATTCAAATCAATAAGAAGGTTTTGTGGTTGTGGCTCATACGAATTGGTGGAAGATTGATTTAAATCAATAAGAAGATATTGAGAAGGATTATCCATTTTTAGGGTTGTGATTACCTTAATTACAGGTCTGTTATTTATAGAAGAAAATGGCTCCAACCTAAAATTTTTCTCTATAGAAGTAAAATTCAAACTAAAATCTGAAATTATTTGCCAAAATATTGCCTCCAAAGTTCAATTTACACAGTAGAATGTGATGGCATTAAATAAATCCAATTAGAGATTTAATGGCATTCATTAACCCAATTAGAGATTACAATAAGTACAATACGTTGCATGCAAAATTCAAAACTTCTATAAGAGCATCTCCAACCCTATTGTCTTGTTAAGTGTTGTGAGTCTTAGGTGGCTCCTATGTGGCATGAGCCACAAAACAATGTCTTGTTTATGTGGCAAAATTATATCTCAAGAGACAATGAGATAGAAAAATTCTCTCCAATGCAAAAGTATTGAGGAGACAATAAAAATTATTTTTTCCAACTTCCAAGACAATTTTTAAGACAACTACTCATCTTCTTTCTTTTTTTAATATTTTTTATTCATAATTGATGACATGGAAGAGAAGACATTGTCAAGTGCATTGTCTAGAACAAGACAATCAACTTCACAATGTCTTCTTTAATTTTTGCCACATAAGCTTTACAATTGACTTCTCCAATTGCATTGGAGAAGTACTTTTGAATAAAATTCTGTCATTCCTATGTGGCATTAACTTTTTTCCAAAGTCACAATAGGGTTGGAGATGCTCTAAGGGGCAAATTGGAGAGATTTTGTGTTGTTGGACATATTAATTGAGTTTTCTTAATCTTGGTGAAAATAGAAATAAGACTATATTTGTGGGACTGAGGGAGTAGATAGTTTAGCTAATCTGATTAGAATAATTTGGCATGCAACTGGCAGTACCCAAAAGTCATTAGAATAATTTAAGTCATTTATGTGGTCATTGACCACATAAATGCTTAAGTCATTCTCGGGCTATTACCAAAAAGAATTTTTTATGGGGATATAAAAAATAGAATAATTTAAAATTTAAGAAAACATTATAATAGAACTTATAATAATGATAGTTACTAAAAACCAATCTGTTGAAGTCAATGTCTCTTTTTATAATCTCATCCATTACTAACTAGACCATTTTTTAATTGCTAATTTTATATAAAATGAAATAGTGGGTCAATCAAAGAAAAATTATATTTAAGATTATATTGAAGAAGATTGAGAAGTTAGGCAGTGCAGCCATCCACCCTTACCTATGTTAGCTAGCATGTCCAACTGTGAGCGATGGAAATTGATACTGACCGACAACAGTACCTACAAGTTTTTTTTTAAGGACTATATCGTTCTCCTTAGAAACCGGCGAATACTTGGTTGGTGTATAACACTTGTTGATGGTAGATCCGTAAATGGTGTGCGTCAATGTTCCAACTTGTCTTCAAATTTAATGCACATAGTCATAACATGTCTTTTTAAATTTGATTGACTATTTTAGTCTGTCCATCTATTTGCGGGTGATACGACCAAGTATAACTTCAACTTTGTATCCGTCCTAGATTGAAGACTACACCAAAAGCATGATAAGAAGCACCCATCTTGATCCGACAAGTCGTGTCTTTGACAAGACAACTATAAAATCCATTGTGATATGATTACACTTCCATTATGGAATGACGAGATTCTGCATCTTCCTGCCAGGTTTTTGTTACTCCGCATGCGTTCACTCGTTGGCAAGCTTTACACTGTGACACGTAGATGGATACCTTTTTCTTCATGTCGTGCCACCAAAATATTGTGCATAAATTTTTATACATCTTCGTAGTTTCTGGGTATAAGGAGTACTTTGCATAATAAGCTTCTATAAGTATTTCTTTATTGAACTCTTTATTCTTCTGAACTTATAAACTTCCCTTCAATTGCACTATTCCATATTCATTCTCCGCAAGCTCGGTTACCTTTCATGCTGAAATCAACTCGCATATTTTCTACAGAAATATGTCATCCTTTTGTGCATACTTTATCTTTTGTCGTAAGCTCGACTCCAGTTGTAGCTGAGCAAGATATGCCTCCAGGGTTCGAACTCAAAATTTGATTCCTATCACTTCTAAATCTTGTAATACTTTGATTTATATTGTAACCGCTTCCACAAACTTTCAACTCAAAGTGTTCACCACGATGTTCCCCTTTCTTGGTGTAAACAATGGTTAAATCGTAGAATTGGACTAGTTCCAGCCAATGTCTTTTTTGCCTTAAATTCAATTTTTTTTCCAATGAATATGTACTTGAGACTCTTGCTATTGGTGACGATCTTGCATGCTACCCCATATACATAGTGTCATCATAACTTAGTGGCATCATAACTTTAACGCAAACACGATTGTCGCATGTTCTAGGTCATGTGTATACTAATTCGTCTCTTGCGACTTCAGTTGTCTTGAGGCATATGATATCACCCTCCCCATCTGCATGAACACGCATCCCAAGTCAAGTCCTGATGCATCGTTATAGATCTGAAATCCGTATGTTTCTTCTGAAGGTGCAAGAATTGGAACCCAAACTGATCGTTGCTTTAACTTTTGGAAGTCAGTTCCATAGTTGTCTATCCATTTGAATGCTACTCCCTTTTGGGTGAGGCGAGTTAGAGGCCATGCAAGTTTGGAACATTCATTTACAATTCTTTGGTAGTCGTCCGCCAAGCTAAGAAAACTTTGAATCTCGCTAGCCGATATGAGTTGTTTCCAATCCACCACTCTTCTATGTTCTTCGAGTCAACTATGACGCATTTTCCCAAGATAACATGTCCAAGGAATGACACAATTCACCCTAAATTTGCATTTGCTTAACTTATATAACAAATAAATGATGTTCTCTTGGGGTCTGAAATGCAATCTGCAAGTATTCCACATAGTCTTCTTTGCTTTAAATGTAGATTAACAAATTATCGATAACACGACCACAAACTTTTCTAGGAATGATTGAAAGACTGTTCATCATGTCTATGAAAGCAGTGGGAGCATTCGTTAAACAAAATGCAATGATAAGAAGCTCATAGGATCCATATCTTATGTGAAACGTCAATTTTGGCACATCATCTGGCTTGATCTTTAGTTGGTGATAACCTTAACAAAGACTTATTTTTGAAAAACTGGCCGCTCCTTGTAATTGATCAAATCACCATTGATCCTCGATAACGGGTATTGATTCTGAATTGTAACTCAATTCATCTCCCAGTAGTTAAAGCATAGCCGCATTGATCCATCTTACTTCTTCACGAACAATACTAGAGCTTCTCATGGATAAACATTGTGAAATATATCCCCGATCCAATAATTCATGTAGTTGTACTTTAATTTCTTTTAGTTTTGTAGGTACCATCATTACGATCAAGCCTTGGATATGGGGCGAGTGTCTAAAAATGTACCAATGGTGAATTTTCTCTCTATCTAGTGGTATCCCAGGTACTTTGTTTAGAAACACATCATAAAAAATCTTTCATGACTTTGGTCTGATTCGAGTTTGGACCTTTGTTTTGAGTGACTCGAACAGAAGCCAAGTACCCTTCACAGCTAGAATATAATATTCATCGAACCATCATTGATATTATCACTATAGATGTCTTTGACGTAGAGATATACCAGTAGGAGAATTTGGTTTCCTCAGGTAGACAAAATACAACTCTCTTCCCTGCACAATCAGTCATCGCATTACACGCATCGAGCCAATCCATTACAAGTATGATGATACTCCTTAATACCCAAGAATATCACATCTAAGGACAATTTCCTACCTTAAATGCATATGTAAGCATCTCTATAGATTAAGTTAGTAGGCATCTCCACTTTGATGGTATATCAACACTAAGGTTCATATTTAACAATGTCATAGTCAAGCTACGCTCTTCAACAAAATCAGCTGATATAAAACTATATGTAGAGCTAGAATCAAATATAACTTTTGCAAACTTTTTATTAAATAACAATATACATTTCACTTTGGTATTTAAGGAAATGCCTTCTTTTTGAGTCAAAGCAAACACTCAGACTTGTGCATCAGGTCATTGGTTATGAGCATTTATTTGTGCGACTTGTGGATCACGTAGAGCCTACCCATGGTTTTGTTGTTGTGGAGGCGATAGAGGATGTTGATTATTTCTTCTGCCTTGATAATCTCGAGCCTACACAACACTCATTTGCTAGGTGTCCTTTATTGTTATATTTGACATAATGTTGCCAGCTCTTGTATCCTTGGTAACCACCATTGTTTGGGTGTTTTTGCATGTTGTACCCACTTGCATTATTCGTGTGCTTGTTGTTGTGATTCTACAAAGATACTGAAGCATTTGGAGGATAGTGTGGCTCTAATTCGAAAGCATGGTTGAATGACTCTTTAAACGGCTTATAATGCTAGACCACTACATGCGCTTACAAGGAAGGCCTTAGACCTTCCACATATGGCATAGCGATGGTATACTGATTTTATATATAAGTTTTTCTATGTCGTTTGGACCGGCATATCGACGGTATACTGTTATACACCGACGGTAAACTGACTCATCACAGTTGACAATCCAACGACCGAATTCAGCGCCATTAATGACCGCAACAACTCTTTTTCTAGCCGTTGTTGTTACAGAATGGTATACCGACAATATATTGAATACAGGCTGAAAGTTGTATTATTTGTACTTTCTCTTGATTTGATTATAAATAGTCTTGAACCCCTTTATTTAAGGTTGATACTTTGAGAGTAAAAGTTTCTATCTACCAAAGCTCATCCACAAATAATTCTACCAACGCTTTCACTTGCCTATTTACAAATTGTGTTAGAGTGTTCTTGAGTTGTAAAAGTGAGATCTTTATCTTTGTTGAAAGAAGATCAAAATCATTTTGTAAAGAGGTTAAAGTGTACAAGCCTTCGGAGCAAAATTTGTGTGAAGTCGAAGAGCCTTCGGATAAAAGCTCTTTTGTATTGAAGTCGAAGAGCTTTCAGATCAAAGCTCATGTGTAAGAAGTCTACGAGCCTTCGGATCAAAGCTCGTATTGTAACTATTTGTAATAATAGTGAATTAAGTCGGAAAGAGTTTATAGATTATGGAGTGCCTCACAGAGAATACTATGATACATCAGGTGTCGGTATTCTTATTGCTTCTTTTGTTGCACCCTTAATATTTAAATTGCCTATTAGCAATTGTATTGTGCTTGATTACTAAGCTAGTAAGCTTGAACCTATTCACCCGCTCTAGGAGCTTTTATCACGTTCCACATAATTTTTTTCATAGACTGATATGGTCCCGGTGCCCTGGATACTGTTTGATAAGTCAAATCTTATGCACAAATTGTCCATGATCATGCAATGCGTATGCAAGTTATCTATAAGACATAATATGAATGGTAAAGAAAACTAAAATAAATGATATCAAAACTATGTTCATACTTCTTATTTCCTGAGTTTATGCTCGTAGTCTCATATTTGTGTTCAAGGATGTTACGATTAGTGACACATTTGTCCCAAACTATTCCACAATATCAAGCCTTTACTTCCCATATAAAAGCTATCACCGAATTATACGTATATTAGTCTAAATATCATCATTTTGCATAAATACACTAACATTTTATAGTTCTAGTATTTGAAATAATAATAGTAACAACACACAAATGGCTTCTTTTATCTTTACTTCATACTAGGACATCATCGATCGTAAGGTTGTTGCAAAGGAAACATGTAGAGTACTTTTATTAGGGCATGAAGGTAAAGAAAAGAAGGGCCAAAACCACCCACCAATTAGAGAATTTGTCGAGAGAAGGAGAACTACATTTCGACGATCATTCTTCCCTTATGCGTCCTCCTACAGTGCCACAAACATCGGTTCAATATACCTAGTCTTCTATATTTCTACTCTTTCTCTCAGAATCCCGAATTGAATGCAACAATTATTGAAAACGAACAATGAAATCATTCATCGAATAATAGGATGGCATTCACACCATTTTCTCTTTCTTCCTATTCCGATTTCGTCGGTTTTGGCATTAGTGCGATATCATGGTGGCCCACGCAGATTAGTGACACATTTGAACGTTCAGGAAATTGGACTGAAACTCAAAGGATAAGGACCTACTTCCTAAATGGATGTACCATAAAGCCATTCCTCTTCTCATTTCACAGTTGAACTAAGGCAGATATCCTAAGTGATGTAAGACATTACCTGGACCGATTAGGTCAAGCAGGGAAGATTGAACTAAGGGTATGCAGGGCAGTACAATTAAGTTAAGGCAGGATATACTAAACAAGGACTGAATTTCTAAGCTAAGTCTGACCAAGATCCCAATTGATACATGTAGGCAACATTGATCATTTAACACTCTAAATAGGGCTGGATATATACTAACTGGGACTGGGATCCAAAAGCAAGGGTCAGAGTATCAAAACAAAGGGGGACTGGACAGAACCATTACTCTGATACAAAAAGCAGGGGTATCAAGCAGTGCCAGGAAATGCAATGTGGCATGCAATGAATTGGGGATGTATCCAATTGCAATGAAGGTAAATAAATGCGAGGGTAAACATGATTTCAAATGAGTTTGCAGTGAAGTCTTCATGAAGCAGTTGGTAATAAGAATGCTATAGGACAGAAGCTAAAGATAAATGGATGCATAGCATGCAAGACATGTAAGTAGTGAACAGACCCAAAGTGAACATTTGATCACATGATGACAGATATCAAGGATACGAGACATATGAGGATAATGACTGTGATGCAGGGAAGGGTGTCATGTACTGAACCGAACAAGCCAGAGCATGCAACCTGAGTTCAACTTGAACCCAATCTGACTTGTCCTCCTATTTGCAGTACAAGACAATGTAGGGAAAGGGCAATATATTAAAATACAGTGGATAATTGAGTTGCAGCACAGGGTATATAGCAGTGAATTAAGATGCAAGGAAAATATGCAGGTCAGTATAGTGAATAATTCAGTGTTCAAATGTGCAGGACATGCTATATTACAGTACAATGTGAATGGAGATGCAGGATGTAAGATGGGGTATGCAGGACAAGTAATGTTATGACCAATTGCAGTGAATTAAGATGCAATGCTATGCTGTGAGTCAATTGGATAGATGAGTGTGCCTCTGATACATGTTGTATCAGTACTGCAGGCTAATTAGGAGCAGGACCAAATGAAGTGGTCTGTGGCAATGTTCAGTGAACATTTGAAGATTGAAGTGTACAAGTGTGTCCAGGAAGAATGCAAGATGCAATATATGCTAAATGCAGGATATGGATGTGTAAATGCAGGACATGAAGGTTTAAATGAGTACAGCCATGCAAAGAATGAAAAGACAAGGTAATGCAAAGTGGAGTGAAGGGACATTTGGAATTGCGGGTCATTCTGGTCTGTGCAGTGAAGCAAATTTGTGTACAGACATATATGAAGATATGTGGCAGTTGTAGGAATGAATTGCAGACAGAGCAAAGTGTGAGTGTCAATGCATGTGCACGTGTCAAATGTGTAACAAAAAGTACAAATAGTGTAATGTTAGATTTGTGAGAGTGGTATATGCAATGAATAGTAATGTGAAGGTAAATGCAGTAAAGGGGGTCTGATAGGGTGTCTCTGATATATCAAGTATCAAAGGATGTAATGTTCGAATGAAATGCAATGTAGTGAAGATGAGTGTCAAGTGAGCAACGTGGATGTGAAATACGTGTGTGCAGAGCAAAGAAAGGGTGCGCATGTGTGTCAAGTGAAGTGCAAGTGTCAAAGAATTAATGTAACAGTGAAGGCACAGAGCAGTATTGCCCGACTGCAACAATGGGAACTTGCAGGTCATGCCATAACACGAAATGGCCATGGCTCGAAGCCCAAAGTCCCAGACTTGATGTCAGATATTTTTCCTAACCCATAGAGTGATTAGATAGTGAAATGATCAAGTAACAGTCGAGATCTGGACACCTAGAAGCAGGGCATCCACTGTTCCCTGGTTGAACCTAGCTGAGCATCCCTGAGCTCGAAATAACCCATCAATTCATCTCGAATTCATTCCAGTCCAGTACAGATGCAATATGCAGGTAATTAGCAACCCAAAAATATAATTATATCAGAAATTGGAGATCAAAACATCCAATGGGGCATTTCATCGAACATTATAGATAACGTATACGATACTCTTGCGATACGCACCCTAAATGGATCCGAATTCGAACCAAACTCTATATAATGATAGGGGGACCCTAAATGAATGCATATATGGAAATAAAATAGAAATTAGAAAGGTTTAGAGGCTCTTACCAATTGGGAGCTTATTCATATGTAGTTCTTTCATAGTATAATGGTTTGATGGCTTGTAGAGTGTCTATATCATAGAGATGATAGTTTAGCTATGGTATTAAAATAGTAACCCATTGTAGATATTCTCTATTGTTTATGATAATCACTAGTTTTTATATAGGATGATAGTCTGCCTTATAGCCTTGGTGATTTACTGTTTTTTCATCTATCTTTCAAGTATGGCACCCATGACCAGAGCCTGTCCCCTGAGCATATCTGCAGTTTCGGACATGACTAAGAGCGTGCTTCCACCTCCTATTTCTCAGGAGCTAGTGACCCCTCCGGCTGACCAGAGGGTAGTGGCACCTCCTGTCGCCGAGGAGGTGGTAACAACCTCACCGGAGAGTTTTCTCCATCTCCTGCCATTTAGGAGAGAGCTACAGTTTCGTCTGAGACCGAGAGCGTTCGTCTGGCTTCTGGAGTGGTACCCCATACCATATTCTTGGGAGGTTTGGCCCCTGATGGAGCTCAGATACTTGGACTTCTCCGGGATATATTAGAGACACAAAGAGTTCAGGCCGAGATCCTGAGGGAGCAGAGCCAGAGGATTCAAAATCTGTGGGAACTAGTGCATTCTCGAGGAAAGCATAGTCCCAAGAGGACGAGGAGAAATATGCACCCAGACCCTCAGGAGTACCCAGACCTTCAGCCTATGCCATCCTTTCCAGTTCAGATTCCTATCCAACAGAGACCAGTTAAGCGAGTGCCTACCTGTACTTACTGTAGAAAGCTTGGGCATATGTCGGACGACTGTAGGAAGAGGAGAAAGTTGTGCCTGTTCTGTGGGTCTGCTGCACATGTGATACGAGACTGTCCTACTGCACCTGCCCTAGTCGAGACCCCGCCTGTAAGAGGGAATTACCAGACCTAGTTGGAGGTGAGATTTTGACCTAGACCTTAGCAAGTCTTTTGAGATGATTTGATGCACCCTACCATTGCTTGTGTGTTTAATACCTTATGACTGCTTTTGATATGGTACGGTTAGTATAGCTAGACGAGACTCTCAAATTAGACTGCATGCCATGACCATGCATGTTATTCTTTTATATTGTATGATTTAGATAAGTTTTCTTAGACCCTGATTGTTGGAGGCGTGACCCTAAGAGTAGTACGACCAACCTAAATTTCGAGGACGAAATTTTTCTAAGGGAAGAAGGATTGTAACTACCACTTTTCTAAAAAGAGAGTAATTTTGAAATTTTATAAAATTGATCATGTTAGTTATTAAATATTGGATATAAATCATGTTAATGATAAATTTTTGAATTTTTTATTATTTTAATAATATTTAAATTGATTGATTTTGATTGTGTCCCTTGCTAGTGAAACCTTAGAACTACTTAGCCTAGAGACTAACCATGACCATGGAGACCTAGATAATATAATTAGATTAGTTTACAACCACTTTCTAGAATAAAGGTATTTTGGTAATTTGTGAATTATTATTATTTTCGAATTTTATTTAATTAATAATGTGCTAAGTGTTATATTAGGTCTAACCCTAGAATTACCTAATCTAGATGTTGAGCATGATCTTAAAAACTTAGTTAGTAGAATTCAACTAGTTAATTAAGTTCTAAAATATCTAGATACTAAGTTAGAAGCAAGATATTTGTTGAAACCTTAGTCTAGTTTGGGCCTTTTCCTAAAAGGCTTGATTTACAACTTGAGAAGGCCTTTAAACTAAATTAGACCTAACCCTAACCCTAGAATCACCCATGGCTAGCCAAGGATGGATCCTCCCACCTATATAAGTGATCATTAGTCCCCTTTTGCCTCCTTTATTGCAAACCCTAACCCTAATTTGTGTTCTTCCCTAAATTTGTCTCCTTTCATCAAATCACCTCCAAATTCAACCAAATCAATTACATTGCACTCCCCTTGTGTAGAGGAGATTTCTATTGGCTAGCTAGCAAGGATTGTGAGCAATTTGGCCATTAGAATTGGTGTGAGATCTTTTCAAAGTATTTTTCATTGAGATTCCAACTCTCAACAGGTAAGAGCCTCTAAACCTATTAATTTCCTGATTTCTCACTATAGATGCATTCATTTAGGTTCCCCCTAGAATTAATCTAAGTTTGGTTCAAATTTGAATCCATTTAGGGTGTGTATCGCAAGAGTATCGGATACGTGTCTCAAGTGTTCGATGAAATACCTCTTAAAAATTTTTGTTCTTTAAATTCTAAAATAATTATATATTTGGATAGCCTGTGATGTCTAGATTAATTTGATATGTGATTGAGTCGATTTATGTGTCATTTTTTGTGTCAAAATGGATACGGGGATGTCAGCCGAGCCCTGTGCAGATACAATAGCAGTGCCCTGTTGCTGCCGTGTCCATGCTCACTGGACACGACACGATTTTGAGTGACACAAGTTGGGTTGGGAAGGGGCACTAATTGATACTAGGCATTGGAATTTTGAGTTGGATTGGTTGTGTATTCATGAAGTTATTCGACCTACAGATTCTGTTGAGAGCAGTCGGGTCTGCTGACACACATGCTCGGTTATGATTGGCACCATTTGACCCTTGGGCACATCTTGACACTTAGTGGACACTCCTTGACACTTCTTGACACAACTGACACTCACTCATGCTCACACCCTCACGCATTCATTCACTTGCTTCACTTGACACATCCACTTTCGACCACTGCTGTACTTTACACTCCTTTATCTGCACACATTTGATAATGGGCACTTGTCTTTGATCTAATACCCCATTGGAGACTTTGGGACACACATCTTGACACTTAAGCTCACACTCACATGCTGCACACACTGGTACAGCTTTGTTGTGTAGTGCCCCGTCCCTACATCGTGTCCCATTCTCCATCTACGGGGTGCGCGAGAAAGGAACACTGTCGCTATCGATTCGGTCAGGACCGATAGGTCGAGATCGATCGAACGGGAACGGTTGAATTAAGATCCATTCTCCGTTATGGAGTGGCTTCTTCGAAACCAAGTTCCATATTCAGCGGGTTGCACCTCAAGTATTGACTCTGCGACTGAGTCGGGAGAGACCTCCCGTTGCTCTGTTTTTCATGCTGCTAACGTTGGTTTTGGCCTTGGTTTTCTGAATGCGTTTTCGTGAATATTTTCGATGGTTTTTTTGGCTTATATTTTGACTCATATTTTCTATCGAACTTCTCGAATAATATAGTGTTCTAATCGGTTGCTTATGCGATTTTAGGTAATCGTGTAGGCGACGTCTAGCACGACCAACAAGTTCTCTCGTCTCAAGCAAACTCAAGGTGAGTGGCTGACCCTTCTCTTCTCGACCCCCTTCTTAGGTAAATCGATAATGTTGTTGCGAATGAAAGAATAGATACAAGGGCACGGATACGATAAAATGATCAAGTTTTTAAAGAGAATATAGGCTATACCTTAATAACTAAAATTGGTCTTTGCACAGTCATGGAAAACTTGTCGACAAGGTGCGCGTTTTCCCGTACGGAAACCCGGGGCCATGGGACCGTTACGGCCAAGAAAGGAAACAAGTATATAGCTGTGCTGGGCACGGGTTAGGAGGTGACTTGCAGCGGGGCTCGCTACTCGCGCGGAAAGGGCCCCGTCTAACAAAAGCTAGAGGAGTCCACGATGGCTCTGGGAGCCAGTGACCAATCACAAGTAACATTGCACTTGGTATGTAAATGATAACAATTGACAGGGAAGAACATGGTAAGTCTCATAAGGCACGGCATGGTCCGTCGTGGGTAAGTTCCAATATATTTTACATTATGCTTGTCATATGCTTGTTTGAAATTCATTAGGATGCTTAGAAACATTCATACATTAAGTCATATACTCTTCAACCAAATGAGATCTTAGAACTGAAATAGCCACACACCAGTACAAAGTATAACGTACTGATCCTCGCTCTCCACACAGGTATCCCGAACCACGAAGGGCGTGCCGCTTAAAGCTCAAGGCGGCGTGAACACTTTTGAAGCCTCATTCGTGTGTTGAAGGTTTGTTTCTAAATCCTTTTGAAGACCTCGCACTCAGTCCAAGAGAAGATGACGACTCGACTCCCCTCAATAGCAGGTGGAAAGTGTTATGTTTTGCTTATAAAAAGGGATGTAATGTATGAAACGACTATCTCATCAGCGTTCGTTTGTAATTGAGTCATGTTATAGCCCGCGCAGCAATGATTATAATGGAGTCAATGTAAATGAAGTTTTATTATCAATGAAAAGCTTACTTTTATTTCAAATGTGTCAATCAATTATCTCCGTGTACTCTAACTTGATGTTGTGTTTCAGATAACCTTATGACTATGCCTTGTGCGATCGTAACTTAGGTTCGCACGGCATCACGCTCGGGGGACGACTATCGATTCTACGGAATCGGGACGTGACATAATGGTATCAGAGCACGGCTTTACATCCTTTGGCCTCGCGTCTAGAGTTTCAAACCTTTGACCTCGCATCGATGAGGTAAGTTGTTCCATACAATGAGTCCGTAATAATTTGAGACTGATGCATTTGCCTTCGTATTGCAGAAGTGCCGAAACTCACGGCTGAGCAAGAGCAGAGCGCTTCTAGCGGCTCTAGTAGTTCGCAGGCCAGAGCTTCTAACAATACCATCGAAAGGATGCTGCGCATGATGGAGGCACAACAGAAACAGTCCAAGAATCGATATCAACAGACAGAGGCACGATAGGCCTAGTTCGAAGCTCGTTTCGACGCATAAGCTAAGATGCAACAAAAGCAACTAGATACTCTGCAGCAGATCGTCCAGACAATTGTGGCCAACAAAATTTTTGCGACTGCGCCTACTGTCACCGTGCCGACGGTTCAACCAATTGATGTCGACACGGAGGAGTCCGAGCGTCAACCGACGGCACCGAAAAAGTACAAATTTGCAGTATCAGAATTCAAGAAAGCGTGCCACACTTCCTTCAGCGGTACCGAAGGCCCCTCTATGGCAATCGACTGTTTGGAAGAGCTGGAAGATCACTTCGAGCTCCTCGACATTAAAGTATCAAAGCAAGTCGCCGGCGCACAACTTCAACTACGGTTGAATGCGCACGACTGGTGGGCCGTGTACAAGCGAACGATCCGACGAGACAACAACTCAGCGCCAATCTCTTGGGCCACGTTTCGTAAAGCCTTTGAAGTCGAGCACCTTCCCTCCGCCGTTCGCCAAGAGAAGGAGAAGGAATTCATGTAGTTGAGACAAGGGAACCGGACATTAGAACAATATGCCGCAGAATTCAACAAATTGTCCAAATTTGCTGGTGCGTTTCTTCCTACAGAGGAGTGCCATGTGCGACGGTTCAAAGTGGGTCTGCAACGCTCTATTGGTGCGCATGTAGGGGTTCTGGAGTACAAGACCACGGGCGATGCTCTGAATCATGCTCTCCGCCTTGAGAGCCAGTACCCTCCTGTTGCTGCAGACTTTGTGCACAATTCCAATCACTACACCAAAACAGACAATTACCAACGGTTATTACCGTGACAAATAATTTTTGTCACGGTAATAACCGTTACGAATTGGGCGTGACTAATTTTTGTAATAGTTTTCATCACGGTAATAACCGTTACGAAAATAAATTTTGTAACGGTTTTCATCATGGTAATAAATGTTACAAAAATAAATTTTGTCACAGTAATAACCATGACAAAATTTAACTTTGTGACAATTATAACCGTTACAAAAAGTTCTCTTCCGTAACTTAGTTTCCACTTTTGTAACTGTTACAAATACAATATTTTTAAAAATATATATACATTTCGAACAACGAACTTGCATTCAACTCGTAACTAAACCATAAGCAACATATCAAGTTTCACAACATTTCAGTTTCATAACATTTCAACCATTCCATATAATATTTCAATAACAACTAAACCAGTATTTGAATCACATCATTTATGTCACATATCATTTGAATACAAGTATACAAACCAAATAATTTATAATAACATACATTTTGATAATCAGTATCTGAATCATTTGCCACAAACCAAACAACTTCTTTATGCGTTTCTGGATGAAGACAATGCAAATTTTGTAACACCGTAGCAGAATTATCATCTCAAGCATGTGAAAGTGATCAATATTTCCATCTTTTCAGTTCCATTCTTTTGGGAGGGCTTCCCATTTCTTCACTATTCCCATTTCTTTAGTTAGATTCCTTCTTTCCACATCTTTCCAATTTGTGGATAGAACTGCCTCATTTGGCTCCTCTTATACCAGACAAAAAGTACATAAGCCCATCTGGAGCTATATGGATATATCAGAATCAAAATATGCTTTTTTATGTATACAACAAAAAATATAAAGGAGTTGAAACATTCAAAATATCAGAATCAAAATATGCTTTTTTATGTATACAACAAAAAATATATAGGAGTTGAAACATTCAATATGATATGAAGATATTATCTTACAAAAGATTTCTCATGGCTCGTCTTGTGTCTTCATCGGTATTTTCGTATATATCACTGAAAAGTTTGAAGCATCCCCGTCTAATTTCTCTTCATTTTCCTGAGAAGACATAGTAGTAAGAAATACTTATTGAGCAGACATGATGATCTAGATCAGCATAGCCGATCCAAAAATATAAATCAGACAAAAATAATGGTCAGAATTCATATGCTTTTGAGACCTTAACTTCCTTCCATCTTCATTCCTTGTATTTCGTGTTGTTAGCCTACGCGTAAACACCAAACTATGTTGGAGATACAAAACATAGAAAAAGAAAAATAAAAAGCTAGGAGACAAAATTTAATTATCTAGGAAACTGGCATTAGGTTGTCTGTAAAATCCGAGAGAGTCATTTATTACTAGTATGATTTGTCATTATTATTTAAACCAAATATCACAAAACAAATAGAGGAACTTCTTATACGACTTCAGAACACACATCACTAATTCATCTAATGCCGAGTTGGATGGAGCACAAACCGAATATCAGGTTTCCACACATTAAAACATGAAAATACGCATAATTAGTATTCATAATTTTAACAAAAGAAAAGGATTTAGAAGAATAATTCATTTTGAATAGGGAGAACTCCATAGTCACCATCAATCGGGAGTACTAGATCTCTGGGACTCATACCAGTTAAATAAGGAGATGCTTTTTCCAAGTTCTATACAGGCTAGAATGGAACAACCTGAACAAATCCACCTTAAGTAACAAATTAATTCTTTATGGGCAAACTTAATTGCCTTCAGATTGTTCATGTTATTTTCCCAGTACCTACCAATAATTAGGGATATGAAGCATTAGCAACACCACTAATATATATAAAAGAACACTAATATAATTATACATGATAACAAAACATCAGAACAACCTATATAAAAATTGTCATACTTAATTGAACCTCCATCATCACCAGCAACCATCTAATTCTCACAATGGCTCCATATCATTGCTCTAACTGGTTGCTCATAAGCCTGAAACATAAACAAGATATCAAAAAAAAAATCCATTTGAAATTAGATATTAATATATGAAGCACTAGAAACCTTTAAACTAATTTGATCTCCACAAGAACATCACAACTTGTCTCCTATATCACGATGGTATGTCACTTGAAAAAGAACATAGATAACTCGTGCACATGCTTAAGCCTAAATATATAGAAAAAAAATCAGAAATAAAAAAAACAATTTGAGCTTTATTTAGTCCTGATAACTTGTCAACAATTTGATTTTCAAGTTTGCAAGATCTATTTAAACTAGACTATGGAAAAATATCTTAGAAATGTAGCTAGAAACTGAAGAGCAACCTTACATGGTTACATGGATATAATTTAACTAAGTATGATAATAGATAGATATAAGAAATGTGCATGATATGAATGATACTGTAGGACGCAACATTAACTTAGATCTATGTTGCACGGACTCGAATATCGTCACACTAGCATTAAACTCCTTCCTATATAAAAAAGATGTACATTATTCATTTGTAAAGTTTCATGATTTTCTAAAATGAAATTTGATACAGTAAAAGAGAGAAGAAACTATAAGTACAAAATGAACCTGTAAAGGCCATTAATACCACTGAATCAGGGCACAATAGTATAACAATCTATAGTTGCATTGTGCTTATGTTTAGAAAATATATAATGGGCCTAAGATGTTGATATTTCATATGCCAACATATATGGTTAGACAACCAAATTAAAGTTGACAAATCCTAGAAATTAGCTCTTGATAGCCCTTGATATGATAATAAATAGAGACAATATCTACAATGGAAACATAAAACAAAGCGATCGAATAATTCTTCTTTCTTCAAGCCATAGTTGCTAGGCACTAAGGCTCAGTGGAGTGAGACGTAAAGCATAAAAGTGAGGCTAATGACCCCTATGGGGAGGGTTGATCATGCTATTTGGTCCTTTGATGAGATGACACACTTGTTCCTCGCAGGAAAAAGCAAGTTGAAGTGAGATTGTCATCTAGGCACATAATTTAAGTACGTAGGTGTCGATCCATGGGAATCTTTACAAGAGCTAGCTCATTAATGATCAAAACAAGCAACCAACAAATAGTCCATCAGATCTGCATAAGCATAACTAACAGCTCAAACCCATTTTCCCCCAAAACTGAAAATTTAGCTACGGGCGGTGGACGATGAACGAATCAAAATAAATGAATGAGAAATGAATTACGAATGAAGAAATAGCACATATAGTTTTAATTTTTGTTATACCTCCTCATCGTGTAGTAGTTGTCGTGGCGAGCTGGCAGCAAATCTCTGTCGACCAAGAGGCTCTGAAACTCTCTCATCATCCTCTCTTTTTCTGATCCTCCATTTCTTCGAGCCGAAGAAGAAGAAGAAGGAGCCGAATCCTCCACTCTCCTCCTCCTGTCGCCCCTTCTCTCCACCGCCATAGCATCTCCTTGTCACCCTCATTTCCCGTATTTCGTATTTGTACTCGTAATTTGGTTTTGGTACGTATTTTATTTTTCTCGACTTGTGGAATTGGTTTCTCGTAGATGGGTTTTGGACCATGGCTTGGTTTTATTTTGTGGAGTTGGTTTGGTTTGGGTTATCATGCATTGGAACACCTTAACCTACATTCCACCCTCAACACAACACAACCCACTACCATTAAAACCCACCAACCTTTCTCTCTCCTCTTTATTCTCTATTAACTCCTCCATCTTCTTCCTTCTTCCACACAACTCCACCATAGGCAAGTGCACCTTGCCAACAAATAAGCACCCAATTTTATTTATCCATTTGATAGATTAGGGCATGTAGATCAACATTAGAACTTAAAATTTTGTGATTTGGAGTCTCCATTGTTCTAGATCTAAGTTTTGATTATTTTTGGAAATCCTTGGTTTTGATCTATTAAACTTTGATTTTTGCTTATTTTGATGCTTCTATGTGGAAGAGAATTCAATTTTACTCAAGTTAGAACTTTGAAAATCTAGATTTGGTTTTGATTTGACAAAGTTATGAAGATTTGAAGTTTTTGGTGTTCTTGAGGAGTTCATCCCAGCCTTGGTGAAGGCTCTCGGCCAGTGCTCTTTAGCACTTGACCGTTTGCGCACCCCGGCCTGTGCTCTTAGCGCATGGACGATTGCGCATAGGCCCAGCCGGTGCTTTGCGCTGCGCTGGATTGCGCTGGCGCAAGCTAGCCATGCGCAAGCCAGCTGTGCGCAAAGTAACCTCTGCGCACTTGACTGTTGCGCAAACCACCCCTGCGCAATTCACTCCTGCGCAATCCACCCCTGCGCAGTCTGCTCCTGCACAATCAAATCCTGCGCGTTTGGACCCTACGTACTTCACTCTTGTGCAGTTCAACCCTGCGCACTTGGCACCCTGCGCACTTGGCACCCTGCACAGCTGACACCTGCGCAACCCAACCCCCTGACCCATTGCGCAACCCATTTGCTCTTGGAGTTTTGGTTTTATTTCTTTAAGCTTGGCTTTTCTATAGCCCTGTATATTGATATTTTATTAGGTATTTTACGCCCATTTTATATCCTTACGTCTTTTGTCATGAACTTGATTTTACTTAATATGTTTGGAATGACCATTGTACATGACCTGGTATGGCAAGGAACTAGCATAACACGTTAGTGACCCGTAGTGGTGCACTCTTGACATGACCAACCTGACATGATTTATCTTGATAACTTGATAGTGGTCGCGGTGGCGCACTCCTGACTTGACTTGACTTGATAACTTGACTTGACTTGCCTTGACACCGTGGGTGTTCCTGCTTGCTTGCTTGTACAATCCACTTGTCTTGTCTTGCATCATGTCTAGGACGTGACTTCCTGGGTACCACGGCCAGGGACTCACGCTAAATTGGATTAGGCTAATGATTAGATCAAACTAGAACATGGAGAATTCCCAGTCACAGGCAATCTCGTTATCCGGGCGCTTTAATAGACTTGTAGCTTGCTGACGAGTAGAGCACATTTCCAGCACACTGTCATGTGTTGCACCCTCTAAGTCACCTAAGGGTACATTTGTCTCCCGGGCAATGTACCCACCTATAACTCTCAACCTGCGGAAGGATAACTGGATGGTCTGCAGGGCTTGGGACTGGAATTCTTACTTGCATCTTGTTAGTAATTAGGTTTGTGATAACCCTAGTTAGTTAAAGTAGTAAGCCGTAGTATTTGTTTGGCCGATTGTGAATGGATGGTGTCCAGCCTTGTCTAAGTCTTGTCTAGCTCCAGTACCTGCTATCTCTTGAGCATGATTGTTTTACTTATCTCTAACGATAAATGGGTAGAGACAGTGAGCTATTCAGGCGAAGGGGTACAATCCCGGTCCTTGTTTGGTTTAAGGATTGTAACCTGGTTCCCGGAATGGTTCCACGTCCCTAGTCGTTTATCGCTCTGTGTACTTTTATTACTTGTACTTTTATTATTCTTTATGATCTGATATGCTGGCTTTTGTTCTTATTTGTGGCCTCCTTTGTGGCATGCTCTTTCTGGGGTTTGACCCAGCTGGTTTTGTGTGGCCAAATTTCGGAGCAGCTCCCGAGGATCTACCAAGCTTCCAGCCCAATGGTGACAACTAGACGGAACCCGGACCAAGAGTGGGTTTTCCTTTTTATTTCACCCACTTATATGTAAATTTATTCTTTTGAGGCGTTTAGCCGACGAGCACCTGTTAGCTCGATGCACATTTACTTACTGTCTGCCTACGGGCTGTAAACATGATTAACAAATTCTAGGGTTGATCATGTATGACTGAACTCTTGCTAGTCCTATCATTTTGTACGACTAGCTTCATGATCATCCAATATTTAATATTTGGGACGCCTTATATATATATATTTGATGCTCTAACATCTTGTAACTCTGTTAATTGCTTGAGATTGAGACAATAGGCTTGACCTTAAGAGACTGCTGGCTTGTAGTAAACCCTCATATCTAGACAGCCGTGATCGTATAGTTGAGATGTATTCTATTTCAATATACGTAGCTGGCTATGTCTGCCCCCGCTCTCCAGTATTCTGGTTCTGGGGCGTGACACTCCTCCTCCTCCTCTTTGGTACGTACCGAACGACAATGAGAGAGATTAGTGTTGCCTATCGTTTGCTTCTCAAATCTAAAAAGAATTATAACCCTTTCCTTTTCTTTTGTCGACCCCATCATTGTCAACATGGTGAGCTTTGGATCACTGACAAATTTTTACACTTGATGCCCTAATTTTTAGTAGAGAAGAAGAAAAAAATTTGTTACCACGGATTCAAGTAGGCGGAGGCGGAGGTGTCGTAGGGGTCGAAGAGGGACATTTAGATGGCTACTGTAAGCCCCCTGAATTTCCCGAATTATTTTTTGAATTTTCTAATGAATTATTTTCAATAATTCATTTCTATATAATTAATTTTTGATCATTAATGCTCTTTTTTGTGTCCTTGATTTCTGGAGCATCAGGGATGCCAGTCTCTGGAAACTTCCTTCTTGAAGTTTGTAGTAGACGAGATTACCTTCACGTCGATATATCATGTCCCATCCAAACTCATTCCCTTGTGCTCTTTTTGCTTCGCGCAAGTTCTGGTCAATTTAGACCATTTAATTATTAATTTATTTCCCACTCTTTTCCTTGATCCCGATAAGCACGTTACCGTGGCTTTTAATTTAGGAGCACCAGACTAGTCTTTTTCTTGAAACCAACTTGTGATGCCTGATCTACTCGAGACGGTCTTCACCCATGACCTTCGTGTCCCACTCAGACACTCTATTTTGTGCTCCATTTCCTTCGCACAACTTTCGGTTCAATTTAGGCCGATTAATTATCTACCATGAAATCTGATTTAATTTCCAATTTAATTTCGGGATCCGACATCGACCCAACCTAGTCGACCCCAAATAGGGACATGGCCCACACGAAGCCTACTACCCGCCTGACACTTGTGTCCCATTTATTTGAGCCCCCACATGCTACTTATTTGCCTATGATTTTAAATATCCAGTTTAATTCAATTATTGTCTCCTGTCCGATTTTGACTCGACCCGGCTCGACCGGACCCGAGCCCAAGCTCCATATTGTTCTTTCATGACTGCCCAAATACCCCACATAATTTTTTATTTTTTTTCCAATTTTGAAAATATCTATTCCCTCTCTCTCACTAAAATATCTCTCGCTTAAATATCTTATATATATATATACATATATATATACATCTCTCTCTCATCACTCACACCTCACCCCTCTCTCAATCACACACAAACCCCCTCCACCTCACAGGAGCACCCCCCCGTGTGGCCGAGAGCACTCTCCCCCTCTCTCTACATTCTCTCTCTCCCTCTCTCATTAATATATCTACACACACACACACATATTATACTAATACTCTCACCCATTCTCTCTCTCCCATCAACTCTCCCATCACCATCCCTCCTTCTCTCTCCCCTCTCACTCTCACTAGGCCGACAGCCACCCCCTCCTCAACTCCTTCATCTTCTTCTTCACATATTTCTTCATCTCCTCCTCCCTTTTCTCCATTATTATTATTATCAAAACCACAACCACCACTCTTCACCAACACCACCACTACAACATCACCACCTTACCATCACTTCACAGCCGCCTCCTCCCGAGCGTAACTGCCGCCGTGGTCGGCCTCCGCCGCGCAGGGCCGGCGCACCACCGCAGCAGCTGCTGCAAGGCAGCAGTACCGCAACAGCAGCAGTGCAAGCTGCAACAACAGCAGCATCAGCGTGCGCGCGCGCGCACCTGCGGCCGCGCGCCGCCGCGGCCGTCGTCGTCGCCGGCGAGCCCCCCCCGGGCTGCGCATGGGCCGGGTGCACCTCCCCGTGGCGGCCACCGTCCTCCGGGACGCGCCACCTAGGCATTTCGTGCGTTTCGCACGTGTTCCCGCCGTGACGCGCGCGGGAACGGAACACAGAATTCGCGTCCGGGACAGCAACTTCGTACGTGTTTTATGGAAGATCCGACCGTTGGATCGGCGAACTCCTTGCTCCGTCGCAATCTCGGTATATCCCTCTTCACCTCTATCAAGTTTGAACCGTTAATTTCGTTGTTTGATACATCAAAAGTGGCCACCAAGTTGACGTTTTAATTGAATTATTTTTGGACAGTTTCGTGACGCCAACTTCGTGGGTTCGTATCTTCGTCGTCGCAGCTCCAGTTGGCGTAATACCAGTTCCTATGCGAAGCTGGTATATCCCTCTTCCTGCCCCCTTTAGATTTCTTTTCAGTCTGAGCTTGTTAGGTCGGTCGAATTCGACGCCAAAATTGGCCGTTCGAATTCTTAGTGTTGCACTTGTTAAATTCAATTTTTGAACCCGGGACTCTGGATTCAATTTCTGACACCACCAGTAGACTCATGGCGTCGTTCTGGCATGTTTTCATATAAAGTTTGCTTGATTTGGAGAACGTGGGCCCTGGCACGCATTTCGGTGCAAAGCGGATCCCACTTTCTGGGTCAACGGGTCATTTTGAGTTCGGCTCATCGGAATCCAATTCCGGATATACCGTTGAGTTCGTATTGTCATTCTGGACTCGTTGACATATAATTTGCTCGATTTTAGTGGACATTGGTTCCGGCACGCATTTCGGTGCAAGTCAGATTCCAATATCCGTGTCAGCGGGTCATTTTGAGTTCGGCTCATCGGAATCCAATTCCGGATATACCGTTGAGTTCGTATCGTCATTCTGGACTCGTTGACATATGATTTGCTGAGTTTTGAGAACATTAGCTCCGACACGCTTTTCTGTACAAATCGGTTTCCAATGTCCTGGTCAACGGACCAATTTGAGATCGGGTCAACGGAATCCAATTCTGGATATACCGTTGGGTTCGTATCGTCATTCTAGATTCGTGGACATATAATTTGTTAGGTTTTGTGCACTTTTATTTTGGCACATTTTTCGGTGCAAAGTGTGTCCAACGGCGGACATCATTTTGGCCCGAAATTATCGTTTTTGCCCCTGTCTCCAAATTGGACTTTTGGACAGGCTATCCTAACTGATTTGACCATTCTGGACACGTTGGTGATGTTAGTTTCATCATCCGACAACATCTGTAGGTTTTCACCCTATTATTATAATTCTTCTTGTTATTCGTATTTTTAGATCCTTGTATCGGATTTGAGATCCATCGATTCTAGTGATTTTACAACCACTGAAATTGATATGTTGACCTTGTAGATGTTTATAGAGGCTAGCCTTGACCCTGTTTGACCATGGTTGACTGCTTTGAATGAACGTCGAAGTAGAGTCAACATTTGACCTAGGTTAGACTAGTTTTGACTTAGAGTTGACCAGTTGACCAAAAGTCAACTGTAAGTCAACCATTGACCCAGTTTGACCTAGTTGACTTGGTTTGAATTCTTGTGACCTAGTGTGACTCAGTGTGACCTAGTTTGACTTAGTTGACTGAGTCTGACCTAGATTGCGTAGTTTATACTATAGAATCAAGCCTAACACTGTTGAACCCTAATTAGTTTATATATATCTTATCTTTAGGTCTGTGGCATCACTCTGAGCATCGACCCCATTTGACAGCTCAGGACCGCAGGCGAGTACATTCACTGATAGTTTTCATTGTCTTGATATCTGCTATATCCGATTCAGTCGTAGTGTCTTACTTGATTCTCAGACACGATAGTTCACGGACTAGTATTGTCGGATTCCTGTCATGAGATGTCATTCCTAATTTCTTGGGATACTGGTACTTGCTTGGTCTTGATTCTTGTACTTATATTGACGTCGATTCCTGAAGAGGACTTGCTCCCCTCTTAGGGAATCTCGCGTCATGACGTGTTATGTCCGGATCCGTATACTATTCGGAGAATGGAGAATATTATAAATAGTGTGATCAATGCCCACCTTGAGTTACTACTTGTATCATAGCTATACCCTTACCTCACGATGGGTATAGCCTGACCTGTGCTACTACTTTCTCCATAGCTTACCATCCCGGCCGGGCCGAGTCCACGTACTTGTAGCCGGTCTGCTGGAAGCCTGATTCTTGACCCATACCGATCACATTAGGCTACAATATTCGAGACACATTTTATATTTTCTTATCTTATCATATATCCTGATCTGCTCTACGTTCAGTATTTTCTAACCATGCCATGATATACAGTTACTCACATGCTCTACTTGTCTTTACATTGTACCTTGATTGGAGACTAAGTTCTGCTCGGAAGAAGGGTTACAACCCCGGTCCTTGTTTGGTTTAAGGGTTGTAGCTCAGCTTCCGAACGGTTTTCAAGTCTTCATATATCTTTGTCTTGTAGTTCATTATACTGTCTCTTATAGAATTTGTCAATTCACGTGGAACTGCTGTTAGTGTTTGTACTTGCTCATTTTCCTGACAGGATACCGTTGATAATATTTTAGGAATTGTTATACCATTAGTGGACTTCATGATGTTGCTAGCTGAGGTGGATATCACTATTCTTCTATGTGAGTTGCCTGGTAGTTATTCTTAGTTTGTCTTGTTTTCCTTCTTTATTTCCTGTCCTATGATTCATTCTAGTAGTTTCTAGTTGTTCTTGTGCTTTAGCTATCCTTCTTGTCTTATCATCCCTAGCTGTTGTGATGTGACTAGAGTATATTTATAGTTATAGGCCTTCTAGACGTAGTGTATATTTATTGGGTACTAGACAGCGTTTTACCGCCGATACTGTGGCGTAGGCTTGGCGTGGCCTACGTATTCGTATCCGTATATCCGGGTGCGGGTCGTGACACATTTTTAGTGGTGGCCCACGCAGGTCAGTCTTTGCAAAATGCGAAGTCGTGGTAGTACTTGAGCTTTTCTGTACTACTGCGAGCCTGCCCTAGGATTAAGGTTGAGTCATAGAATATTTTAGGAATTTGGTACTCAGTCACATATTAGGAGCTCTTGGTAGATTCCAGGGATGACCCCGGGGAATCTTATTTTGAACTTTTTGAAACTTTTTCATTTGTTCTTGTCCGTCCTGATTTCTGAAACATCTGTCCGTTATCAACTTTATTCTTCCTTGGAATGGGTTTGTGGACCCCAGAGGGAAGGTATAAGTTGAACTTATATATCTTCTAGGTTGAGACGAGAATATGATTTGCTAGTCTCATATCAGGTTGAGATTGTTTTAGATTATATTCCAATGATTTTCTTTTATCTTGACCTAGATAGTACCTTTGGGACTTCTCCTGAGAATTTTCTTCTAAACTCTACATCGGGATCTGTTTCCGCTAGTTTCCATCTACTTATCCTTGATTCGTTGTTGAAGTTTTGAATCTTGATATTTCGTTGTTGATTTCGATGTTGATTCTGTTTGAAGATAAGTTTCTCTGGATTGAGTTAAGATATTCTGATAAACATATTTTATGAGGACGATGAGAACGATAAATGTCTACTTTATTTATGGAGTTTAGAATTTATCGCAGTCATATTAGCTAGCCTGACAAGGGCATGGAGCCTGATTTTGGATATACTATCCTGGTTATGGCATCTAGATTCTCTTGCAGCCATACCGGTTGGCGTGGTAAGGAATCTAGATGACATGATTTTAGGGTGTATACCCTAGTTATGGACTCTATTGTTTATTGCAGCTATGTTTACTGGCGTGAAAAAAATTCTGGCAACATGATTCTGGATAGACGTGTATGGTTATCAGGTCATACCTTAAATTAATTCACTTCTTTTGACCTATTGATCAAGGATAATCCTGAAGAACAGTTTGGCAACTCTAGAGGGGGGTGAATAGAGTTTATATAGAAAAATAACCAATTAAAAATAACTCTTTCACTAATAATAAATAATCAGAGTAAAGTGCGGAAAATAAATGGAGAGCAAAAGAGCATACGCAAACACAGCGATTTTAACCTGGTTTCCCTCGTGGAGGACTAGTCCAGGCCTGAGAACTCTAGCTCAGGATTAAATCCACTATTTGTGAAATAGTAGTTTACAATCCGTGCCTTTACTTCAGAAGAGCACGTCAACTTCTAACAGAGGATCGCAGTGGCGATTTGCTTGGAATTGTCCAAGCTACTTCTTCGACTCTTGCACAAGAATCCTAACTGAGAGATGCTGAGCACTCGAGACTTAGGAAGCTTGTGGCTAGTAGATGGAAAGGGTATGGCTTATTTGAGCTATAAGAGAGAAGAGATGAGAAGATTGGATGGATTGGAATGAGAGAATTCATGCCCTATTTATAGTGTTTTTATAGGCAGAATTCGGCCAGAATTCGGGTAGGAAAATTCAAATATTTGGCCGTTGGACAACTAGCAACCAGCTAACCCTAAAATTAGGGTTCCTGATTTCTAGGGGACAGAGTTCGGCCCGAACTCTGTGTGGAGGCAGAGTTCGGCCCGAACTCTGTCTCCAGAGCACAGAGTGGTTCTAAGGGGACCATTAGGCTATTTCTGGTTTGGTGGAGCTTGGGATTATTGGGTAGGATATAGTCTAAGTTTCAAGAGCCCAGCAAGACTCAGATTACATTAGTCTAGACTCAAAGAAAGTGTAAAATACAGACTCGAAACAACTGAGAAGCAGAGGCTGAGCTGTCGTCTGTCTTGAGCTTAATGCAGACGTCGTGTGTCGTATTGAATTATTACAGATATTATTTAGTCAATGTTGTCAATATTTGGTTGACTGTGACTTTGTGTCAACAATCTCCCCCATATTGATAATTGACAAAATAATATATATATATTCAACATTCATACCTGGACACAGTTGATTATAGCAACATAGCTCCCCCATAATCGATGTCGAGCTAGAAATAATAGCTCCCCCGTAATCAGTGAACGGTGCTGAGCTAGAAGCAATAGCTCCCCCGTAAATAATGCATTGAACCTGTATAATATTTCCAAAAAGCACAAACAAGCACAGATATACGAACAGATATACGAAAGATATGATACCAAACAAATATATCCAGCCAGAATATATATAGTTCTCCCCCGTTTTGGCATTTAGCAATATAGACTGCAGATGAAGAAATAACATAGAAACTGCAGTATAGACAATAATAGTGATGCAACTACACCAAGCAGAGAAGAAACAGTATATGAATGAGCAAAATGAGTCACTAGCATAAAATATAAAACTAAGCATAAAATGTCAGAACCAAATGTCAAACACACAACCAGAGTTTTAGAACATCCAAGTACATAAAAACTAAATAACTAGAAATCAAAATGCATCATCATCAGCAGCAGCAGCAGATAGTAGCCAATCTCCATCACGGAGCACGAGAAGATCCAGGAGTGTCTGAAGGACCAGGGAAGGAGCGACTGGGGTCCACAAAAGCAGCATCTGGATCCGTGTAGCGCATGACCCACGGATCATCAATGCGATGGCCCGCGCGCTCAGGATCCCGCTCCATAGGAATGTGCAGATGATGAGACAGGGAGTACCGTATATCATGTAGGGAGTTGCCGAGGGCACTCATCTGCAGAGTAGTACGATAGTCCAGCTGAGTCCAGCGATCGTCCTCAAGAGCAAAACGATCCCGGAGCATAGTCTGAATAGATTCAAGAGTGGCAGGTGGAGGTGGTGCAGCCTGACCAAGTGGAGGGGAGTCTGGCTCCTCATCATCAGAATGCTCAGAAGCCTCAGGAGAGGTGACGACTGCCTGAAGACGTCGTGCCTTAGACAGAAAAGCAGGAGCAGGCAAGAAAGGACAGGTGGCAAGTGGTATATGAAACGCACGAAAGACCATAGGAAGATATAATACAAAAACCAAGGCTCATGGTTTCTTCCTACAGTTAATCATCCAGTCCATCATGGTACGTGGAAGATTGAACGAGATACCGAAGTGAAGATGATACAGAGCTGAGATTTCAAAATATGTAACTTCATCGGTTGAGCCAGCCTTTGGCAGAATAGTATTGAAAATAATCCGATGAAGATCAAAAAATATGGATTTAGAAATTTAGCCATAAGCTTGCGAGGACGTGTGTACGGAGTGCACAAGTCGTCCTTGAAGCTCTCAAGGGAAATTTCGTCTGGAAAGCGGAACGACCGGGCTTCAACAAGCTTTTCCCAAGAGGTGGGTTCTTGTAGATCAAGATATTCGGCTAAGTCAAAGTCATCAAAAGATATATCAATACCTGCAACCCTTGAATAGATGTGAGTGTCATCATAGGTCAAGTTGCAGTAGAACATTTGGATGGCATGGTGACAGATGGCAGAAGTCGCAGTGACTAACTCATCGAGACAAAGGTCGTGGAACAAAGAGTCATATTGAGAGAAAATAGAAAAATTAATTGGATGCCCCGCGAATACCGGACGAGTCCGAAAATCATTAAACCACTCGTTGGATGCTTCAAGTGATATAAATAATCGGTCGTCATAAGTCTTAGGATTGCGGGGACGAGATGGATTGAACAACGGATGAGGTGGTTGTAGTTGTTCAAATGGTTGCTCAACGAGAGAAGGGGAATCTGACGAGGAAACACCCTCGATCCGAATTCTCTTCCCACGGTTGAACAAACGAGGAGCCATTGCACAAAAAGAAATAGAGAAGAAGAAGGAGTTGTACCTGAAAACAACAACAAACAGTGGAAGAGAATGATGAGAAACCCCTTTCCCTTGATTTTGAGGGGTAATGGAGCACTCTAGATAGAAAACTAGGATTAGGGTTTGTAGGAGAAAGTTTGGAGAGGTGGAGAAGAAGGAAAGAATAAAGGAGAGAGATGAAAACCCGAAAATAAAGAGAGGTTTTTCTTTGGTCGGAGGGAATCTGAACCGTACGATCTAAAATGATCAAACGGCGGAGGCTGTCCCCGATGCTGGAACAATGGGACCGAACTCGGCCCGAACTCTGCTAGGGGCAGAGTTCGGCCCGAGTTCTGGGTTCATGTCCCAGAACATAAGTCAGGCCAAAAATTAGAGAAAATGGTTAAGTGTTGAAAAAGAGTTAGAAATGAGGATAAAAGCTTGATGAAATCAATCAGATAGATAGAGAGGTAGACTACTATCAGAATGAACTTAGAAATTATCACGTAGGCAATAATAAATCAAAACGAACCATATAATAAACAAGGAAATATAATATAATTCAATAGTTTGAGTTTGCCATGGGTTAGCTGCAGGGGCCGGATCCCAGCTAGCGGTAGTCCTGAGGACTAGTGCACCGTGTCGCTTAGGCTTTTACGCCTTGTTGTCAGAAGGACCCTTTCGGCTTGTACCCATACCAAATTCATCATAAAAGAATCATACTATACTCGATATTTATGCAGGTGAATTTCAATTTATGACCGCTTCATCTAAAATTCCAAGTTCACGACAAAGGAAATTGAAGCGCTCTTCGGATAAAGGCTTAGTAAAGAAGTCTACTAGCTGATGATCAGTGTCAATAAACTCTAAGTTAATCGTGCCGTTTTGCTGATGATCACGCAAAAAGTGGTGTCTAATCTCAATGTGTTTAGTGCGTGAGTGACAGACAGGGTTCTTAGTCAAATTAATGGCACTAGTGTTGTCACAGAATATAGGAATATGTATGAAAGATAACTTATAGTCTTCAAGGGTTTGCTTCATCCACAGAATTTGTGCACAACAATGCCCAGCTGCTATGTATTCAGCTTCTGTTGTGGATAGTGCGACAGAGTTCTGCTTCTTGCTAAACCAGGAGACTAAAGCATTTCCTAATAAATGACACGTGCCGCTAGTACTTTTACGGTCGACCTTGCACCCAGCGAAGTCAGCATCAGAGTAACCAATAAGGTCAAATGATGTTGACTTGGGATACCATAGGCCCACTGTAACCGTACCCTTAAGGTATCGAAAGATACGCTTAACCGCGGTCATGTGTGATTCCTTAGGATTTGCTTGATATCTAGCACATAGGCAAACACTAAACATGATATCGGGACGACTAGCAGTTAAATAAAGTAAGCTGCCTATCATACCTCGATACTTACGTTGATCAACGGGTTTGCCGCTCTCATCTGGTTCGAGTTTGGTTGAAGTAGCCATTGGAGTGCTAATTGGTTTGACGTTGTCAAAATCGAACTTCTTCAACATGTCCTTGGTATACTTCGATTGACAGATGAAAGTTCCATTAGCCATTTATTTTACTTGCAGACCAAGAAAGTAGTTGAGCTCTCCCATCATGCTCATCTCAAATTCTGTCTGCATACACTTGGCAAATTTTTGACAGAGGGTTTCATTAGTAGAACCAAAAATGATATCATCAACATAAATTTGAATCAGCAGAATAGTGTCTTTAAAAGATTTTATATACAGTGTAGTGTCAATTTTTCCTTTTGAAAAACCTTTCTCAAGTAAGAAGCTACTTAGCCTTTCATACCAAGCTCTGGGGGCTTGTTTGAGGCCATAAAGCGCTTTCTTTAGCTTGAACACATGGTCGGGAAATTTATGATTTTCAAAGCCAGGAGGTTGTTTGACATAAACTTCCTCCTTAATAAAACCATTCAAGAAAGCACTTTTCACATCCATCTGAAATAATTTAAAATTTTGATGATTAGCAAAAGCACAAAGCATCCGAATGGATTCTAGTCTAGCAACAGGAGCATACGTCTCATCGTAGTCGATACCTTCCTCCTGGTTGTATCCTTGAGCTACTAGACGAGCTTTGTTACGTGTGACTGAACCATCTTCATTTACTTTGTTTCTAAAAACCCATTTAGTATCAATTATCGAGTGATTAACCGGTTTAGGAACGAGTTCCCATACTTGGCTCCTCTCGAATTGGTTGAGTTCTTCTTACATAGCAGAAATCCAAAATTCATCATTAAAAGCTTCAGAAATGTTTTTAGGCTCTACTTGTGAAATAAAGGCAGTGCTAGCAACGGAGTCTCTTAGTGATGATCTAGTAGTTACTCCACGTGAAACTTCACCTATAACTAAATTTTCTGGATGAGAAGGTTTGAAAGAAAATTTCTTAGGCAAACCCTCCAAAGAATCAGTTTCGATTGAAGTATTCATTGGAGTAGAAGTTGATGGCTCAACGTCATCATCAAGAGTACTTGCTGCACTGTTATCTTCATCAAAAGTCACATTTGTTGACTCTTCCACAATAAGTGAGCGTTTATTAAAAACTCTATATCCCTTACTCTTGGCGGCATAACCAAGAAAGATACCATCGTCAGCTTTGGCATCAAATTTGCCTAAGTTGTCTTTGGTGTTAAGGATAAAACATCTACAACCAAAAACTTTGAAATAAGAAACATTGGGGGTTCTTCCAAACCAAAGCTCATAGGGTATTTTCTTCGTAATGGGACGAATAAGCACCCTATTCAAAATGTGGCATGCTGTACTGACAGCTTCTGCCCAAAAGTATTTCGGAAGTAAAAATTTATTCAACATGACTTTGGCCATATCGTCGAGAGTTCTATTCTTTCGCTCCACAACACCATTTTGTTGTGGAGTTCTAGGACAAGAAAATTCATGATCAAAACCATTTGCATTACAAAAATTTTTAAAATCATAATTTACGAATTTGCCTCCATGATCACTTCGGATTCGAGTAATCATGTAGCCTTTTTTATTTTGAACTTTCTTTACAAAAACTTTGAAAACAGAAATAGCATCGCTCTTATTTGCGAGAAAGAAAACCCAAATAAATCTCAAAAAATCATCAACAATAACAAATGCATAAAGTTTGCCACCAAGGCTAGCTATTCTACTAGGACCAAATAAATCCATATGAAGTAGTTGCAAGGGTCTAGTAGTACTTACAGAGTTGATGGAATGAAATGAGGATTTAGTTGCCTTGTTTAGTTCACATTCGGCACATACCGTGTCCTTTTTGAATGTGATGTCAGGCAATCCTCTCACTAGCTTCTTGGTAGAAAGCTTGGATATAGCATCCATGTTGGCATGACCAAGACGCTGGTGCCAAAGTAGTCGTTCGTCTTTGTGGGCATATAGACATCTACCAGCATTGTTAGTATTTATAGAAAGATAGAAAATATAGATGTTGTCCTCTCTTTTCCCTTCAAAAGCAATGTCTCCTGTTGACCTATCATAGATATAACAATTGTTTTGTCCAAAGTTAATATCATATCCATGATCAGCAAGATGACTAATACTGAGCAGGTTATGCTTTAACTCGGTCACTAGACAGACATCCTTTATTACAGGAGAAGGAGGATGACCAATGATACCATTACCTATTATGTGCCCTTTGAGATTGTTACCGAAGGATACGTATCCTTCTCTCTTCATCGATAGTGATGCAAAAAGATTTGCGTCTTCCGTCATATGTCGCGAGCATCCACTATCGAGAATCCACTTACTTTCAGTTGAGGAGGGAAGGTCCACCTACATCAAGAGTAGATGTGACCTTTGGTACCCGAGTTCTTGAGGGTCCTGAAAAGTTAGTCTTTGGGAACCATACATATATCTTTTTATCTACAAGTCTTCTAACTCTGCACTGTGGTGAGATGTGTCCATGTGAACCACAGTAAGTACAGATAGCATTCTTATTTATACTAGGAGCATGAAAATAATATCTATAAGCAACAGGATGTGGATGGATATGATGTGAAGAGTTAGCATGGTGATGATGATTATGCATAGAATGAGTAGCATGGTGATGGTGTCTATGTGGCATAGCATGATGATATTGTCTATGACGTGTGACATGCTGATATTGTCTATATGGCATGGCATGATGATCTTGTTTATATGGCATGACATGATGATTTTGTCTATATGGCATATAATGATCTTGTCTATATGGCATGGCATGATGATCTTGTTTATATGGCATGACATGATGATTTTGTCTATATGGCATATGATCTTGTCTATATGGCATGGCATGATGATCTTGTCTATATGGCATGGCATGATGATTTCTATGTGTGGAGTGATGTTGATTGTGTCTTTGTGCATGATGATTGTGTACAGAATGAGAATTATTCTTACGTGCACGTGGTTTGTGAAAGTTTGTGTATATAAAAGCATGGTTATGTGCTGCATGAGAATGACGTGGTTGACTAGCATGAGTGGTGTTGTGCCCATGTGATTGGGTTTGAGGTTGAGCAACCTGTTTACCCAATTTAGTTTCTAATCTGTTAGAAACAGCTTGCAGTTCATCAACCTTAATATTTAAGCCATATATCTTAGTCATGGAAGTCTTGTGTCTACTCTTTTCTTCAGCAAGCAACGTGTTGAGTGTAGTGATTTCTTGAGTTTGTTGCTTAATACGTGCTTCAGCATCATGTAAGCTTAATTTAAGCTTGGATACTTCATCAGTATCATTAGTGGGTGTCGTATTTCTAACATTATCAAGAAGTAAAGAAATTCTTTGTATCTCATCTTCAAGACTTTTGATTTTGTCCTTGGCATGTTTGTATTTACCGATGACCTTTTTGTGATCATCGAGTAAATCAGTGAAAGCATCGCCAAGTTCATCAAAAAAGAAGTCATCTAGAGTTTCGTTAGATACCTTGTTGGAAGTTGCCATTAGGCACATATTTGCTGTATCTTGAGGAGAGTCCTTTTCTTCCTCGGAGTCACTCGCTTCACTTTTATGCCAAATGCCTGTGTTGGCATATTTCTTTGATGAGTTCTTTTTGTATGGCTTCTCATAGCGGTTGCTCTTCTTCAAGAATGGGCAGTCTTTTTGGACATGTCCAGTCTTCTTGCAACCGTAACAAGTTGGCTCTTCTTCATCGTCTTCTTGTGATTCCTTCTTCCTTCGATTGAAGCGAAGGAATTTCCTGAAGTTACGAACCATGAGAGCTTGGTCTTCATCATCCGAGTTATCTTCTTCGGTCTCATCGTGATTAGCCCTTCGTTGATGAGCTTTGAGTGCGATCTCCCTGGTCTTCGGAGCAGGCTCTTCGAAGTCCTTGAGGTCAAGCTCGTGAGTCATGAGCTTACCCATCAAGGTCTCCATTGTCATTGTTGTGAGATCGTTTCCTTCTATGATGGCTGTCACCTTAGGGTTCCAAATCTTTGGTAGTCCTCTGAGCAACTTACGAATCTTCTCATGGTTTGAGTACTGCTTTCCAAGCGAGGATAGAGGAATGATGATGTCGAGGAATCTTGTGAACATTTGAGTGATCGTCTCATTTGGCTTCATCTTGAAAGCTTCGTATTCTTGAGTGAGACGGCTTATTTTGGATTCCTTGACCTGTGTGGTTCCTTCATGCGTCACTTCTAGAAGTCTCCATACTTCATGAGCAGTGGTACATGTAGAGACCCTGTTGAACTCATTCCTGTCTATAGCACAGAATAAAGCATTAATAGCCCTAGCATCTAGACTTGCCTGTTTTTTCTCCTCGACAGAATATTTGTCGTGTGGTTTCTCAATGAGGTCACCATCGACAACTATCCTGGCAGGCTTTTTGTAACCGTCAGTGACGACAGTCCACAGGTCAAAGTCTAGAGACTTAAGATAGAAGCTCATCCTTGTCTTCCAATATGTGTAGTTAGTTCCATCAAATAGGGGAGGCCTATGAGTGGACTGACCTTCACAATGATTGAAAATCAAGGATTGTGTGGTTGCCATGGATCAGCTCTTAGGATGTTAGTCCTTGTAAAGAGAACAGAGCCCTGATACCAATTGAAGAACAGTTTGGCAACTCTAGAGGGGGATGAATAGAGTTTATATAGAAAAATAACCAATTAAAAATAACTCTTTCACCAATAATAAATAATCAGAGTAAAGTGCGGAAAATAAATGGAGAGCAAAAGAGCATACGCAAACACAGCGATTTTAACTTGGTTTCCCTCGTGGAGGACTAGTCCAGGCCTGAGAACTCTAGCTCAGGATTAAATCCACTATTTGTGAAATAGTAGTTTATAACCCGTGCCTTTACTTCAGAAGAGCACGTCAACTTCTAACAGAGGATCGCAGTGGCGATTTGCTTGGAATTGTCCAAGCTACTTCTTCGACTCTTGCACAAGAATCCTAACTGAGAGATGCTGAGCACTCGAGACTTAGGAAGCTTGTGGCTAGTAGATGGGAAGGGTATGGCTTATTTGAGCTATAAGAGAGAAGAGATGAGAAGATTGGATGGATTGGAATGAGAGAATTCATGCCCTATTTATAGTATTTTTATAGGCAGAATTCGGCCAGAATTCGGGTAGGAAAATTTAAATATTTGGCCGTTGGACAACTAGCAACCAGCTAACCCTAAAATTAGGGTTCCTGATTTCTAGGGGACAGAGTTCGGCCCGAACTTTGTGTGGAGGCAGAGTTCGGCCCGAACTCTGTCTCCAGAGCACAGAGTGGTTCTAAGGGGACCATTGGGCTATTTCTGGTTTGGTGGAGCTTGGGATTATTGGGTAGGCTATAGTCTAAGTTTCAAGAGCTCAGCAAGACTCAGATTACATTAGTCTAGACTCAAAGAAAGTGTAAAATACAGACTCGAAACAACTGAGAAACGGAAGCTGAGCTGTCGTCAGTCTTGAGCTTAATGCAGACATCGTGTGTCGTATTGAATTATTACAGATATTATTTAGTCAATGTTGTCAATATTTGGTTGACTGTGACTTTGTGTCAACAAATCCCTACCATTATTTCTTGTTCCGTCATTTGTCTTCTCATCATATGATGATTTTCTCATCTTGTTATTACTTCAACAATCCTGATTAATTATGTCTTAATTTAACCAATCACCTGTCTTTTATCCATTCCTGTCAACTGTACTGTGAAGTCATTTAAAATTTTGTTTCTTTTCACCTTGGAAATGTTAAGGAAGTATCGTAAATCATCTCGTTCGGAAGGCGGATTTATTATCATGTGGTATCTTGGTAGAAATATGGAATGTTGGATCTAGTGTAGAAATTTGAGATAGGAGTATGATTGAGGTTGGAACTAAAATCAAGGGGTCAATATAATCAGTTTAGAAATGGGTTACTAGGGTATTCGAGGATGAATTACTTGGAAAGCAAGTTCAAGGATTTCAAATAAGAAGGACAATAGGATATACATTAATGGTATAAAAATTCATATTTCATGGATATAGTCTAGAAACTGGACAAGGCATTGGTAAGAGGATAGAGAACACAAGGGTTTTGAGTCCAAAAAAAAAGGAGAAGAGATTTTGTGAATATAATTTATTAATTGAGATGGTTGATAATTGAAAGTGTATGATGAAGAAAATATGAAGGTTGATTGGTAGTGGAAGAATAAGTTTTGTAAGGCCTACTGGTATTAGATTGAATAACACCCTGAGAGTGATTTGAACAAGTTTAAGGATATTATAAACTTGATTTAGAGGTTTCAGATCAATATATGACAAGGTGGAAGAATTCGGATTTAAGGATGATTAAGTGGATAGTGTGGAGTTCTAGTTAAGAGTGTACTTCTTGATTAGGGTTTTGGAATTTAGGATCTGGCCTATGGTATCATGACAATGTCCAATCTTCATGACGGATGGGTAATTCTGGAAGTAGTTGTATATGATTGGTTTTTTATATGGGACTTATGAGATTAAAGGTGTGATTGGCCAATGATGACCAGATAAACTTGATAGTATCAGACAGAGATGAGTAACTTGGCTTCCCTATTAAACCTTGTCTTTTGATTTTCTACTAAAGAGAAATTTGACTTATTCCATATCTCTGAATCACCCTTGAGTTTTCAATATCGTTAAATCGTAATTTTCTTGATCGCGACCGAACGACTTTGATCATCTCTTCTTTTCGTACCCGTATCCTGGGTCGTACTCAATTGAGTTAAATTTAATCCTAACTTGAATTTCCATCCTTGGACGCTCGTGCCCAGATTCCGTTGATCTTATACTCCATCTTGCCCAAATTCTGATTTACTCAAAAGTTGATCAACTTAGATCGTGTTGAGACAAATTTCTTTATCGTGGTTGGATTCCAATGCTATTAACCCTCGTGTATTGCCTTCTGATTTTGAGCATGTTTGGATTTTGAAACACTCGTGCCTATACTCTTTTCGACTTTGATTTGATTTTCTGATTGTATCTGAAATTTCCTTGTGCTTAATCGTGCCTATATGATTCTGTTCATATTTTGATTCTATCGTGCGAAAATTTTTCATCGTGCCTGAATAATTGTGAATTGATTATCTTAATCGTGCAAACTTGTCATTCTATGATCGTGCCTAAGTTTTTGCCTAAAGCTTTCTATCTTGTTTTACCCCTACTACAACCTTAATTTCGAGGACAAAATTTCTATAAGGTGGGTAGGATGTAAGCCCCCTGAATTTCCCGAATTATTTTTTGAATTTTCTAATGAATTATTTTCAATAATTCATTTATATATAATTAATTTTTGATCATTAATGCTCTTTTTCGTGTCCTTGATTTCTGGAGTATCAGGGATGCCAGTCTCTGGAAACTTCCTTCTTGAAGTTTGTAGTAGACGAGATTACCTTCACGTCGATATATCATGTCCCATCCAAACTCATTCCCTTGTGCTCTTTTTACTTCGCGCAAGTTCGGGTCAATTTAGACCATTTAATTATTAATTTATTTCCCACTCTTTTTCTTGATCCCGATAAGCACGTTACCGTGGCTTTTAATTTAGGAGCACCAGACTAGTCTTTTTCTTGAAACCAACTTATCATGCCTGATCTACTCGAGACGCTCTTCACCCATGACCTTCGTGTCCCACTCAGACACTCCATTTTGTGCTCCATTTCCTTCGCACAACGGTTCAATTTAGGCCAATTAATTATCTACCGTGAAACCTGATTTAATTTCCAATTTAATTTCGGGACCCGATATCGACCCAACCTAGTCGACCCCAAATAGGGACATGGCCCACACGGAGCCTACTACCCACCTGACACTTGTGTCCCATTTATTTGAGCCCCCGTATGCTACTTATTCGCCCATGATTTTAAATACCCAGTTTAATTCAATTATTGCCTCCTGTCCGATTTTGACTCGACCCGGCTCGACCGGACCCGAGCCCAAGCTCCATATTGTTCTTTCATGACTGCCCAAATACCCCACATAATTTTCCTATTTTTTTCCTATTTTGAAAATATCTATTCCCTCTCTCTCACTAAAATATCTCTCTATTAAATATCTTATATATATATATATATATATATTTTTTATATATTAAATATCTTATATATTAAATATCTTATATATATATATACATACATATATATATATATATATATATATATATATATATATATATATATATATATATATATATATATACATCTCTCTCTCATCACTCACACCTCACCCCTCTCTCCATCACACACAAACCCCCTCCACCTCACAGGAGCACCCCCCCATGTGGCCGAGAGCACTCTCCCCCTCTCTCTACATTCTCTCTCTTCCTCTCTCATTAATATATCTACACACACACATATTATACTAATACTCTCACCCACTCTCTCTCTCCCATCAACTCTCCCATCACCATCCCTCCTTCTTTCTCCCCTCTCACTCTCACCAGGCCGACAGCAACCCCCTTCTCAACTCCTTCATCTTCTTCTTCACATATTTCTTCATCTCCTCCTCCTTCTTCTCCATTATTATTATTATCAAAACCACAACCACCACTCTTCACCAACACCACCACGACAACATCTCCACCTCACCATCACTTCACAACCGCCTCCTCCCGAGCGCAACCGCCGCCGTGGCCGGCCTCCGCCGCGCAGGGCCGACGCGCCACCGCAGCAGCTGCTGCGAGGCAGCAGTACCGCAACAGCAGCAGTGCAAGCTGCAACAGCAGCGACATCAGCGTGCGAGCGCACGCACCGGCAGCCGCACGCCGCCGCGGCCGTCGCCGTCGCCGGCGAGCCACCCCGGGCTGTGCGTGGGCCGGGCGCACCTCCCCGTGGCGGCCACCATCCTCCGGGACGCGCCGCCTAGGCGTTTCGTGCGTTTCGCACGGGTTCCCGCCGTGACGCGCGCGAGAACGGAACACAGAATTCGGGTCCGGGACAGCAACTTTGTGCGTGTTTTCTGGGAGATCCGACCATTGGATCGGCAAACGCCTTGCTCCGTCGCAATCTCGGTATATCCTTCTTCACCTCTGTCAAGTTTGAACCGTTAATTTTGTCGTTTGATACATCAAAACTGGCCACCAAGTTGACGTTTTAATTAAATTATTTTTGGATAGTTTCGTGACGTCAACTTCGCGGGTTCGTATCTTCGTCGTCGTAGCTCCGGTTGGCGTGCTACCAGTTCCTATGCGAAGCTGGTATAACCCTCTTCCTGCCCCCTTTAGATTTAATTTCAGTCTGAGCTTGTTAGGTCGGTCGAATTCGACACCAAAGTTGGCCGTTCGAATTCTTAGTGTTGCACTTGTTAAATTCTATTTTTGAACCCGGGACTCCGGATTCAATTTCTGACACCACCAGTAGACTCATGGCGTCGTTCTGGCATGTTTTCATATAAAGTTTGCTTGATTTGGAGAACATGGGCCCTGGCACGCATTTCGGTGCAAAGCGGGTCCCACTTTTTGGGTCAACGGGTCATTTTGAGTTCGGCCCATCGGAATCCAATTTCGGATATACCGTTGAGTTCGTATCGTCATTCTGGACTCGTTGACATATAATTTGCTAGATTTTAGTGGACATTGGTTCCGGCACGCATTTCGGTGCAAGTCAGATACCAATATCCGGGTCAGCGGATCATTTTGAGTTCGGCTCATCGGAATCCAATTTCGGATATACCGTTGAGTTCGTATCGTCATTCTGGACTCATTGACATATAATTTGCTGAGTTTTGAGGACATTAGCTCTGACACGCTTTTCCGTACAAATCGGTTTCCAATATCCTGGTCAACGGACCAATTTGAGATCGGGTCAACGGAATCCAATTCTGGATATACCGTTGGGTTCGTATCGTCATTCTGGATTCGTGGACATATAATTTGTTAGATTTTGTGCACTTTTATTTCGGTACATTTTTCGGTGCAAAGTGTGTCCAACGGCGGACATCATTTTGGCCCGAAATTATCGTTTTTGCCCCTGTCTCCAAATTGGACTTTTGGACAGGCTATCCTAACTGATTTGACCATTCTGGATACGTTGGTGATGTTAGTTTCATCATCCGACAACATCTGTAGGTTTTCACCCTATTATTATAATTCTTCTTTTTATTCGTATTTTTAGATCCTTGTATCGGATTTGAGATCCATCGATTCCAGTGATTTTACAACCACTGAAATTGATATGTTGACCCTGTAGATGTTTATAGAGGCTAGTCTTGACCCTGTTTGACCATGGTTGACTGCTTTGAATGAACGTCGAAGTAGAGTCAACATTTGACCTAGGTTAGACTAGTTTTGACCAAGAGTTGACCAGTTGACCAAAAGTCAACTGTAAGTCAACCATTGACCCAGTTTGACCTAGTTGACTTGGTTTGACTTCTTGTGACCTAGTCTGACTCAGTGTGACCTAGTTTGACTTAGTTGACTGAGTCTGACCTAGATTGCGTAGTTTATACTATAGAATCAAGCCTAACACTATTGAACCCTAATTAGTTTATATATATATCTTATCTTTAGGTCTGTGGCATCACTCTGAGCATCGACCCCATTTGACAGCTCAGGACCGCAGGTGAGTACATTCACTGATAGTTTTCATTGTCTTGATATCTGCTATATCCGATTCAGTCGTAGTGTCTTACTTGATTCTCAGACACGATAGTTCACGGACTAGTATTGTCGGATTCCTGTCATGAGATGTCATTCCTGATTTCTTGGGATACTGGTACTTGCTTGGTCTTAATTTTTGTACTTGTATTGATGTCGATTCCTGAAGAGGACTTACTCCCCTCTTAGGGAATCCTGCTTCATGACGTGCTATGTCCGGATCCGTATACTATTCGGGGAATGGGAAATATTATAGATAGTGTGATCAATGCCCACCTTGAGTTACTACTGTATCATAGCTATACCCTCACCTCACGATGGGTATAGCCTGACCTATGCTACTACTTGCTCCATAGCTTACCATCCCGGCCGGGCCGAGTACACGTACTTATAGCTGGTCGGCTGGAAGCCTGATTCTTGACCCATACCGATCACATTAGGCTATAATATTCGAGGCACATTTTATATTTTCTTATCTTATCATATATCCTGATTTGCTCTACGTTCAGTATTTTTTTACCATGCCATGATATACAGTTACTCACATGCTCTACTTGTCTTTACATTGTACCTTGATTGGAGACTAAGTTCTGCTAGGGAGAAGGGTTACAACCCCGGTCCTTGTTTGGTTTATGGGTTGTAGCTCAGCTTCCGAACGGTTCCCAAGTCTTCATATATCTTTGTCTTGTAGTTCATTATACTGTCTCTTATAGAATTTGTCAATTCACGTGGAACTGCTGTTAGTATTTGTACTTGCTCATTTTCCTGACAGGATACCGTTGATAATATTTTAGGAATTGTTATACCATTAGTGGACTTCATGATGTTGCTAGCTGAGGTGGATCTCACTATTCTTCTATGTGAGTTGCCTGGTAGTTATTCTTAGTTTTTCTTGTTTTTCTTCTTTATTTCCTGTCTTATGATTCATTCTAGTAGTTTCTAGTTGTTCTTGTGCTTTAGCTATCCTTCTTGTCTTATCATCCCTAGCTGTTATGATGTGACTAGAGTATATTTATAGTAATAGGCCTTCTAGACGTAGTGTATATTTATTGGGTACTAGACAGCGTTCTACCGCCGATACTGCGGCGTAGGCTGGGCGTGGCCCACGTATTCGTATCCGTATATCCGGGTGCGGGTCATGACAGCTACGAGGAGGACCGGGGAGGATGGCCAACCAGAGCATCGACTGCTCTATGTCGTCGGCCATCACCATTGGCAGCTTGGATCTGAGTATCCGACGAGATTTGACATCGTCGAAAGAATTGGTGGAGGAGAATTAGGTCATGAAAAGGGGAAGATCGAAAGAAGGGAAGGAGAGGGAACGGTTAAAAAAGAGCGGGAAGTAAAAAAATTTCACTTTCAGCCCTTTGTCTGGAATATATAAAAAATAATGGCATAAAACTTTTTCATTTGTGATGGTTTTGAACGTAACAACAATTATAAGAATAAGTTTTCAAAAAAAAGGCTTTTAGTAACAGTTTTTAATAATTATAACAGTTATTAGCGTTACCAAACAGTCACGGTAAAAACTGTTACTAATTGTAAAATAAATGTGTTACAAATTGACTATTTTGGTGTAGTGAATCACAAACGTCCTTAGCCATATGGGAGGCAACAACTACGCGTTAAGCGTCCAAATAACGACGGCTACAAGGGTCAGAAAATGATACCTCAATGCACAAATTGCAGGCGAGTTGGACACCATGCCAGCCACTGCTTTGCCCGGAATATAGAATGTTTCGCTTGCGGACATAAGGGTCACAGCGCTCAAAACTGCCCAAGTTTTTGACCGACTCGTAACGCTCTTCCACAACAAAACCGCCAAGAGAATCGAGGACAGTCGCCTCGACCTCCTCAGTCCACTCAACCCAACAACCAAGACCGACGTCCTAATGCTCAAGGGCGTGTCTTCGCCCTGACTCGAGACGAGACGTTCGCTTCCGACACTGTTGCGACAGGTATACTGAATTTCAATAATATACCTGCTCATGTGTTATTTGATTCAGGCGCTTTATATACTTTCATATCGGCGGACTTCGCCGCGGAGCACAAATTTTCTATAATGTTGTTAGACCTTGATCTTAGCGTAAGTATGCCTTCGGGCGTACCACTACTCACAAATTTAGCCTGCGGAGGAGGAACCATATGTATTAGGGGTCAAAAGATCAGTCTTGATACGATAGTTCTAGATATGACGGACTTCGACTTCATACTGGGCATGGATTGGCTCGGTCCTTGCAACGCTACCATCGACTGTGCCGAAAAGAGGGTTACCTTCTGCATACCTGGAGTGCCCGAATTCTGCTATTCGTGTGGTGAAGCATTACGAACCTGCATGGTGATCTCGACTATTTCTGTTCGGAAGCTGCTTCATTCCGGATGCGAAGGCTACTTGGCGTCCATTCGTGACATAAGACAGGATGGTGCAAACGCGGGTCAGACCGACGTTGTGGTAGAATTCCCAGACGTGTTCCCGAACGAGCTATCCGACATGCCGCCCGATCGAAAAATAGAGTTCACTATCGACACATTCCCTGACACCCGGTCGATCTCGAAAGCTCCATACAGAATGGCCCCTGCAGAATGTAGAAGCATAGAATTTCAGGCGCATCTATAGGCCAGAATTCCTATGCGCTTAACACTATATACGCCAGAGAGCTCAAACGAAGTACTTGGCACAACAAAGGACAACAAAAGTATAGACATCAAAAGAAAATTTTTATTTTATATAAAATCCTATTACATGTCTAAAGAAAGGCTTTACAAAGGAGAATTTCTACAAAAAGAAAGATCTTAAGACTACAGCCAGGCGCAGCAACTGCCATGCGCCCCCTGCCAGGCACATCATCTGCCAGGCGCATCTCTTCAGCGTCTCACTCAGGCGCGTCTCTTCAGGGCCGCCACCAGGCGCATCTCTTCAGCGTCTCAGTCAGGCGTATCTCTTTAGCGTCTCAGTTAGGCACATCACGAAGTCTCGTTATATGTGCTCTACTTTGACTCGATCAAGTGCTTCGGCTAATGACGCATTTATTGAGCAAGAACAAGAGTGGGCAGCCAACCCTACTCTAGCTGGAGGAAGAGCTCTCCAAAGCCCAAGGAAGAGGAGAGAACCGCAATTCCGATCTGCAGCTCTTCCAGCATAACGGAGACGTGACTCGAACATCCCGATCTTTGGATGCAACAGGCACCTTCGGCCTGCATCGGGAGCCCGCGATCCAGATTTTTGGATGTAACAGTCACCTTCAAGTGCGTGTACGAAGACAACTCGTCGCATCTTCACCTCGGGAGCGTCTTGTCAACAGAATGTGCTCGAGCGAAGAAGTTCATCTCCATTCGGGAAGATGGGAGAGAACGAGAAGCAAACTCTCTCCTTACTGCTATTTATAGGCCGGGCAAATCAAACCCATGCGCCAAGTGACGGGCTCTCCGAATCCCGTGCAATGAATTTGCATTTATGGTGATAAACCTGTCCCTCGAATTCAGCCAAGTCAAAACGGCTATTTAAAGCACTCAAAGAACTCAACAGTCGGACCAATGAAGATGCGTCATACAACAGATGCACCCGTCAGATATCGCGCATCATACAAACGCGCCCATCAGTACCAAGCACCTCATAAGAATGTGCCCCACGCGTCCTCGTGTGCCTACTGGAACGCAGATCAATGCGCCTACTCAAAAGCTTATCACCCGTCAAGAGCATTAAATACTGATGTCTGATATGACAGCAGCCAAGCCTCGATGACAGAGCAACAATAGCTTTTGCAGAAAATAAAGTATCGCTGATGTCAGCGTCATCATTAATTTTCCTTGACGGTTACAAGCCACGTGGCTGTAACGCCCCAGTCCCAAAATACTTGGGACTAGATACGTATCATGCCAGCTGTATACATACGCGTAAATGAAAGGCTCGTATGTATACATAAGCTGTAAAATGTAGAAAGCCAAGACACTAAATCTCAACCACGAAGATAAATAATGATATAAAAGTAACTATGAGTTTGTCATGTATACAATCGTTGGGCGGAGACAGATCCACTACCAACTAAATTAAATATGGAAAATATACAAAGAAAGAATTAGTCGAGCGAGCAAGTGACGAGTCCATGAGCAATCATCATGAGGTAAGGAAGACATGGCCTTAGCTAGAGCACCTGCAAGAATCACGAAACACACACCTGGAGGGATCACCAGGTCCTCAGAGGGACGTAACAAGACACATAATATCATGCCATAAACTGAATAGTAAGAGCTCAATAGAAAATATACATGAGTAAAGGTTCCTAACCATTCTATGTGGAATAATGTACTTTAGAAGACAACGTTCTACGCAGGAGCTTAGGTGTTCAGCATAGATGGAGAGAGAGAGTGGCAGAAGGTAGCGCTCATAAGATACACTATCAGCTATGGGCAGAAAGTTGCGCTCATCCGAGTCACTATCGGCCCCGGGGCAATAAGTAGCGCTCATACGAGACACTATCGGCCCAAATCTATGTGTGTACTGAACATGTAGCCCCTACGCTAATAACTGTCTCCTCCCTCCCTATGATAATATACATGCGTCGTCTCCACGACACTATTTAATCCTTAATAACTGCCAAGTCTTCTACACAAATCTATTAGCAGTTATATCCTAACGCACGGCCTGTACGCACCGATGTACAGTCGATACGCAAGTCCGAAGCTATATGCGACTCACAACTCACATAAAACCCGTGGCACATCGTGACAGTTTATGAGATGCTCTAAACATGTGGTAGTCCCTTAACTCTAAGCCAATTGCATAAAGTATAATAATTTGCATCTATATATATAGTTTTGAAAGAACAACATTTTATTTGCTAAAAATAAGAAAAAACATGCATGATATTGAGCAAGAATTTAAACAGTAAAGGAAAGGTATCTTGCCTGGGGTACCGTCTGGTGTACTGCAATGATCAATGTGGCACGAACTACGACTTCGGTGTTACAACGACTCAAAGGTCCTTTGACGAGGGCATGGGTTGTTCCATTGTGTCCAGAACGGTCAGATTTAGTTAGGGTTGATAGGAAGATGTACAAAATTGGCAAAAGAATAGGAAAAAGGGAATTAGTTAAGGACGGGATCTTAATTAAAGGAAAAAATGGATAAATAATATATATACTACTTTTAGGAATACTTATAATTCACTACAAAAAATACCCCCATTTTGCAACGGTTTTAGTGCAATGCTTATATGGATGTTGCTGAAACTATAATTTGCAACAGTTATGTAACGGCTGAAATAACTGTTTCTAAATTAAATATATTTGCAATGGTTAGAGATTAACATTTGCCTAACATACTTTTTACAACGGTTCATAAACACTTGCTAAACATTTTTCTTTTTTACAACGGTCAAGCAACAATTTTATGAAATGTTGTCAAAGTGAGTTGAATGGGCAACGGTTATGCAAGGGTTTTAAGTATTTGTTAAAATTTATTGATATTTTGCAATGATTACATAAAGCCTTATAAAAAGGCTCGTTAGCAACAGTTGCACAATAATTTTTGCAATCTGTTATGAGTGAACTTATTATATGTAATAATTGTGTAACGATTTATGATACTAGTTGTATTTTTTGTTTAAAAACAATGTTTGTGATAACCATTGTCAAAAGAATAAACAACTGTTACAAAAATATTAATCTCGCAACAGTTTGTTTATAGCCGTTGTAAATTCTATGTCCAATTTGAATTTTGTTTATATAAAATAGAGATTTAAGCATTAGAATTACTCGTATTAATTGGTTCCTTGTTCGATAACAAAAAATATTTAATAACTAATGTTTAACATCGATCCAAAATCTTCAATTGATGAAAATGACATAAGTACATATATATTATATATTTAAGTATTTACATACAAATGACGATCCAGCCTAGTGGTAGAGAGGAGGCATGTGATCCAGGAGATCGGGAGTTCGAGCCCTAATGGTTGTAGAAAAAAGTAGTTGATATTGACCATTTCCTATTAACAACAACAATTTTTAACCGTTGCATGAAACATTTTAGGCAACGGTTATCAACCAGCGTGCATTACTCAAAATTTACAATGGTTTGTTAATCGTTGCCAAATATATTATTAACAACATAATGTAACCGTTACACATTAATAAGAGATCCGTTGCATAATACGTTATTTGCAACTATTTATAGAAATGTTGCAAAAACCTCCAATAATTGTTGTAGGAGGAATCTGCAACGCTCGAATTTAAAATGGTTTCAATAACTGTTGCAGATTGATTTTACAACGAGTTATATTGATTTTGCAATGGTTTTCGACCGTTGTAAGACACCCTGATTTCTTGTAGTGATTCTTGAAAACATACTAGTAAAATAGATTTTGATAAATACTTGAAATTATATTTTATTAGTCAAAATATGTTTTTAGGTAAATACTTAAAAATCAAAATCATTTTAGGTGAAAACTTCTAAGTTTTGAAAGATAATATTTTAGGTCAAATCTATATTTTCAAAAAAATATTTTTTTATAAATAAAAAATAATTCTAAAAAAATTATTAAAGGTTAAAACCAAAATTTAAAATTACATGGATAACTCTAACCCCCATACTACACATATAGTTTTTAAAAAAATAAAATAAAAATATTCTCAACATAATTATAAAATCACAATAATAAGTTTAAAAACCTAAACTAACTTCTGTAATAATAATACTGGTAATAAATAATAATAATAATAGTAATAATAATAATATTAGTAATATTAACACCCCTTTTCTATAATACTCTTCCCTCGCCCAAATAAGTAGAGAGAGAGAGGAATTAGGAAAGTAGAGCGGGAGAGAAAGAGCGGGGAGAAGAGGGGAAAAATAGGGCTTACCGAGGAACTCCGGCGAGGCGGACGGAGCGTGACGGAAGGGCGGAGGATGGCGACGGCTCTGGTCGCGGACAGAACAGTGTAGTGGTGCGCGGGTGTGGCCACTCGTCGGGACGCGGCGGGGCGGCTAGGCGCTGCAGCTGTGCTTGGACGGCCGCTCGCCGGGAGGGTAGGCTGGGGCGCGCGCGGCTCGGGGTGGTTCGGCGGGAGGGGCTACGGGGCATGCACGCGTGGATCTGGAGGATGCGGTGCTGGCCGTGGCAGAGCAGGGCGGCGACAGCCGGACCCGGCATTGGGATCATCCGGGGATGTGGAGCCCGAGTCCGACGTCGACGGTGGGGAAGGCTCGACGGATCATGGGGAGAGGCTCGACGTCGCAGACGGCCAGGTTAGGTACCCCCCTCTTCTTCTGGTGGTGTGCTTCGGGTTTCTGGGGCAGCGCCCTTAGTGGCGGTGGTGTAGGGTTTAGGCGATGGCCTCCCGGCAAGGTGGTCGGGGTAGAGTCAGGGGTTGGGTCCCCGCAGCCGTGGTTGGCAGTGTGTGTGTGTTCTGCCGGGTTCGGTCGGTGTTTGTCGAGCGCATGGTGGGGCTGTGGTGGAGATGATGGCCACGGCGGGGATGGTGTTGCTGGTTTCGGGTGGCGGAGGTGGTTGCCGGGCTTCGAAGTCGACTGACCAGAGGAGAGGCACGGTCGAGTCTGGGACTGGTATGGTGATCGGGGGTTTACTGGTTGTAGATGGTGGTGGTGGATGGTCAGTGTTGCGACAGTGGTGGTGTTGGCTGAGTGCGGCCTCGGGTGGTGGCAATGGCGGGGCGGCCAGCTTTGCTAGGGTTAGGATTGGATATGTACCAGAAATACATATAGTGGATGGTACGGGACAAGGACACGATGCATGATGTTGTGGAGAAATAATTTTTTTTTGGAGGATTTTGTGAATGGTAGGAATATATGGATGAGTACCTCTCCTTATATTGGAGGTGGGAATTCCCAGTTGGATAAGGATTATGATATATTTAAACCACATTTAGATAATTCAATTTAAATCAATAAAATCAATTCTAAATTCAAATTAAAGTCCAAATTTAAATCTAGCTAATCTAAACTCGAATTAAATATAAATTCTACCTTTAAAATTTTTAAATTAAATCCATAAAATCAAATCGAGATTTAAAATGGCCACAAACATTTCCAAATATATTTTCCAAAAATATCAATAATAATAATTTTGAAAATAATAATTATTTTTAAATATCTTTTTGAATAATAAAATATTAATATCAATAATTTCAAAAATGGAATTATATATATGAATTCAAATTCATGTACCTCATGTGCAAGGAATATTTGCACAAAAATAGTTTTCTAAATTACCACTATTATATAAGCTAGCCTTTTATAAATAAATAAAAGTAGTAAGTTTTGGCCATCTTGATACTTTTCACAACTTTAAGTAAAATACAATTACAAATAATTATTATATATAATATTTTGAAACTATAAAAATAGAAGATGTTTTTCTAAAAATATGTACGCTCACACATAATCGCACTCGACGAGACATACGAAATTTACGAACTCATCCGCGACGTCCCATACGAAAAATTCGTACGCGACGTATAATACGACTATGCGACGTACAATACCAAGTAAAAATTTTAAATACTCAATTTGTATAAAAAAATTAAATTAGAAATTTAGGGGGATTTACATCCTACCTAACTTACAAGAATTTCGTCCTCGAAATTTAGGAATAGGTAGGGTACAAGAGTTTAACAAACATGAAGTATGAACAATTCATTGGGTGAGGCAAGAAAACGATGGCTATCACAAATGTGCACTATGAACTTAATTCACCGATATGATAATGGACAAGGGTCGCTAACTAAGGCAAACACAAATCGAGAAATAGTATGGCATCGGGTAGATCAAAGGGAAAATTAGACATATGGGAGATATGGTTCCTTGAGAGAAACTGGATACTAATCTCTTGGTTGCGAGTTTGATAAAGCGATGATAAAAACATACATGCAATTAGAGAGTCTTGATTTGTTATCTATGAAAATAACTCAAGGATATGGTTTTGAAAGAGGGTTGCGAGTTAACACAATAAAGTAAGAGAGGATTAAGGGTTAAATTAAATCATGATAAGACATGAATAAAGAGATAAGGAATCGACTAGATTAAGGGCAAGCAATTTAGAGAATATAGCCGTCTAGATTTAGAGTTGAATCATTCTTGAGTTCCGAGAAGGTTGTGAAGTTGAATCTAAGGTCGAGAAAAGGACGAGGAACTCAAGGTAGGGATAAAGTCACATTGGTAGGTCAGTGGCTAGCTATCTCTATGTATACACAAACTTCATGGTCATAGGAGAATAGTTTGGCCAATCAATCAAGTACATGCCCCGTCCAGAATAGGTAACAGACGAAGGCCATCACAGTCCAAGGAAGATGATTTGAATTCTAATATGTGGTTCAAAGGCGATTGAATAATTCAAAGAGATTTGTCAAGGCAGTCGCGGATGAACCTCTAGGGCAAGTTTATCTATGTTTCCATCCACGTAAATGATATACGAAAAGCGAACCAAGTGCACTAGGTTGATCAGACCATCATGCACTGGTTCTGATTAAACAATATGTTAGTGGGAGCGACCCAATAAAACATGTCATGATCAAGCTTGATAATAAAATAAGCTTGCAAAATTAATTCTAAGTTAGCATTAGAATAGTCAAAGTATAAGTGAGGGACCATGATAAAGGGATTTAATAGTCCAAGATTCTTTAAAATCAAGTCTTGCTCAAAGTTTTGGCCTATACAGTCGGCCTGGTTGACTAGATAAGTTAGGGTCCACTGAATTCTATGGTCTAAGTGAACCTATCAAAGTGGTCCACAAAAAATATTGGTTAAGTCGTGAGATATTCTACCCAACTTACAAGAGTTAAACTAGTAGCACAAGTCAAGCATTTTAAGGAGTCGGATAGAACACAATCACACATTGGGTGGAAAGAATTAGTCAAGGTTGAGTCTTTATCCGAAGGCTAGAAAATATATTATTTTTAATGGTAAAGATTTGAGTTTAGTCCTTACGACTCGAAAGTCGTATCAAACAAATAGAGCACAAAGGGACGTGTTTTAGTGAGACATGATATACCTACATGAAGGTAGGCTCGTCTAGGTCTTGCATATGAAAGTTATTGGAAGGAAAAGTCTAGTGTTGTGCTCTAAATATCCAAGACATGGTAAGGGACGTCAAAAGGTCAAAAAAATAGAAAGTGGGAGTTCATTAAGGTGACAACTCATACGAAAATAAAATAGATCACGTTGAAGCATGAAATAAAATTAATTAAGGTCTCCCGTAAAAATAATTTAGGGACACAGTTCTAGAGAAAAGATAGTCCATTAGATGAATACAGTCAATGAACAATCATATCATCTTCCCAATTTTAAATGGTTGGAAGGCACCATAAAGGATATAGATTTGAGGGAATGTCGAGTGTGTCAAGATAGATATACGGTCATGTAATTTTGTAGATGACTAAAGTATATACTACTACCACGGTCATGAGGGATATGGCAATTAGTATGGAATACTCCTAACTCATTAGAGTTACCTTAGTGGCCTACAAAAAAATTCTAACTGGAGTTTCCTCCAAAAGTTTCTTAATAAAATTTAAAAAAATTAAACCACCAAAATTGTATTTACTCCAACCTGTTCAATTAAACCATGGCTAACAATTTAATTTTCTTTAATAATCTCAAAGTAAACTCTTACCATGTTACTACTAACTTTTTCCAAAACTTAACGTTTCACTCCAACTTTCAAACTCAAGAGTTCATAAATCATGAATCTATGAAATTTTAATATTACTTCATAACTTTATCCAAAATTTTCATAAATAATCCCCAAGATAAATCCTTAGCATATCACAAGCAATCTAAATTTTACCGCTCAAAATTTTAACGCACTCATCTAACTCATTCGAACATAATCACAACTTTTAAGTGGTAAATTTCTTTAATCAATCAAAATAACTTTTCATCACATCATTAGTAACTTTTCCCTAAAAATTGTAATATTAGCAATCTAACTTTAAACTGAATATTCAAATGATCTTATCAGTCATCAAAAGATTTTTTTTTCTCAAATTTTAAACATCCATAATCAAGGCTTTAAACTCGAAATCTAAATAACTTTATAAATCATAGATCATATGATGTAATTTAATTCAAGAAAACATTTTACCAAAATCTATCAATCGTCCTCAAATTTTGGTCAATCGTAAATCATACTTCTACATTTAAAAATTTATGATCCTTTTCAACTCAAATTTATATCTCTCCAAAAGATGTATAGCTATAACTCGATAAATCATAAATGTTCAAAGACCTTCAAAAATCAAAACGCAAAATCAAACCAATTTGTTTTCTCGATCTAGCTATCCTCTTGTGTATACCACTTTGTAATATCAAAATAAAATTCCAACTATCCTTTGAAAGCGGTAATATGCTACCACCCAACTTGGAATTAACTAATCGTTAAGATCACATTTCTAGGAAAATAAATGCCCTTTATAACACAAATAAAATCTCATGGCATATTAATTGTCAATGTAATCCTACTAGCCATAGGGTTGACCAATAAGTATATAGTAGTGTAGTTATCTTTCTAACCATGTTTAAGCACGAGATGATAGGGTGTTGGTAGAAAGAGTTCAAACAAGATGCAAAAATCAAGGGAGGCCACGGGAGTCTGAATATGGAAATCAGGAAAGGTCAAAGAAGATGATCAAGTATGTGGATGAGATTCTAGACTCTAATCCTATATTGCAGGCTCGTTCGGTACAGTCATGTAACCGAAACGGCAAACTTGACCTGCATGGGCCACCACAAAAACATGTAACGCTCCAGTCCCAAAATACTTGGGACTAGATACGCATCATGCCAGCTGTATACATACGAGTAAATGAAAGGCTCATATGTATACATAAGCTGTAATATGTAGAAAGCCAAGATACTAAATCTCAACTACGAAGATAAATAATGATATAAAAGCAACTATGAGTTTGTCGTGTATACAATCGTTGGGCGGAGACAGATCCACTACCAACTAAATTAAATATAGAAAATATACAAAAAAAGAATTGGTCGAACGAGCAAGTGACGAGTCCAAGAGCAATCATCACGAGGGAAGGAAGACATGGCCTTAGCTAGAGCACCTGCAAGAATCACGAAACACACACCGAGAGGGATCACCAGGTCCTCAGAGGGACGTAACAAGACACATAATATCATGCCATAAACTGAATAGTAAGAGCTCAATAGAAAATATGCATGAGTAAAGGTTCCTAACCATTCTATGTAGAATAATGCACTTTAGAAGACAACGTTCTATGCAAGATCTTAGGTGTTCAGCATAGATGGAGAGAGAGAGTGGCAGAAGGTAGCGCTCATAAGAGACACTATCGGCCATGGGCAGAAAGTAGCGCTCATCCGAGTCACTATCGGCCCCGGGGCAGTAAGTAGCGCTCATACGAGACACTATCGGCCCAAATCTATGTGTGTACTGAACATGTAGCCCCTACGCTAATAACTGTCTCCTCCCTCCCCATGATACTATATATGCGTCGTCTCTACGACACTGTTTAATCCTTAATAACTGCCAAGTCTTCTACACAAATCTATTAGCAGTTATATCCTAACGCACGGCCTGTATGCACCGATGTACGGTCGATACGTAAGTCCGAAGCTATATGCGACTCACAACTCACACACAACCTGTGGCACATCGTGATAGTTTATGTGATGCTCTAAACATATGGTAGTCCCTTAACTCTAAGCCAATTGCATAAAGTATAATAATTTTCATCTATATATATAGTTTTGAAAGAAAAATATTTTATTTGCTAAAAATAAGAAAAAGCATGCATGATATTGAGCAAAAATTTAAACAGTAAAGGCAAGGTGTCTTGCCTGGGGTACCGCCTGGTGTACTACAATGATCAATGTGGCACGAACTGCGATTTCGGTGTTACGACGACTCAAAGGTCCTTTGACGAGGGCATGGGCTGTTCCAATGTGTCCAGAACGGTCAGATTTAGTTAGGGTTGATAGGAAGATATAAAAAATTGGCAAAATAATAGAAAAAAGGGAATTAGTCATGGACGGGATTTTAATCAAAGGAAAAAAATGGATAAATAATATATATACTACTTTTAGGAATACTTATAATTCTTGAAAACATACTAGTAAAATAGATTTTGATAAATACTTGAAATTATATTTTATTAGTCAAAATATGTTTTTAGGTAAATACTTAAAAATCAAAATCATTTTAGGTGAAAACTTCTAAGTTTTGAAAAATAATATTTTAGGTCAAATCTATATTTTCAAAAATATATTTTTTATAAATACAAAATAATTCTAAAAAATTATTAAAGGTTAAAACCAAAATTTGAAATTACATAGATAACTCTAACCCCCATACTACACATATAGTTTTTAAAAAATAAAATAAAAATATTCTCAACATAATAATAAAATCACAATAATAAGTTTAAAAACCTAAACTAACTTCTGTAATAATAATACTGGTAATAAATAATAATAATAGAAATAATAATAATATTAGTAATATTAACACCCCTTTTCTATAATACTCTTCTCTCCCACAAATAAGTAGAGAGAGAGAGAGGAATTAGGAAACCAGAGAGGGAGAGAAAGAGCGGGGAGAAGAGGGGAAAAAGGGGGCTTACCGAGAAACTCCGGCGAGGCGGACGGTGCGCGGTGGAAGGGCGGAGGACGGCGACGGCTCTGGTCGCGGACAAAATAGTGTAGTGACGCACGGGTGCGGCCACTCGCCGGGACGCGACGGGGCGGCTAGGCGCTGCAGCTGTGCTTGGACGACCGCTTGCCGGAAGGGTCTGCTGGGGCGCTCGCGGCTCGGGGTGGTTCGACGGAGAGGGGCTACGGGGCATGCGCGCGTGGATCTGGAGGATGCGGCGCTGGCCGTGGCAGAGCAGGGCGGGGACAGCCGGACCCGGCGTCGGGATCATCCGGGAAAGTGGAGCCCGAGTCCGACGTCGACGGCGGGGAAGGCTCGGCGGATCTTGGGGAGAGGCTCGACGTCGCCGGCGGCCAGGTTAGGTACCCCCCTCTTCTTCTGGTGGTGTGCTTTGGGTTTCTGGGGCGGCGCCCTTAGTGGCGGTGGTGTAGGGTATAGGCGATGGCCGCCCGGCAAGGTGGCCGGGGTGGAATCAGGGGTTGGGTCCCCGCAGCCGTGGTTGGCAGTGTGTGTGTGTTCTGCCGGGGTTCGGTCGGTGTTGGTCGAGCGCATGGTGGGGCTGTGGTGGAGATGATGGCCACGGCGGGGATGGTGTTGCTGGGTTCGGGTGGCGGAGGTGGTTGCCGGGCTTCGAAGTCGACTGACCAGAGGAGAGGCACGGTCGAGTCTGGGACTGGTATGGTGATCGGGGGTTTACTGCTTGTAGATGGTGGTGGTGGATGGTCGGTGTTGCGACAGTGGTGGTGTTGGCTGAGTGCGGCCTCGGGTGGTGGCAATGGCGGGACGGCCAGCTTTGCTAGGGTTAGGATTGGGGCCGACGTCCGGGCTGTCGGACAGGGCCAAAGTGTATATGTACTAGAAATACATATAGTGGATGGCACGGGCCACGGACATGATGCACGATGTTGTGGAGAAATAATTTTTTTGGAGGAATTTGTGAACGGTAGAAATATATGGATGAATACCTCTCCCTATATAAGAGGTGGAAATTCCCAGTTGGATATGGATTAGGATATATTTAAACCACATTTAGATAATTCAATTTAAATCAATAAAATCAATTCTAAATTCAAATTAAATTCCAAATTTAAATCTAGCTAATCTAAACTCGAATTAAATATAAATTCTACATTTAAATTTTTTAAATTAAATCCATAAAATCAAATCGAGATTTAAAGTGGCCACAAAAATTTCCAAATATATTTTCCAAAAATATCAATAATAATAATTTTGAAAATAATAATTATTTTTAAATATCTTTTTGAATAATAAAATATGAATATCAATAATTTCGAAAATGGAATTATATATATGAATTCAAATTTATGTACCTCATGTGCAAGGAATATTTGCACAAAAATAGTTTTCTAAATTACCACTATTAAATAAGTTAGCCTTTTATAAATAAATAAAAGTAGTAAGTTTTGGCCATCTTGATACTTTTCACAACTTTAAGTAAAATACAATTACAAATAATTATTAATATATAATATTTTGAAACTATAAAAATAGAAGATGTTTTTCTAAAAATATGTACGCTCGCACATAATCACACTCGACGAGACATACGAAATTTGCGAACTCATCCGTGACGTCCCATGCGACAAATTCGTACGCGACGTATAATACGACTATGCGACGTACAATACCAAGTAAAAATTTTAAATACTCAATTTATATAAAAATAAAATAAATTAGAAATTTAGGGGGGTTTACAGTGGCCGACCAACCACTCGCATGCGCCTCTGCAGCCATGCGCCCGAAGATTCGCATGCACCTCAAAAGCCATGCGCCTAGACTGGTTCGTGACTCCTGAAGTTTACGAGCCAAAGTCTTCTCATGCGCCCAATCCCAGGCTCATCCTATCAGATCACTCTCCACCAAATTCGAGATCTTTGAGCTACGGACATGCGCCACGTGTCCTTTGACTCAGTTCAGCCTATAAAGGGGTGTTAACCACCCAAGATCTCAGCAACCGAAGAATCCTCTCAGCTGCCACGTGTCAGCTCTTCCGTAACCCACAAATGTAGCATGAAGGATTCAACCCACAAATCAGAGTGCATCGTCCATGCACCTCCCTCAGCTCCAGCCGCGTGGCGTTCCCACGTACAGGCACATCCTTCAAATGTGCGTATGAGCAGTCCAACCTGCTGCTTATAAATAAAGGGATCATTTCCTTCTTCCACATACACAGAGACATATACAGACATACACCATCAAAGACAGATCATCAGAGTTACGGAGACACACGTCTACTCACAGAGATCAGAAGATACACTCAACGTCTTCTTCCCCTCTGCAAGCTCCGGCATCCAGAGCAACCCAGACCTTCAGAGAACCGAAAACCGTCGTCAGATCGTCAACGGAGTCAACGCATTACCACTCGCTCCATCGACACAGGACCCAGATAAAAAAAGTGTACTCCTAGCACTACATCTTAGTCCTACATTGTAACACTGTTCTGTTCGTGATTGAAATTCCAATTCAAAGATTTTAATGGCAAACAAGCTGGCGACTCTGCTGGGGACCTCTTTCTCCTCTGCTGAGAAAGCTGTGTCGCAATCTGACGACATGAAGGTAGGATCCTCCCACAAGACACTGATCGTACGCCTCAATCAACAGGCGTATGAGGAGTTCATCTCTGAAGACAGTACAAGTCCTTCGAAGCGACTGCCAAAGCCGAATTAGACTCGCCAAGTTTGGGTGCGCAAATAACTCTGAAGCATAATGGCAGGTGCAGCACATCTCTCGAGGAAACATGGGGCCGACCACATTCTCCAACCATCTCCTTCTCAGACAAGGAAGATGCGTCAACGGAGCAGGGGCGCATCTAACGCCCTGCGCATTAACTCTGATGCGTCGCAGAAGGCTTCTGTCTTTGACAGACTCACTCGCTGTCATGGCGAGGATAATTTGGACTCTGAGTACTATGCGGCCCAGCGGGCTGGTACGAAGAATCGAAGACAGCACGGGCTACGCGCCTCGAACGTGCTATGCCAACAATAAATCAGAGGCATGCGCTCACAATCATGCGTGTTGCCGATGGTAAACTCTACAAGGTTGACTCAGGTGCTTCTGCGTCGCGAACGAGCTAACCTTCAAAGACCTCGTTCCGCTTGGGTGCATCCGCTGTGCTTTCAACCAAGTCATTCGAGACAAACTCTGTGGTCTTGAACCCCCGCGCCTACATTGGTTGTGTGTCTGAGGCTGGTTCAAGCCACTCTAAATATTGCTCCCCCATTATTGATCTAGGCGCATATTTTGCGTCGGATCAGGGGGTGCAGCATTCATTTGACCACCCCGACGCTTGGCCTTGCCATGCGCCTGATGGGGGCGTAAAGGTGGCACTCTCCTCTAACGATTTGCGTAATGTGATCATTCACAAACGCCGATCAGGAGAGTCGACTGACAAGCAGAATACGCCCCTTACAGGGCACACCTGTACTGTAGTCCCCATCAACTGATGTTGTAAGACAGCAGCCCCACCATAAAGGCAGCCTGTGTTCTAGCGACTGCAATCATCAATACCCCTCCAACGTCGCCTCGGAAAGAAGGTATCGATTGAAGAGGAGCCAGAACTAAAGGTTGCTTCTTGCAACGTAGTATCTAACTCCTCGTCAATCCAAAAGGCGACTGGCAACTCCTCGACCTCATCCTCATCCAAGAGCCAGCCGAGGAAGACCAAGATGACTGTACCGTCCTCAGGAGTGTTTGAAGGCACCCGGGAGAGGAAGAAGATCTCAGAGGAAACTGGGGGTAGCCAAGCCCTTGTTGATCCTCATCCCGAAGACGAAGATATCCTCCAGAACATAGCTGGGGTAGCCAAGACGAAGCTCCAGGAGAAGTTTCTCTTTCTACAAGAGAGCGAGGCTGAAAGCGAAGCTTCAACCGATCCATCCACTTCCAGTCATGTCATGATAGTATACATAACGGGAGGTGGTGATACGGAGTCAGATGCTCCACCAACGGACCTCGTTCAGCGCATGGATACTTTGGAGGAGGGACTTAAAACTCTCTCTGCCTCCATACAAATACTGACTCAAGCAGTGTTTGAGATACGGTCAGCTTTGGCCAGGGCACCTTCCACTAATCCTGACCCAGGAGCCAACGGAGAATCAAGTGTGCCCCTTCAACGGGCATCTTTGAATACCGATTGTCGTGAAGCACCTCGGGCGTCGGAACCTTCGAATATACAACTCCAGACTGTACCGTCTTCTCCGACTCCCAGCTCCATGAAAGACATGGTTGAGATGATCAGGGACTTACGTGTGCGCTTCGAGTCAAAGAACAGACATGAGAAGCGCCAGAAGATGGGGATCCCACAACCAGACCCCCTCGAATGGAACAAAGTGGTCTATCCTCCCAAGTATAATCTACAAACGTTGACGCCATACGATGGAAAGGACTCTCCATGCCGTTATCTGACGTACTTCTAATCTCAAATGGGACATCTCCCGAAGGAAGACGCGCTACTCACCAGCCTGTTTATCGGGACATTGAAAGGAGTGGCTTACGACTGGTACTGCAGTTTCCCTGACAACTCCATATCCTCCTTTGATGACTTGATACGTCTCTTGCTCGATCATTTCAACGACGGAGGGAAAGACATGACGATGGCATCCCTTATAGAGGTACGTCAGAAGGAGAAAGAGACGGTTCGAGCATTCATCGAACGATTCCGATAAGCCTGCTTCAGACTGCTCCCGAGTATGCCATAACATGCACTCCTCTCCTCCTGCAGCTGAACATGCTTCCTGCGGTTAAGCTCTGGCTCAACTCCACTCCTCCTCCCGAATGGAGCTCATTGATTATTGAGGCCGAAGCAGCAGAAAAGAAGGCATGCAATGCTCGCCTTCTGGGATTCAGTTTTCCTGCCTTTGAAGACAAGAGAAAATGGTCTACTGCCAACAACCCTAGACGTGAGACGAAGAAGAAGCAGGCGTTGACTGTCAATGCCTCTAAAGGCACACAAGCACCTACTCAGAAGCCTCCGCTTGCACCGAGGCCAAAGGAGGTCTATTCTTTCAATGATGAAGACACCTTGCAACTCTTCGAGATGTTGAAGCAGGGTGATAAGATCAAATTACCGGACCTGAAGCGTCCCGATGAGGTTGGAAGAGTAGACAATCTGAGGTACTGTCACTACCATCGGTTTGTCGGACATCCAACTCAGGACTGTTACATCCTCAAGAACTACATCCAGTGCATGATCAATGCGAATGTTATCTCCGTCGATTACGAGGAGAAGACAGTCTCGGCCAATCTGGTGTCTCTCCAATTCGGTATCTTGTCGCCAACCACAGCAAAAGATGGCATCGTCCCTATCCCAAAGGCGACAATGGAGGTGTTCAACCTACCACCTACCCGTGACAACATGAGTGGACTCATCCCACTCACCACATCTCGGGGAGAGATCTTATGGGTTCACCCATATCTTGTCTCTGAAGTTACTCAACCGGGGGTATGCTCTGCCTTCAAAACCAAGGGCAAGAAGATCAAGTCTTGCCGCAAGGTCTCTTCCTCCGCGGAAGAGGCACTTCCTGTACAAACGCATTTGCAACAGAACGCCCAACTTGACGAAGCTGCTGTCGAGGTGGTGCCTCCCTGCACCGCCCCTGCTACCCAAGAAGAGGGCCCATCCAGACCTCTAGCAGCCAATAAATAGAAACACGTAGAGGCCCACTTCGACAAGCCTTTACGAAGAGAAAATGCTTCGGGGCTAGCCAAGCCCTACAACTTCGACATGCTGGCACAACTCGCCGGTACTCCTGCCCGCTTATCTATGTTCGAGCTTCTTCGTCTTTCCAAAGACACTCACGAAGCTCTCTGTGAAGCCTTGAAGGATGCTGAGTCCTTCATCAGTCAGGTTAAGCAGCCTGAGGATGTCCCAACAACATGCGTACACTGCCATTGTGCGGGGGAGGTCATCCCCAACATAACATAACATGCTACTCAAGCAAAATCGGCACAACAGGCCACTGTATTACACAGGGTATGTGGGTTCCGTCAAGGTGAAGCGAATTCAGATTGATCCAGGGTCTTCCCTCAGCATCATCCCTAGGACTCTGCTCTCAACACTGGGGATCCCGATGCACCGTCTGGCGCCTTCCAATACTACCATCATCGGTTTCAATGCCAGCAAAAGTAAACCGCTGGGCAAAATTTGACTGAAATGTCATATCGGTAATCTTCGAACCGAAGTGACTTGCTATGTCGTGGACGCCGATGTCAACTACAACCTCCTACTGGGTCACCCGTGGCTGCACGAGTACATGGTGGTTCCATCTACACTCCACCAATATATGAAGTACGTATCCACTAACGACATCATTCGGACAGAGTTCACGAATATTGACCCTTTCAAGGGGGTCGAAGCCTACTTCACCGATACTAGCTAATATAAGTCGCTAGATGAAGAGGAAGCCAATGATGCTGATGACGAAGCAGAAACAGCGGCGCAGACGGACATGGAGCCAGAGATGACTCCCGATGCTCCTTTGAAAATTTGACTCAAAGGGAAACCGCCTCAGATGCTGCCTCCCATGGCAATCAAGCTACCTGGAAAAGTACCGACTTCTCTAGGTAGAACATCCACTAAAGCTCCATTGAAGATACGGCTCAAGGGAAATCCTCCTCAAACATCGGCTTCCCTTGTGGCAAAACTACAAGGGAAGGCGCCGGTCACCGAAGGCGCAGTTGAGGCACCCTGAAGGTGCATCTTAAAGGCAATCCTCTGCAATCTTCCGCCTCACTCAAGCTGCAAGAAAAGGTCCACATAGCCCTCTCGGACCCCAAGGTCAAATCTGCGGTGGGCTCTCTTGAACCAGCCCCAATGCTCACAGATAAAGAGTTAGGAGAATACATATTTGCTGATATTGACGCACCTTCTCTTGACAATGTAATCCCACGAGACAAAATATCGTATTTTATCAATAACAGAGTTTCTTTCAATTATTCTAGTCTTCCACATTGGAATGCCATGTATACATTAGATAATGCTCTACGGTCGTTACAAACACAAATAACGACCGTCAATCATGTAAATCGAGTAGTCCCATACCAAGGAGTCTGTTTTATAGTTCCACCGCAGAATCGAGACGAAGAACCCATCATCTTCGGCAAAGTCAAGCGTTATCAAGACCTTCCGCCACTCGAGCCAGAACCAGATACCGGCAGAATAAAAGTCTATCGGTAAACGGAAAAGGCAAAGTACCTCATCCAAAAAATGGGTTACGATCTGAAAAGCAAGAAAGGCCTGAACTACAGCAAAGGCCGGCGTCTTCTCCTCCGGCTCCCAACACCTAAAGGAAAGCCGCAGGATTACTATCATCGTACTCGTCGGGGGGTGGGCTATGTCACGCCGCCGACAACTCCAGAGAGTTCGAAGGCAGAAGAAGTGGAACACTCTCATTCATCCGAAGCATCAACTTGGGATTCCGATAGCAGTATCGGCTCAGTCTTTAGGAAGGTGCTATCAGTCAACATGACATCTGTATAATCTCAAGAGGATGAAGGCGATGACCAAATGCCATAATTCTTTGAGGAAGAACCTTGGGCTCAACGCCTAGGAGCACAGTGGGAGTCTCGTTTTGAATTACGCGAACCCCCTACCGAAGATGAAGTCGAGCAGATCGACCTTGGGGATGGATCTTCTTCTAAACCTATCTTTATCAGCAAGAGTCTAAAGGAAAAAGACCGGGAGTCTTTAGTCCAATTGGCCAAAGAATATATCGACTTCTTCGCCTGGAGCTACGAAGATATGTCGGGACTTGATCCCCAGATCACGATGCATAGACTTAACATCTTACCTGATGATAAACCTATAAAGCAACAACAACGACATTTTCGTCCTGACATCATGAACGCTATCGATCAAGAGGTTGACAAACTCCTAAGCAGTGGGTTTATTCGTGAAGAGCAAAATCAGAATTGGGTCGACAATATCGTCCTTGTTACCAAGAAGAATGAGAAGATACGAGTCTGCATCGACTTCAGAGATCTCAATACTGCTTGCCCGATGTCACTACCATATTTCTTGTTTGAGGGTATTTTTGTTATTTTTAAGGTTATTTGAATTTATTATAATTTATTTGAATTTATGGGAATTTTTAGGATTTATTTTGGAATTATTTGAATGATGGTTGACTAGGTTGACTTTGACTAGCATTGACTTTGGTAGACTAACCTAGTAGCTAATCCTAGTTGTGTTTGGACTTGGTTAGGTCATGTAACCCTAGTTAGATTAGAGTTAACCCATGGTTAGTCATTGAACTCAAGTTAACCATAGAATAGATAAGTCATAAGTCATGACTTATGGTTTTGAACCCTTAATTTTTAACTAAGCCCAAAGCCCTTAGCTATTGCCAAACCCTAACCCTAACTTAGTTGGCCGGCCAAGCATTGGTATTCCCCCCTATAAGCAGTCTCTTCCATTTAGGGCTAGCCTCTTTTAGGAAAGATCAAGTTTAAAGAAGAGGTATTTTTCCAACTTCATTAATTCATAGAAAATCCATTTTATTTCTTTTTTCCCTCAAACAAGTTGCAATAGGTTCTAATTTAGGTATACTTGCTGTTTGTGGAGGAAAATCTCAGCTTTGGGATAATTTGGAGCTATTTGCTAGCAAGGAGAACCCCCTATTGAAGCTTTTCTTGCATTTGGATACCAATAGGTAAAACTATCTAAACACCATTAAAATTCCAATTTTTTTGCATATTTGGAAAGCCCTAGGTCTACCCTAACTGTAGGTATACCTAAACCTAGGTTTCGTGTCCATTTCGTGTCCTAAATGGACGCGTATCAGTTCCATAGGCAGGGTGTTTGATGAAATACCCCAAAGGGGATTTCGATTTGATTTTTGAAAAGTGTTTAAATAGGAATTTAGATCTAGGTGTGGGTTGATGTTTTCCAGTGGTCTGAGTTTGAATTTGTGTAGTGTCGTGTTGGAATCTGGACACGAACACGTGCGTTCCAGCCGTACGCACTGTCCTGCTTTTCAAAGAGTCGTACTCATTGGACATGGCGACTCAGGTCATGCCACTTGGCGTGGGCCAAGGGACAATGACTGACACGAGGTCCTCCAAGTTAGAGACGCTCTCGTGTCGTGTCGGAGACGTTTTCCAGCCCGCACTGGGTTTGCACTGACTGATCAGTCGATAAATCGCGTTCTGATATGCGTGTTTGGACAAGTCTGTGCGACTCGACACGGCGGTACAGGATGACACGTAGGTAGCCCTATGTGTGGCAAACCTAGGGTTGTGAGCTTGTGTCCTGGTTTGGCCTGTGTCGGGTGCACGATACGCGTGCACATACGCACGAGGCTGCACTGCTGTGCAGTGTCAGTTTGCTTGTTTTTGTTTTCTGTAGTTTGGACACGTCGTGTCATATTGTGGCAGACACGAGACATTTCCTGAGACACGTGCACACCCTATAATAGAATTACCAACCTCTAGTTTTGTATTTTAACTTGGTTTCGATACTCAAATTACAATTTCCCCTAAATCCTGATACCTGGTATTTCAGTATTTATCCAGTTTTAATAATCGAATTTTGGCAGCTATTTTAACCTATTAAACTGCTGTTAAATATTGGTTTTATACCCTAAGTTGTTCTCCTATGTTTAATGTACTTGTGGGTCGATTTTGGGATGTTTTAGTTTTGAGTTGGATTCAAATTGGGATTCGAAAACCTAGGGACTGAAAACTGTTTGATAATAAATGAAATTGGTTTTTCTTTTCCTGTTGCTAAACTATACACTCTTCACACCCCCACCTGAGAACTCTCTCACCCCTTACTATTCACAGTTCACGCACTTGTACACACACACACATTGCCTTCCCTCTCTCTATATACACATGAATGTATATATATTATATGTGTATATCTATATATGTAATGTATATATAATGTGTTATATATAATGTAGGTAATATGTTAACATGTATAATGAATATATGTAGGTATGTACCATGTATACATCTACATATGTATTATGTATGTTGAATGCCTATTTAGTAGGCCTATATACATAATGTATATATTTATATGTGATACATGTATATCTATATGTAATATTGATTGTCTAATGTATTATAGGTGTTTGGCATATAGCCAAGTGTGGTTTCCATGTGTAGGCCTAAATGCATGTAATATAGGTTGTGTGATGTTGGGTTGGCTTTATGTTGTAATAGACTAGTATATACTAGTATAGACTTGTATAGCCTTGGGTAGCCTTGATAGACTAGTATAGGCTAGATTGACCTAATTTAGACTTGTTAGACCTAGTTTGACCATAGTTGACCTAGTTTGACTTCTAGGGTTGACCAGAGTTGACCAAGAGTTGACTTTGGCCTAGATTGACCTAGATTCATTTAGAATGCATTGAATTACATCTTGTTATCATTTTAGACTTGTTGTGACTTGTGCTGTTCTGATTAGGAGCCAGACACCTCTCCTCGGACAGTAAATTTCATCCGGACACTCAGATAGCAGAAGAGTATATTCTCTGATCATTTCATATCTTGTTAGAATTATATTCCTGCTTTAGATTACCACTGGATGCTGACACGACATTATCACGGATTAGTACTATATGGATCTCCTCACGCGATGTTATCCCCCTCGGGAGCATCGGGTACATTGTGTCATTTGTGTTTCACTTTCATCATATACTCCTGTGCTTTCACCATACATGTATACTCTTGTGAATCATGTACTCTCATGTTCACGGAACCCTCATGTATACTATCAAGTGCACCCTTTTATGGGCCTTCATGTGATATCGTGTATAATAACATAACCTGCTTAGATCCTGGTATATTGATTGGGGAAACGGGGGAGTGCTAATAGTCATGTGAACAAATTCCATAGTAGTGTAGATCATGTGAAACTCCTTAGTGTAGATCATGTACTAATTTGTGATGTTCACATGTGCTATCATGTACTCTACATCACTAGCCACTATTAGTTCTCTATATACAGTAGCTATTTACATACAGTTCTCTTCTTTTACATCATGTACTTCCTTTCAGTTTCATGTATCTTACTCTACTGCATGTTTATATTTTCTAACCTGCTATGATCTGTTGAGATGTATTGTGCTCGCTTCTGTCCTGACTGGACCTGTTGAAAATATTACAGAGGACGAGGAGGAGGCCTGTGTGGATACCTTCTACGGGGCAGCCCTAGACGACACTTGTGAGCTGGACTCTCAGGAGGACCCAGCTCTAGCTGATGACTTTACCCCTACTGCCTAGACTAGTTTAGTTAGGCTTTATCTTACTTATGTTGTCTTGAGACTAGCTTAGTTAGGTTTTATTTCTGTCATTGAGATATGGATTGTATATATTTTTTCATACTCTGTAGTTGAGACTTGTATTTCTGGATGTTGCTGAGATGTTATCTTAGACACTTAGACTCTTCTGATCATCTATATTTTCTTTGAGTTCTATTTCATATTGTGCTTCTTCTTCCTTAGTTGTGATTGAGTTTACATTCTGCTATGTCACCCCCATTCGGAGTGTATAAACTGCTTAGTATTATATTGTTAGATGTTGTGAGCTTGGACAGCGTTCTACCGTCGATACTGTGGCGTAGGCTGGACGTACCCACTTCTCGTGCCCTTACTCTAGGGTGCGGGTCGTGACACCCGAAGGATGAATTCCTGCTTCCAATCACTGACGTGATGATCGACAATACATACGGCTTCGAACGCATGTCTTTCTGGACGGGTACTCCGGCTACAACCAGATCAAAATGTTCTCCGATGACGCAAAACATACGTCATTCAGGACTCCGAAGGGGTTTTCTGCTATACAGTAATGCCCTTTAGCTTGAAGGATGCTGGTGCTACATACCAACGAGCTATGAGTACCATCTTCCGTCAACATCTACGCAAAACAGTTGAATGCTATGTTGACGATATCACAGTCAAGAGCCGTCTCAAAGGTGATCACTTACAAGACCTAAAGACAGTCTTTGATCTCATGCGAGCGCATCAACTCAAAATGAACCCCGCTAAATCCTTCCTCGGGGTTTCTAGCAGAAAGTTCTTGGGCCTCATTATCACGGCGAAAGGCATTCATGTCGACCCCGAGAAGACCAAAGCCATCCTTGACATGGACCCTCCGAAGAACCTTCGAGAACTTCGAGGCCTACAAGGGCGTCTTCCATACATCCGAAGGTGTATAGCAAACCTTTCCGAAAAATGTCAACCCTTCACCCAGCTCATGAAGAAGGGAGTCTCCTACGTCTGGACAGAAGAATGCCAAAAAACTTTCGATGATATCAAAGCTTACCTGACGAGCCCGCCAGTCCTGGTGGCACCCGTCGTAGACAAACCATTTCTCCTCTACGTCCGTGCCATGGATCATTCCCTCGGCGCTTTGTTGGCTCAGAACAATGATGCAGGCTACGAGCAAGCTATCTACTACCTTAGTAGGATAATGATCGGGGCTGAACACCGGTACAACCCCGTCGAAAAGTAGTATTTGGCTTTGGTGTTCGCCATCCAGAAGAATCGCCATTACGTTTCGGGCCAGACAATTCATGTCATCTTCCGAGTTAATCCACTCAGGGTTCTCATGACAAAGTCGGGATCATTGAACTCCCGACTACCTACATGAGCAATCCTGTTGACACCATATTACATGGTATTTGTTCCACAAAAAGCTGTTATGGGTCAAGCTGTAGCCAATTTTTTAGCCGCGCACCCCATCCCAGAGTCCTCCAGACTCTATGAAGACATCCCTGATGAGGTCCAAGATTCAAACGTCACCGAAGAAAACTCCGTCTGGCGGGTGTTTTTCGATGGCGCTTCAAGAATAGGCCCCAAAGGCCAAACATCACCGGAGTGGGGGTGGTCTTAGTCTCCCCAGATCAGCTGGTCATCCAGCGTGCTTACTCCCTTTCAAAGCTGTGCTCCAACAATATTGCCGAGTACAACGCTCTCATCATGGGACTCCAGTTAGAGCAACAGCTGGGAGTGGATCATCTGGAAGCTTACGGCGACTCAAAACTCGTCGTTAATCAAATCTAAGGGCAGTACGAAGTTTGCCATGAAGATCTGGTTCCATACCATGAAGCTGCATTAAATATTATTTCAACCTTCACCAAGTTCTTTATAGAACACGTACCTCGACTACAAAACCTGGAGGCTGAGGCTCTGGCTGGCCTCGCAGCTTCATTAGCAGCACCCCTCGGGACTCAACACTACGTCACGGTAGTTGGTCGAGACTTGGTCTGTCCTAAAAACAACCTATGCTCACAAATAGCCCATGCCATGACGACAAGTTCCGGTGTTAATGTCCGAGACTGGAGGTTCCCATTCATCGGCTTCGCTGTCTATGGAATTCTTCCAGAAGACCCGAAAGAAGCCATCTCGGTCAGAAGGTGTTCCCTTCGATTTTATTATGATACAGCTACTAAAATGCTGTACCGACGTTCCTACGATGGACTTCTCCTTCGATGTCTATCCAACGAAGAAGCAGCCGAAGCCCTTCGAGAAGCTCATGAAGGAACTTGTGGGCTCATCAACCTGGGCCCAAGTTGCAGGATCGACTGCGACGCATGGGTTACTACTGGCCAACCATGGCAACCGACATCGTGGACTATGCTAAAAAGTGCCATGCTTGCCAGCTTCACGCCGACTTTATCCATACATTGTCAGAACCACTACATCCTAAAATCTCCTCCTGGCCCTTTGAAGCTTGGGGCATAGATATTGTGGGACCTATCGCCCCTCCTTCATCGAGGGGACACGGCTTCATCCTAGCCATCACTAACTACTTCTCCAAATGGGCAGAAGCAGTTCCACTGACGAAAGTGAAAAGCTCTAGGGTGATCAGCTTCATCAAGCATCATATCATCTACCGTTTTGGGGTACCCCATAGGATTATCCACGATAATGGTCCACAATTCATCAGCCATGTTTTCAGCAGATTCTGTGACAAGAATCGTATTCAGAATGTGGCATCAACCGTCTACAATCCGGCAGCGAACGGATTGGCCGAGACTTTTAACAAGACTGTTGTCAGGCTGCTCAAAAAGGTTGTGTCATCCAACAAACGCGACTGGGACGAAAATCTCAGCTAATGCCTTTGGGCCTACCATACAATGGTACGGACTCCGACGGGCAACACACCATTCTTCTTAGTCTACGGGAGCGAAACGGTACTGCCTCTCGAGATCCAGATACCCTCACTCCATGTAGCAATCACAAACCAATTGACAGAAGAAGACAATCAGCATGTCTGCGAGAATTGGAAGTACTTGACGAAAAACGTCTCCTAGCTCAACAACGCATTGAACTCTATCGAGCCCGTATATCACAGGCTTTTAACAAAAAGGTCAAGCAGAGGACTTTCCAAGTAGGCGACCTGGTCCTAGCAGTCAGGAGGCCGATGGTGTTGACTCATAAAACAGCAGGAAAGTTTAAGCCCAAGTGGGAGGGACCTTTCATCATAGAGACGATATACTCAAATGGTGCTTACCGCCTCACCCGACTAAACGGGAACTTGTTCATGATGCCCATCAATGGCAAGTTCCTAAAGAAGTACTACTCTTAACATCTTCCAGATATGCACTTCCATCTCTACCCAACAAGGGAGTCAGTAGATCTGATCATCAGAGCTCACATACACTCCCCTTTCACAAAATCCTATGCTTTCAGAACCCAGTTGTTCTGCGGCATTCTATCTTCAGTAGAAGAACAACCACGTCCATATTACCTCTGAGTTGCTCCTCTATACCCTGCAAAGCAGAATCTTACACTACGTAAGATTGCGTTACTTATTATGTTTACCACGTCCTTATTACCTCTGAGTAAATATCCCGTACGGACAACCCCTGCGTTGCCGTATATCGATCGCAGAACTTCCATGTCCATATTATCTCTGAGTAGTTCCGTGTATCCCTCCAGAGTCACTCCTACCACGTCCATAACACCTCTGAGTAAGAAGATTCTGTCATTTGAATCCCATATTTGTCACGTTCATATTACCTCTGAGCAAACATGTCGGTTCTCTAAAACTTATTATCTGTACCTAAAAACCAAGGTGCACAAAAGATAATAGGTCCACACAAATCACTAGTCCATGATAGGAAAGTTGAACACACCAAAAAATACTTTATTTTTGTATTTCAAAGTAATGGATTACATCCCCGGCAAAGTTGCCAAAAACAAAAAAATATAACAAAAAAAGAGACTACAATCCCTAAGCATCACTGGGATTGGCAGAAAGCTCTTCGATCCGATGCTTCAAGTTTTCAGCGCGAGTCTCTACAGTTGCCAAGACTCGGCGTTCAGCTTCTTAACGCATCACCTCCACAGCCTCAGGAGCAATATTATTCTCGTACTTAGCATCCAACTCTTGCCGCTGGTGAGTCAGAGAAAGAATTTGGCGGGTAAAAGCCGCTTCTTCCTCCTTGGATGCTACATGTTCAGCCTGGACTCGCTCAGCATCTAACAAAAGTTGGGCTCGCTGGTCTTCAAGGAGGCGAATCTTAGCAGTGACCTCCGCTATACTAGCATCCAATGAGGCCCACAGCTCCACCTTCTCCTGCGTGGACTGAGATAGTCTCTCCACCGAAGCCTCAGCATCGGCCACCTCGCGATCCCAGATGGCCATCGTGGCCTGATAAGACAACTCAACTTCAGCTATCAATTTCTCTTTTTCTGCTTCTATCAGAGCAGAAAAGTTATTTCGTCGGATACTCTGAATTTCGGAAAGATGCTGGTCAAGCTCAGCCACCGACGCCTCCAGAATCTCGGCCATATGATCATGGCCCCGGTGGGAACGTATCAGAAAAATGTAAGGGAGCGCCATGGCTTCGCCGTTGTGAAACTTCCATTCGTATTCAGCATTGTCGATACACCTCTCTGCAGCATCTTGTACACTGCCTCAATGGCATACTGTACATACTCATCCACATCCGCCAACACCTGAGGCGTCATAACAGGGGTTGGAGGAGTTATCGTAGACGTTGATAAAGATCCCCCGACGAGCCACGGAGCCGGAACCTCAATATCAGTAGGTTCTTCCCCATCGACAGTACGGATTCTATCGCCAGCTGAGAAAGCTAGAGAGGGACGCGACACTGTCCCCCAAGTGGAAGGAGCAGGAGGTGTGTCCTCCATCATAGGGCCCTTGCCCTTATCAGAGTCAATGACGGATGGTCCCCCGATATCCGGGTAAATGGTTTTATCCCCGGCCGGGGCAAGGCGGCTCTCCTTTACATTCAAAGCGACAAGGTACGCCCCTGATAATTCAACCTCCCTCGGAGTCGGGCTCGGTAAACGAATCTCATCACCCGTATCAGCTCCCCCTACAGGGCCAGGTATAGGGCTCGACAGTGACGCCAACCCTACCACATCAACCTCCACCTCCGTGGCAGGGGTAGGGCTTGGCCACGAGGCTTCGTGTACGACCAGCGCCTCGGTACCACAATCGGGAAGCACTCCGGCCGACAAATTCTTGTCAGAGACGTCTCCGCTAAACGCGATCTCTCTGTCAGCTTGATCAACATCTTCCTGCGAGCCATCGTCAGAAGAAGACGAGCTCCATACTTCCTCCTCGTCTGGAAGGACTTTTTCCATAACTTCCTTTGGGGCCCCGACGCTTCCAGGTACCCCCTTAACGGGTGGTTCTACTTCCGATCGAGGCTCCGTACCGCCTTCCAGATGGATCGACCGAGAGATCTCAGCAGTCTGAGGCGCTGGTACATCTTCAGCTTCTCTTCCAACATAATCCGGAGACACCAAAGTCTCCACAGGAGTGACATCATCAATGCTCCCCTCCCTGGGAGATGCTATAATCGGAGGAATGCGCTCATCGGAAGAGCTCTCCACCTCCTTCGGTCTGCTAATACTAGGTTTCGAAACCCGGGGTTTCTTCTTCGGCACCTCCTACAAGAAAGAGGACATTAAGTCACAGAAATAAAAATAAACCAGACTATGGGGGACGTCTTTACCTCTGTGGGAGATGATTCCACTGGTACTACAGGTGGCTCTTCCTGAGTACCCTTCCGTTGATGCTGCAACAGCAGCCCGATAACCTATAACCTCTGGTGGAAAATATGACCGGGCCACCGCCAGCATATTTTTCGTTGCCTCTAGCTGAGTGCCAACAATGAAACTAGTCTTCCTGTCATATTCAGGAGACACAGTGTTCATGGCGCAATACTGCTTAATAGCTGAATATAAGATCTGCGACCGAGGGTTGTGAACTGGCATAGTAAAACGAACTCCAGTACATCCGACGTTGTAATATTGCCAAACCCGGGCTCCATCCAGTAAACTCCCGACAAACCTCAGACTATTACTGGGGTTCCTTAACATTAGTTGGGTATAACCAAACTGACGTGCAAACCGGCTCAACAAATACGGCTCCAGATAACACTTATTCTTGTTGCGGTAGACCAAATGGGAAGACCGAATACTCTGCAACCAGCGAAACTCCTATGTCGGCACGGCAATCGCATCTTCGCCGGAGTCATTCAATTCTTGGTCAGCCTCAAAATCTATGGAGACGGGACTAACCTTGGTGATCTCCCACCCCTGAAGATAGGACAAAACCTTCCTACATACAGGGACACCGATGTGCAACCACTTCCTCTTATAAAAACGACGGATAAATGTGTCACCTTCAACATGATCATCTTCAGGGCCTGGGCTCATCACATTTGGATGATGCAGAATCAACCATCCCATCAGATAATGGAATGGTAGTTCAGCTTGGAGAAAGTTGTCTTTCTTGCCCCTCTAATGGACCACATCGTCAGTAAAATCTCTCAAACCCCGCAGCAGGTTACACACCATCGCGGGAAGGAGAGCCAGTGGACGACCAAAAACCAATTTTACCGCTGGCAAAATGAGGTTCCTGCTCACTCTTTCTATAGATCCAGATCCGCCCGAGAACACATAGTCCCGGAGCCATATCATCAAGTATGCAGTCAACACTGCCTTGGAAGACATCCGGTGCACACAATGCTAGAAACAACTGTATACGTCGTCACCACTCTCGTTTTAACGAGGAGTCTTCTCGCATAGTCGGCTCATATCGGAGGTCACCTTCGTGTGACCCAGTCCCTGCGGAGTTACGAACCGAATCTTGGAAGGGTCCGTCAGGTCCTGCTTGAAGACATAATCCCTCCAAGCAGTCACATGGGGCTGTGACCTGCCCTTCTCCTTCCGTTACATCAGATAATGGTGGCTCGCCACCTCCTTGAAAATAGCTATCATCTCTGAGTCCTTGTCTTCGAGAACTTGGATCTCTTCATTTATCGGAAAATATTCCTCATACGGCTCCGAGCCCCAGGAAAGCTTGGACACCTCATACATCTCATGGAGGGCCAATTCCAACTCCCCCACTGGAGTAAAAAAGTGTCAGTCTGGGTGTTGAACATTTCCAGCAGTGCAAGAAAAATATGTCGATTAAGGTCGACACCTGCTTGGGTGGCACGAAGAGCAGCGGTCAGCCCAATGGCTTTCAGCTCAGTCTTGAACTTCGTCAAAACCCGAAGGGTTAGATCGTCCCACTTTGACACGTGGTGACACCAGCCCTCAACCCAAAAACCTCCTTTCGGATACATAACATTCGACGTTAGCATCCGGCTTGCAAAGGTCGAAGCACCGAAGGCGAAAGTGTCAGGGAGAACATCACTATAAATGCTTCCAGGGCACAAAGTTCGACAATGGTACGAGGTCCCGGCTCGCAAGAAGGTCAAGGTATCTCTTTGATTCGAAGTAAGGTACCCCCCACTGCCCCTCCTTGAGAAGGAGTAAGTTCCCATGGCATCCTCCTCTTGGAGGCCAAACGGTAGAAAGCCGTCAGTGGCAATTGACGCTAAGACTGTCGCATATACAGGGCCACGCCCTTCGCCGTGAAGAACCAGTCTTTCTTGATCTTTAGTATCTTCACTTCAGTGGAGGTCAACGGCACTAAACATAAAGACAGGCTTCAAGAAAGTCACTTTCTCGGATTCAGCATATTTTAGTTTGCTGCTCTCCATCATACTTTGGAGAAAAACAGGCGATTGATCCCAAATTTGCAACATCCTCTCAAAAGGCTGATTCAGCATGATAGCAGCCTCCGCTGGGTTAATAACTTCCTCGTTGAAGCTAACCCCCATTTGGCAAAGGGAAGCATCCAGAAGGACTTCGTTTAGCAAGGGGATAGTCATCGATACTGACACAGCAAAAACAAAAGTCAGACAACAAGGGAAAATTTAGAGGCTTTAAAGACAAAATATTTGGGGCGTATCAGCAGCCCGGCACATAATCAGGGCCCAAGCCCATGCGCGTCAACAGTAATGCTTCGGCACATAATCAGGGCCCAAGCCCATGCGTGTCAGCAGTGAAGCCTCAGCGCATAATCAGGGCCTAAACCCATGCGCTTCAGCGGAATAGCCTCAGTGCATCATCAGGACAGAAGTCCATGCACATTGGCAACAAGGAGTTAGGGCACAGGAACAGGATGCAACTCATCCGTGTGCCCTAAAGTCGTCTAAGAATGTTAGGAACCACAAAGACATGAGACACCCACTCGTCACCACTGGCCGAACGTTGGCGGGAGTCACAGTGATGACAGGAGCGTCCTCTTTGTCAAACTCCATCGGCTCCTTACCCCGACCTTGTCCGCGGCCAGCACCACTGCGAGGAGTTTTGGGGGCCATCTCTTAAAAGAAGTTAGGTTTTTTGTTGAAAGAAGAACTCTAAAGAAGAAGAAAGCAAAGAGAGGAAGAACTCTCTCTCTCTCCATCAGAACGCCTATTTATAGGCTTGGGCATACGCGAAAACCGATGAAGGGTGACGTCAGCCGCCGCCTGGGGTTCTACGAAATGATAACGGCAGATATCCAAAAGATCATCATTAATCTTTTTATTTATTTTGAAGCGTTATCATTTGCATTTAAAACAGAAGAGGAGCCTACGCCTCATTACAGATGCGCGAAGCAATCATGCGCCCCGAACAGTCATGCGCTTCATTGAAGACACCACCATGCTTCTTATTCAAAGTATTCTAAAACTTGACGAAAAGGTTTCAAAAATTTGAAGGGGTCTTATAGAAGCATGGAATTTCAGGCGCATCTATAGGCCAGAATTCCTATACGCTTAACACTACATACGCCAGAGAGCTCAAACGAAGTACTTGGCACAGCAAAGGACAACAAAAGTATAGACATCAAAAGAAGATTTTTATTTCTTATAAAAGTCTATCACATGTCTAAAGAAAGGCTTTACAAAGGAGAATTTCTAAAAAAAGATCCTAAGACTACAGCCAGGTGCAGCAACTGCCATGCGCTCCCTGCCAGGCGCATCATCCGCCAGGGCATCTCTTCAGCGTCGCCGCCAGGCTCATCTCTTCAGCGTCTCAGTCAGGCGTATCTCTTTAGCATCTCAGTTAGGCGCATCATGAAGTCTCGTCATATGTGCTCTACTTCGACTCGATCAAGTGCTTCGGCTAATGAAGCATTTATTAAGCAAGAACAATAGTGGACAGCCAACCCCACTCTAGCTGGAGGAAGAGCTCTCCAAAGCCCAAGGAAGAGGAGAGCACCGCAATTTTGATCTGCGGCTCTTCCAGCATAACGGAGACGGGACTCGAGCATCCCGACCTTTGATGCAACAGGCACCTTCGGCCTGCATCGGGAGCCCGCGATCCCGATTTTTGGATGTAACAGTCACCTTCAAGTGCGTGTACGAAGAAAACTCGTCGCATCTTCACCCTCGGGAGCGTCTTGTCAACAGAAAGTGCTCGAGCGAAGAAGTTCATCTCCATTCGGGAAGACGGGAAGAACAAGAAGCAAACTTTCTCCTTGCTAATATTTATAGGTTGTAGCACTTGTCTCCCGAATTTTTTTTTTAATTTTAGAGATCATTTTTTTTATTTTTATTTTGTTTATTATTATCATTTATATGATGGTTTGAATCGTAGGTAATTAGGAATTTGAATTAGGATCACAAGGGTGCGTACCTAAGCCTATAGCTTAAGTATAGTAAAAGTAGGACATATATGGTCTCTAGAGTCCCCATACAGCCTTTAGGGTATTATTTTACCATTTTAGAATTTCCAGGATTTTATGAAGATTTTTAGATAATTTTTATATATTATTTCATTATTTTCTTATGCTTCTAGGATTTTCTGTGAGAGCACCCGAGGGTATTTTTGAGGCCAAGTAATTTATTTGGGCTCTAGAACCCCTAAAAGATTTTCTAGAATTTTCTAGGAATTTTTAGGAATTTTCTGGGATTTATTTGGAGTTTTTAGGATTTTTCCTGATTTTTTTATTTATTTTCTGTTATTAAAAACCTTTTACTAAATTAATATACAGTCAGCCGCGGACGGGGCCCACCCGTCAGCCACTCGGGCGCGGGTGGCGGGCCCACCCGTCAGCGCGGGTGAACTAGTGCTCGGTCTCCGAGCCGTGGAGTAAGTCTAAATCCGAGTCGAGCTCGGAGTTGGCCCAAGCCAAGCCGCCCAATCCGCAGCCGCTGGATCTGGGCGGGGCGCTCGTGATGCTGACACGTGTCCCCGCCCAGCCGCCTTAGCTGCAGTCCACCGACTCACTATATCTATATATAGTTATTATTTTCCGAAAACCCTATGATCTTCAGCAGCTTTTTGTGGAGAGTTCAATAGGGATCTTCAACTTCGCGGAGCGATTGCCGTCGATCTAGGCATCCTTTTTGTGCGCCGTTTTTTTTATTGGAAGCGTATTGAGGTTAGGTTTCCGAAAATATATTTTCTTTTCTGTAGTTTTGATCTGGAATTTCTGAATAATTATTTGAGTGTCGGTTGTCCAAAAATCAACACGTCGCACGGTTTTCGAGATTCCGAGCAATCCCGAACTCCGTTTTGCGATCCATTTGAAGTTTTGGAAAGCTGACACCGAGCCCTAAAACATATAATTTTTCCAGAAATTCAGAGTTTCATCTAGTATTTTATTTTGTTTATAGAAGTCAGATTTGGTCAACGGTTCATCGATTTGGTCATGGTTAGCCATAATGGCGATAACTTTTGACCAAAGCGTGATTTTGCGGCACGGTCGATTCCAGTGCACTCATGACGCTGGAATCTATCATGTTGTACACTCAAACTTGGAATTCATAATGTTTGACCAGTTAGTCAACAGTATGTCTCGGTTTGCGTGCCACGGGTCCCGAATTTGGAACCGTGACTTTCCTTGGCCAAATATTTTTGTGTAGATTATTATTTCAGAATTAAATAGGTTAAAATAGGATTTTAGATGATTTATTCCAGAATTAGAATAGTATTAATTGACTTAACCCATTAGCCACTTTCTAGGATTTTTAGAGTGGGAATCGTTGATCTAACTTGTGGTTTTTATGTGACGGGGTAGATCGGACTACGACGTCTTGACTTGTGACTTTATCATCTATCGGAGCAGGCAAGTATCACTATGACCTATGTTTCCTTTATTTTATGCTGCATGTATCTTCGTGTCGTCTTCTCACTATTACTTCCTTTTGGTTCATGATTGTCATTGCTCATGATTAATATTGTGCACGAGAGTTAGAATCGTTAGGATATATACATGTTCATCTTTTACTCATTGTTTTCTATTGTCTACAGTTTATCGTATTGCTAATGTTTATCATAGTGGACATGTATTGTGAGTGAGTCGGGCGGGGGAATACAACAAGTAAGCATGTGGTCAACGAATTGAATACAGACCCCCTATACATTGATTGCATAATATCAGTCATGCACCACACGTATGACTGACGGATATCCCAAGCCGTCTACATGCTGAAAGTTGGTATTCCAAAACACACAGTACACGTGACTTAATTATTGTTGCCATGTCGTCTATTGTTCTTCTTTCGTCAAGTCACCTTCTTATTGTCATCATGTTTTAGTGGTATATCAAAGTCTACCTTCATATTGTTATCACGTCTCAAAGGTACTTTCTTATCATACAATGTCATACCTATACTTATCTTCAATTAAATTCCTTTTATCTTTCCTTCATGTTTGTATACTATATTGTGTAATGTAGTGTTATGGTGATCTTGCTCCAATCCTGACTGGATAACTATTTTTCAGCTTTAGACGAAGAGATTTGCCCCGAGGTCTACGGTGAGTATGTTGGAGACACTGATGTCACTGGCGTACCCGGTTCCAGCACTGATGCGAATTAGCATATTTTCTTCCTTATGGATTCGCATTAGTTAGTAGTTATAGTTATGGAGTTTAGTTGTCTAGTTTATTTTCTATTATCCGGGTTTGTTCCCGAGACTTGCTGAGTTGTAGTGGATTCTTTCATATTTATAATATTGAGACTATTAAATATTTTGGTGATTATTACTGGCTTAGTTGTGGATGATATATATGCGTGTTGTGCTTGTTGTGGACCATTGTTATCATAGACAGCGTACTACCGCCGATGCTGCGGCGTAGGCTGGACTTGGCCACGTACTCGTATCCCAAAATTGGGAGCGGGTCGTGACATAGGTCGGGCAAATCAAACCCACGCGCCAAGTGGCGGGCTCTCCGAATCCCGTGCAATAAATTTGCATTTATGGTGATGAACCTGTCCCTTAAATTCAGCCAAGTCAAAACGGCTATTTAAAGCACTCGAAGAACTCAACAGTCGGACCAATCAAGATGCGTCATGTAACAGATGCGCCGGTCAAATACTGCACATCATATAAATGCGCCCATCAGTACCAAGCGCCTCATAAGGATGCGCCCCACGCGTCTTCGTACGCCTACTGGAACGCAGATTAATGTGCCCAATCAAAAGCTCATCACCCGTCAAGAGCATTAAATGCTGAAGTCTGATACGACAGCAGCAATGCCTCGATGACAGAACAGCAACAGCTTTTTCAGAAAACGAAACGTCGCTAACGTCAGCATCATCATTACTTTCCCCTGACGGTTACAAACCACATGGACGAACAACCACTCGCATGCGCCTCTGCAGCCATGCGCCTGAAGATTCGCATGCGCCTCAAAAGCCATGCGCCCAGACTGGTTCATGACTCCTGAAGGTTACGAGCCAAAGTCCTATCATGCGTCCAATTTCAAGCGCATCATGTCAGATCACTCTCTACCAAATCGGAGATCTTTGAGCTACGGACATGCGCCACGTGTCCTTTGACTCAGTTCAGCCTTTGAAGGGGTGCTAACCACCCAAGATCTCAGCAACCGAAGAATCTTCTCAGATACCACATGTCAGCTCTTTCGTAACCCACAAATGCAGCATGAAGGATTTAACCCACAAATTAGAGCGCATCTTCCATGCGCCTCCCTCAGCTCCATCCACGTGGCATTTCCACGTACAGGCGCATCCTACATATGCGCGCATGAGCAGCCCAACATGTTACTTATAAATAAAGGGATCATTTCTTTCTTCTATACACACAGAGATATATACAGACATACACCATCAAAGACAGATCATCAGAGTTACAGAGACGCACGTCTACTCACAGAGATCAGAAGAGACACTCAACGTCTTCTTCCCCTCTGCAAGCTCCGACATCCAGAACAACCCAGACCTTCAGAGAATCAAAAACCGTCGTCAGATCGTCAATGGAGTCAACGCATTACCACTCGCTCCATCGACACATGACCCAGATAAAAACAAAAGTGTACTCCTAGGACTACATCTAAGTCCTATATTGTAACATTGTTCTGTTTGTGATTAAAATTCCAATTCAAAGATTTTAATGGCAAACACAGAATTGGAAGAACTGAAGGCACAACTACTTGAATTACTCGACAAAGGGTTTATCTGTCTGAGGGTCTCGCCGTGGGGTGCACCCATGCTATTTGTGAAAAAGAAGGATGGATCGATGCGGCTCTGTTTTGACTATCGGGAATTGAATAAGGCCACCGTCCGGAACAAATACCCCCTGCCCCGCATCGATGACTTGTTTGACTAGCTCCAAGGTGCAACGGTGTTTTCGAAGATTTATCTGCGATCAGGTTGCCATCAACTCAAAGTCAAGCCAGACGACGTGCCGAAGTCTGACTTCCGTACTCGCTACGACCACTACGAGTTCTTGGTAATGCCATTCGGTCTGACAAACGCCCCTGCCGTCTTCATGGATCTAATGAATCGGGTGTTCCGTCCGTTTGTTGACAAATTTGTAGTAGTCTTCATCGATGACATCCTCGTCTACTCAAAGAATCGAGCACAACATGCAGAATACCTGTGAACGATACTCCAAACCCTTCGAGAAAATCAGTTGTATGCGAAGAGGAGCAAGTGCAAATTCTGGCTGAACAACGTCTCATTCCTCGGGAACATCATCTCCGCCGAGGGCATCGCAGTCGATCCGAAGAAAGTCGAGGCAGTTGCTGATTGGAAACGGCCTGTATCAATTAGCAAAATTTGAAGCTTCCTAGGCTTGGCGGGATACTACCGACACTTCGTGAAGGACTTCGTGAAGATTGCGTCACCGTTGACTCGTCTCACCCAGAAAGGAGTCGCATTCGAGTGGTCAGACGACTGTGGAGCTTCCTTCCACGAGCTCAAACAATGGCTCATTTCGGCCCCGATACTTGCTCTTCCTGAAGGGACTAAAGGATTTCAAATTTTCAGCGATGCTTCTGGCTAGGGCTTGGGGTGTGTGCTCATGCAACAGGATAAGGTGATATCTTTTGCTTTTCGGCATTTGAAGTAGCACGAGAAGAACTACCCCACGTACGACCTAGAACTAGTGATGATTGTGTTTGCGTTGAAGCTGTGGCGTCACTATCTCTATGGCATGGCGTGTAGGATTTATACGGACCACAAAAGCCTCAAATATTTCTTCACCCAGAAAGAACTAAATTTGCGGCAGAGGCGAAGGCTCGAACTAATCAAAGACTATGACTTATCAATCGACTACACGCTGGGCAATAGAAATATTGTAGCAGATGTGCTGAGCCGGAAGTACTTAGCTTCGTTATGCATCAACGATCGACTGCTGTGTGACTTAGAAGGAATGGGCATTGAACTCCGAGTTCATTTTAGAGACGTAAAACTGGCGCAACTACTTCTGGAACCGAGCCTATTGGAGAGAATCAAGTCTGCTCAGAAGGACGACCCATACCTGGAGAAGATGCGAAACCTGATATCGACAGGAAAAGCGTCCGACTTTACAGAGGATGAATCGGGAGTGTTGCGAGTGAAGGGTCGGCTATGCGTTCCGGATGACGCAGAACTTAAAAGGGAGATAATGACGGAGGTGCATTATGCAAAATATTCCTTGCATCCTGGTAGCACCAAGATGTATAAGGACCTCCGCGTTGTCTTTTGGTGGCATGACATGAAGAGGGACGTAGCGCTCTTTGTGTCAAAGTGTATGGCCTGTCAGCAAGTTAAAGACGAGCACCAGCGAACGGGCGGGAAGATGCAGAACCTTGCCATTCCAGAGTGGAAGTGGGATCATGTCACTATAGATTTTGTTGTTGGCTTGCCGAGGACACCATGGGAAAATGACGCCGTCTGGGTCATCGTCGATCGACTAACCAAGTCAACGTACTTCATAGCCATTAAAGTTACTTGGAGAGTCGACCGTCTTGCTCAGATATACCTTGATGAGCGTCGACCGTCTTGCTCAGATATACCAAGTCTTCATTCAGCATTGGGGACCAAGTTGAAGTTTAGCGCAGCTTATCATCCTCAGACTGATGGCCAAACAGAGTGGGTGAACCAGATTCTCGAGGACATATTATGACTCTGTACGATCGACTTGAAGTCAAGCTGGGACGTACATCTACCGTTGGCCGAGTTTGCATAGAATAAAAGCTACCAGTCCAGCATCCAAATGGTGCTGTATGAAGCTTTGTACGACCGGAAGTATAGATCGCCCATTTGCTGGGATGAAGTCGGGGAACGACAGATACTTGACCCGGAGCTGGTGAAGCAGACTGTACAGAAGGTTAAGCTAATACGGGAGAGATTGAAGATAGCACAAAGTCAACAAAAGAGCTATGCCGACACGCATCGACGCCCCCTCGAGTTCTCGAAAGGCAACCATGTATTCCTGAAAGTAATACCCATGCGTGGAGTTTCCAGGTTCGGTACGAAAGGAAAATTGAGCCCAAGATTTGTTGGTCCGTTCGAAATATTAAAGCGAGTCATCCCGATAGCTTACCAAATCGCCTTGCCGCCTGCATTGTCGGAGGTACAAGACGTCTTTCACGTCTCACAATTATGAAAGTACGTGCACGATCCTAGCCATACGGTAGATTTGGGTCAGCTGGATCTGAAGGCAGACTTGTCATATGTCGAAGAGCCGATACAAATCTTGGAGCACAAAGGTAAACTTCTCCGCAACCGTGTTATTCCTCTCGTCCGTGTCCTCTGGAGAAAACATTCGGTCGAGGAGTCGACGTGGGAGCTTGAGTCAGAAATGAAGAAAATATTTCGTTCATTGTTCTCGTAGAGGTAGGTTCTATTCTTAAGTTTCGAAGATAAAACTTTTTCTTAGTTGGTTATGATGTAGTGCTCTGTCCCTACATCGTTCCCCGTTCTCCGTCCACGGGGTGTGCGAGAAAGGAACACTGTCGCTATCGATTCGGTCGGGACCGATAGGTAGGAACAGTTGAATTAAGATCAATTCCCTGTTATAGAGTGACTTCTTCGGAACCAAGTCCCATATTCAGCAGGTTGTGTCTCAAGGATTGACTCTGCGGCTGAGTCGGGAGGGACCTCCCGTTGCTCTATTTTTCATGCCGCTTGCGTTGGTTTTGGCCTTGGTTTTCTGAATACATTTTCGTGAATGTTTTTGTTGGTTTTCTTGGCTTACATTTTGAACTCGCATTTTCTATCGAACTACTTGAATAATACAGTATTCTAATCGGTTGCTTGTGTGATTTCAGGTAATCGCGTAGGCGACGTCTAGCACGACCAACAAGTTCTCTCGCCTCAAGCAAACTCAGGGTGAGTGGCTGACCCTTCTCTTCTCGACCTCCTTCTTAGGAAAATAGATAATGTTGTTACGAATGAAAGAATAGATGCAAGGGCACAGACACGGTAATATGATCAAGTTTTCAAAGAGAATTTAGGCTATACCTTAATAACTACAATTGGTCTTTGCACGGTCATAGACAACTTGTCGACAAGGTGAGCATTTCCCCGCACGGCAACCCGGGGCCACGAGACCGTTGCGGCTAAGAAAGGAAACAAGTATATAGCTGTGCTGGGCACGGGTTAGACGGAAACTTGCAGCGGGGCTCGCTACTCGTGCTAAAAGGGCCCCGTCTAACAAAACCTAGAGGAGTCCCCAATGGCTCTAGGAGCCAGTGACCAATCACACGTAACATTGCACTTGGTATATAAATGATAACAATTGACAGGAAAGAACATGGTAAGTCTCATAAGGTGCGTCACAGTCCGACGTGGGTAAGTTCCAACGTATTTTACTTTATGCTTGTCATATGCTTGTTTGAAATTCATTAGGATGGTTAGAAACATTCATATCTTAAGTCATATAAACTCTTCAACCAAATGAGAGCTTGAAACTTAAATAGCCATGCACCAGTACAAAGTGTAATGTACTAATCCTCGTTCTCTACGCATGTACCGCGAACCACGAAGGGCGTGCCGCTTAAAGCTCAAGGCGGCACGAACACTTTTGAAGCCTCGTCCGTGTGTTGAAGGCTTGTTTCTGAATCCTTTTGAAGACCCTGCACTCATTCCAAGAGAAGATGACGACTCGACTCCCCTTAATAGCAGGTGGAAAGTGTTATATTTTGCTTGTAAAAAGGGATATAATGTATGGAACGACTATCTCATCAGCGTTCGTTTTGTAATCGAGTCATGTTGTAGCCCACGCGACAATGATTTTAATGGAGTCAATGTAAATAAAGTTTTATTATCAATAAAAAGTTTACTTCTATTTCAAATGTGTCAATCAATTATCTCTGCGTACTCTAACTTGATGTTGTGTTTCGGATAACCTTATGACTATGCCTTGTGCAATCGCAACTTAGGTTCGCACGGCATCACGCCTGGGGGACGACTATCGATTCTACGGAATCGGAGCATGACATGCTGCACACGAATTGATTCTCTGATACACCTTGTACACTGTTCTGATACATTTGGCACCCCTTTGCTCTGTACACTTTGACACTTGACAAATCCACTGCATGGACACTATATGATACATTACACTACTCTGATACACTTGACACATGATGACCCTTAACACTGCACATCTCCTCTAGTGGCTTAGTATCAGACACAACCTCACCTGTATATATTGACCCCCTTTTGTCCAGTTTGTATTAACTCTATGTATGTGTGTGTGTGTGTGTGTGTGTGTGTGTGTGTGTGTGTATTACATAATATATATCAGGTTGAGTTGCTTATATATGTGGAGTGTGGGTAGTGTTCAGGTTGGGAAGAGAGGGAATGAAATTGGTATGACAATACATAGTAGCTTAGTGAGAGCATGAGTTGATTGCTAGGTATAGGGTATTATAGATTAGTTGATGTTTTACCTATATAGATGTATGGATATGATCAATTGTTAGGTATAGGATATGACCTTGGGTTTACCTTAGCTTAAGTGTTCCCTTGGTGAAATGATAACCTATGACTATAGTGTATGTATATATATATATATATATATATATATATATATATATATATATATATATATATATATATATATATATATATATATGAATGCATGTTAATCTAGAATTAGATAGTTGATACCAATAGCCTAGTTGACCATTGACTTAGATATTGACCAATAATCAAATGTTGACCTTGTTGACTAGACAGTTGACCAGAGTTGACCAAGAGTTAACTTTGACCTAGAATGACCTAGAATCATGTAGATTGCATCGTAAACTTTAATTATTATATATTTGAACTCTTTGTAACCTGTATTGCTCTAAATAGGACTCAGTTACTCCGGTTCGGACATCTGTTCTTATTAGTTGCTCATGTCATCAGACGAGTACATTCTCTGATCGTTTTCATTCATGATAGTATCTATATTGGCTGCTTTATACTACTTTACTTGATACTGTCACGTTGTTAACACGGATTGGTACTATATGAATTTTTTCATGAGATGTTATTTCCCAGTAGGTGCATCGGGTATTTCGTATTCATGTACTTTATCATGTGCACCATGTACTCCTCGTACTCGTATTACTTCATGTACACTCATGTGCTCTCATGTACTCTCATGTTCACATGTGCTTCATGTAAAACTAACTATCATGTACGTAACGTAACTTGACCAGATCCTTGTGTATTGATTGGGGTAGGGGTTAGTAGAAGTGGTTATGTGATAAATTTCCAAGTAGTTTCGTCATGTACAACTCTGTTAACTTAGGCATGTGCAATTCAAACCGATTACATGACCATCTTGTGCTCTAAATCACTTATATTTACTTACAATTCTTATTTTCTATAACATTTTTATATACTCAGATTTGTCTATTTTTACTGTTCATATACATCTCTCTCTACAAAGTTTTATGTATTTCATGTTCTTCATGTACATCTCTCTACAACATTTCATGTATTTTATGCTACTGCTCGTTCTATATTTTCTACCATGCTTTGGAACTGCTTTCAGAGATATGTGCTCGTTCCCGTCCTGACAGGATAACGTTGAAATTTTTACAGATAACTTGGAGGATCACAGCTAGCCTATAGGACACCAGTAGTGCTTGGAGTAGACTGCGAGAATTGTTGGGTTGTGTCTTTAAGTTTCTTGTCTTGTATTTGAGTTTTGTCCTGTTTGGTGTTGATAACACTTAAACTATTTGAATCTGGTTGTATTAAACATTGTGTTCCTTTAACCTATATCACTTCTGGTTGTATCTCATTCTGTTATTTTGTATCAAATCTTATCGTGCTGATTATCTGTCTTTAGATTTGTGATTGAGTAGTATCTTCTGAGATTGTCCTCCGTTTGGGGAGTACATCTTATTAGTCAGATTTATTATATTGTGTTAGTTGTTTTTGAGATCTAGGACATCGTTCTACCGTCGATACTGCGGCGTAGACTGGACGTACCCACAGTCTCGTGCCCTTACACTGGGTGCGGGTCGTGACAAATATACCTAGTCTTATATATTTATTTTCTCTCTCTCAGAATCCCGAATTGAATGCAACAATTATTGAAAACGAACAATGAAATCATTTATCGAATAACAGGATGGCATTCACACCATTTTCTCTTTCTCCCTATTCCGACTTCGTCGGTTTTGGCGTCCAAAATACCCTACATTGACATCAAATAATAGGATGGCATTTACACCAGTTGAAGAGCCTAATGCTTTCTTATTAAGAGTTCATTTCGACGAGCAACATGATATTAATCATCTCCAAAATGTTGGTAAATTTTTGCTTTGTATATTGATGTTGGAGGAGCATGTTAGAGACATAGAATGTTCAGTAAATCTTCTCGAGGAGAACTTTCTCAGTTAAATACCACTTATGGAATTGAAGGAGTGATCTGATAGGACAAATTTGTGAATTGTACTATATGGTGGCCATATAGGTTAGTCTTTACAATTAGTGCGAAGTCGTGGTAATATATACTTAGGTTTGTTGTGCTACTGTGAGCCTGTAACTGAGTGATAGAATTCCAAGATTAGTCTAGAAAGTTGCCTCCTTATTCACAATTAGGGTCTGATTGGTAACGGTGTTTTCATCGGTTTTGGGGTACTTTTGAATCGACCGTTTATGAAAATCCTATTTGTTTTTTTTTTTTTTTTGAGGCACTGGTTTTGGTCGGCTCAAAAACCTCGCAAAACCGGTGTAATATAATTTTGGGTGGCTTTATAAACACCCCAAATCATTGGGTTTTGAGGGGTTTTATTATTTTATTTCATTTGTATTCTCACCAAACATATATAATACTAACTACTAATATCCATTCCTATTTAATTATATTCCTGTAAAAAACTTTCAGAATCGTTCGTTAGTGAATTATCGAGCATGGATTGAACCGGTTTAAAAGCCGCTACTTAAACTACAAAAAAAACGGATCGCTCATAACCTGTACTCTAAAAACATCTCATAACTGCTACCCCACAATTGCCAAGCAGACCCTTTGGATTATTGAATAGGCTCATAATTCCTATCTTTCACTCACTTGTTTAATTTTGTCAGATTTGCATCATGCTTTATTTTCTGTTTGTTATTGCTAAGTCTAATCTTTCCATCTCCCTCCTTCCTCGAAGAGTCTAACACATGCTATCTTAAAAATTCTAAACAAGTTTCCTCTCTTAAGTTGTCGTTGGTATTCAACACATGCTAAGATATTGGCGTACGTGGAAGAACAACACTAAGATTTTGTAACATTTGAGGGGTTACAAAACTCAACTAAATCGTCAATTGTTCTTTGGAAATATGTCCTCTCATGGGGATCTATACTAAGCATATAGGCCATCTCCAATTGGGATTTCTATCTTCCCTATTTATCTAGAAGAAATTATTTTAGAAAAAAGCTTCTTCCAATGATGGTTTCAATCATCATTTCTATCTTCATATAAATTCTTCATCTCTCATGACAATTAGCTTGTACAATTTTTATGTAAAAACTCTTACAATTAGGATAAAAATCTCCTCAAATTACAATGCCAAGTAGGATAGAAACTCAATTTAAGAAATCACTATTGGAGATGGCCTCAGAGTGATTTATGTTGATAGTTCATTACAAGAAACTTACAATACCAATTCTCAAATAAAATGCAAATGTATATAGATGACTCGAACTCAACAATAGCTGCAATGCGATGATCACTCTCTTCGGCAGGCCCGGTCGGTCTTCTTCCTCCTACTTAGGACGAGGCCGGGGTGGCGGTCCTGGGATCTCATCCTTTTGTATAGGCCTGTCCTTCTTCCTGCCAGGAGTAGGAGTATCTACGGATCGCACCAAACGAATTCTCCTTGGTACCTCGTAGAACTCCACCGCCGCCGTCACCTCCTCCGCCTCCACCACCACCTCTCCAATAGCCTGCTCGGCTTCCGGCTCCTTGCCTTTGTAAAGCAACCGAGCCCTGCTTCCATCATTCTGATCAAACGGACAAAATGCATGATCAAAATCTATCAGAATGATAATAGCGAGAAAAAAAACTGAGGGTACGTACCTTTCCAACATCTTCTCCTTCGAGACCAAAGCAGCAACACAGTACGTCACGCAGCCAATTTAGGAGGGACCTCGACTGTTAGTAATACCAAACAAAATAGAACTATTGTCATTTATCACAACATAACTATCATAAGAGAGAGAGAGAGAGAGAGAGAGAGAGAGAGACCATTTTCTTCGTGAGGATCCTCCTGCAAGCATACAGAGGTATGGCCAACGCCTTCGGCTAATTATATACAAATGTGTAGGTTGAGGTTCCTACTTCATTAATTGATGCTCTTATTTAAATATATTTAGTTTAGGCGACTAGACTCAGATTTTGTATTGGTGTCTGTTGATCGTGTAAACAAAATTAACCCAATAATGACTTAGATGCCTGCAATGGGTCTTTTTGAAACATAGAATTAAATTAACTGTTAGATTATATTTTGTAATCAATGTAAATATGGCCCATAAGTCCAAGACTAGACATTATATATATTGTAACAAATCCTATCAATGAGAACAAGGCATTATTATTTCCTACATGGTATCAGAGCTCAGAAAATATGGATCCTTCGGATTAGGATAATTTGGGTTGTGTGCACCGCCACCGCCAGTCGCGACGGAGTAGCTGGACGCAGCATCATCTGCCATCGCGGATGTCGGGTGTACAAAAATTTTGTACAACTCCGACGAATCGATGGCAGATGATGCTGCGTCCAGCTACTCCGTCGCGACTGGCGGTGGCGGTGCACACAACCCAAATTATCCTAATCCGAAGGATCTATATTTTCTGAGATCTGATACCATGTAGGAAATAATAATGCCTTGTTCTCATTGATAGGGTTTGTTACAATATATATAGTGTCTAGTCTTGGGCTTTAAGTCTCCTTATGAAGTTTTATATGGTTCGGCTCCTTCGTATGATCATCTACGTATTTTTGGTTGTCTGTGCTATGCGTATGATTTGAAATTCCGACATGATAAATTTGCTAGCATGAGTAGAAAATGTATCTTTGTTGGGTATCCACTTGATAAAAAGGGATGGAAACTGTATGATTTGGAGACTGGTAAATTTTTCGTGTCCCGTGATGTTACTTTTTATGAAAAAGAATTTTCTGGCTCTGCTAGCGAGATGTCTTCTGCAACACGCCATACATCTATTGAGGTGCCGGGAGACGATATAGAAGTTATTGGGATGGTACCGGTTACGGTTACTGAGGTCGGAATGGTTGCTGGTGGCTCGGCACCGAGTGGCGATGATGCACCGGTAGCTGCAGAAGTATTGACAGGAGAGTCCGTTGGGGGTAATACGGATACTACTGATGATACAAGGGATACAGTGTTGCCAGAGGTGCCCGTCGAGGAAGTATTGGGAAGAGGAATGAGAAAGAAATCACAGCCGGTGTGATTACAGAATTTTGTGATGAATGCTATTCGAAGTAAAAGTCTCCCTCTTCACCACAGTTCATCTGTTCCCGTTACATCCTGAGGTACTTCGTATCCTCTAACACAATTTCTAAGTTATGACATATTTACTGCTGGACACAGAGATTTTTTTGCAACTATCACTGCAGGTGTTGAGCCTACTTCTTATCGCCAGGCCTCGCGAGATTCAGGCTGGCGTGCGGCTATGCAAACTGAAATACAGGCTCTGGAAGATAATGAGACTTGGAGTCTTGTCGATTTGCCTCCTGGGAAGAAAGCGTTGGGAAGTAGATGGGTGTACAAAATAAAGTACAAATCCGACGGCAGTGTTGAGCGCTTAAAGGCACGGCTGGTTGTGTTCGATAATCATCAGGTTGAGGGGATCACTATTCAGAGACATTTGTCCCGGTAGCTAAGATGCCTACGGTTAGGACGTTCTTGGCTGTTGCAGCCGTGAGAGGCTGGGCTTTGCACCAGATGGATGTGCACAATGCTTTTCTTCATGGAGATCTGACAGAAAAAGTGTATATGAAGTTGCCGCCAGAATTTTCGTATAGTGAACCAAACAAAGTATGTCGCCTGCGTAAGTCTCTATATGGATTGAAATAGGCACCACGTTGTTGGTTTGCTAAGCTTGCTGCTTCTCTGATATCCTATGGATTTATTCAATCTCATTCCGATTATTTCCTTTTCTCCCTTTTTAAAGGGAATATAGAGTTACATGTTTTGATCTATGTGGATGATATGATTGTGTCTGGTAATGACTCAGGTGCTTTCAGGGACGGATCCAGGATTTAAAGTTGGGATGGGCTACTATAGTACTATTATATCTCAATGTCGAAAATTTGGCATAATTTCTCCTATATTTGTATGGTTCGATACCTGTCATAATGAATAAAAACATTGACCTCTAGCACTAAATAATCATGAACAAGTTCAAAATCATTCATTAACACATTGACACCTCCCCTAACCCCCTATTGACACCTCCCCTAAATCCCAAAAAAAATTCAAATATAAATATATCAATCTAATGAAAATAGATAGAATATAGGATCAATTGAATCTGAAATTTTAAAAAAAAACACACACACAAACAAACATCTTTAACCGGTTAAACTTACCCTTGTACTGGATATTGGAAAAAAGCAGCATACCATGTACTAAAGCAAACCATGATGCCTGGCATAGCTCGATTCTCGCTGAATGATATGGAACATATCCATCCTAAAGAGGAAAAAAAAGTGGTAAATATTACTGGCCATAATGCAGTACATGATTATCAAGGGGCAGGGTAGTTCTGGCAACACTGCATGGCACAATCTTGCTATTAGTTTCAATAAAACAGGCAATTATTCAAGCTTTAATAGTCAGAGTTTGAGGGAAAACAACCAAGGCCTAGAAAACAGCTGTAAGAAAGACATGGAATTTTCTGCCTTTAGTTTTTTTTTCCCCCTCTCCGGAGAGTTTCAACAGCTTACTCCATTTTATGGGATAAATATTACTTAGTACAGTTGCTGAAGTTCTTCTACCATAAAAAAAATAAGTAACCTCTCGAAGGACCTAGAAGAAATCTACATTGTATCGGTAAGAATGGGAGTTCTGATGCATGCCCAGCAAAATACCATGGTTTACTAACAATAGATTTTAATTTTGCCATTGCTCTAATCAAAATAGAGCTTGTAGTTTCACAGAAGCATATAGTAAAACTATCAAATATCATCTTATCCCAATCAACTGATATCTACAGTTTCTAACCAGAAACTTTGTTCAACTTTTTAGTAGAATTTGAGGCCATTATTATGAAAAATATAGATGCACTGCTGAATAAATGCTTTAAAAAAGATTATTATTGATCATAAAGAGAAGGACCCTCATAGTTTTATAGTTGGAAATAGAAAAATAAGATTATTGATCATAAATGAGCAAAAGACTTGCATAGTAGGAAATAGACTTACTTAAATGTCCTCGCCGAAACCTGGGCACTATCCACTGAAGTTGTTATATGAGTCTATGACAAGTCCCTGAAGCATGATTTCAAAGACCAAAACACTTTTTCAACTTCACATGCTCCATATATAAAGAGAAAACTAACTATAGAGTAGAGTAGATGGTATGGAAACTTACAGAAAAGCCACAATTTTCAACTTAGCATGCTCCAATGGACCCTTCCATGCTTGGAGACTAAAAGACACATTCTGGCTTCGAGTTCCTCTGTGATCATTAAAAGGAATAAAAATAATTTATATATATAGAGGATGTTAGCATTTGATACCAAAAAACATAAGATACATATCCACCGCATTTGATACAAAAAACATAAGATACATATCCATAGCATTCGATATTGTCAGCTACTACATATAATCCAAAAAAGTTATATCTAGTCAATCAAGTATGACATATACAAAAAAGTAGTTTGTAGTGACAAACTAGTGAAGCTGTGCCCTTCGCTCTTTCAAACAATCGAACTCATCTATTATCGAATTCACATCGATATCTTCAGAAAGTTCTTTTTCAATGTAGAGAGTCATGCAATCCGAAAGAAACTCATCTTCCATCTTGTTACGAAGTTGCGTCTTGATAAGCTTCATAGCTGAAAATGCTCGTTCCGTTGTTGCCATTGAGATGGGAAGAGTCACTACAAGACGAATCAACCTATCAATCAGATAGAAAATCTCTGACTTCCTTGTCTCAACTAATCTTTGACATAGTTCGGCAATTGTAGCTATATTCTGAAACTCTGAATGATGAGGAATATCAACATTATAATGTTGCAATTGGCTTCTCAAAATGAAAATCTCTTGTTCAGTGAAATCTTTAGGATAGAACTCCTCCGCAAGTTTACAAATATCATCAATTTTAAATGCCTTGAAGTTATCCCTTGGATCCAATGCCGAACTAAGAGTAAGGAGTCTCATTGTTCGTTCATTGAATCTTTCTTCCAACTCCATATCTTGTTTATCTATTGCCTCATTAAAAATATCAAAGTGATAATGATGCTCTAATGTAATGTGACCCCGTTGTTGACATGAACGACCACTACCCTCAAGATAAGGAGCACTTAGATCGGGTATACTTATAATCTTATGCTTCTCACAAAATGTTTTCACTTCTTCAAAGAAAGTACTCCATCCATTTTGTCTCAATTCATGTAGGAGTTTCCTCGTGGAAGAGACAAGGTTCATAGCATTTACTATGTCTTGAGATTTTTGTTGAATAGCTTGACAAAGTATATCTGTGATTTCCATAATTGAATTCACCAAATGTAGAATGAATACAAATTCAAATGATTTTATCTCCCTAGTAGCACCCCTAGCTTGCCCACGTAAGGATTGACTTGTTCCATTCACCCTAATGCTCTCTAGAACTTTATAAGTCGCATCAAACATGTGTATTAAACTGTTCACCGAAGCAAAATGAGAACTCCAACGAGTAGCTCCAGCTCGTTGCAAATTGCCAATCTGATTAGCCCCTCTGCCCGTCTCAAGTTCACCAGCTTCTAACCTGAGGTAGTGATAAGAAGGACAATGGTAGTGATAACATTGAATCTTTCTTCCAACTCCATATCGGGTAATGACTCAGGTGCTCGTGCTTTAGATGCTTTCAAAAAGTAACTTAGTTCTTACTTTCACATGAAGGACCTTGGTGTGTTGAAATACTTTCTTGGCATAGAGGTGGCACGGAGTGCAGAAGGAATTTCTTTGTGTCAAAGGAAGTATGCTTTGGACATCATTTCAGAATGCGACTTGATAGGGTTTGTCACAATATATATATAGTGTCTAGTCTTGGGTTTATGGGCCATATTTACATTGATTACAAAATATAATCTAACATTAACTAAATTAAAAATAAATAAGTCAGCGCTTCTAGATTGGATTGCTTTGTTCAGCTATATTGTCAATGAGTAGAAGTTTCGAACCAGAATGATGCTTTCAGAATCTCCTATGTTAGTCAACTTTAGGGAAAAAATAGTACAATTTTCCAATGTGATCATCAGCGGGGTGGGGATGGAGAGAAAATCGTAATTTTCATATTTTTCTTGAATTTGAGACGTTGTAGCTTTCCCTATCACCATCACAGTGTTTGTTGTTGTCTATGTTTTGGTTACTACATGGGAGGGAGGGTGGGTGGATGTGGGTATGGGTGTGGGTGTGCGCGTGCAGTGGCGGGGGACGGGGATACTTGTATTATAAGAGATTGTGATAGTACTATCTGTTAGTGCCCGGGGCACAATTTTTTGATGGAAAACTAAAATTTCGTAACAATTGTAGAAACAATCGTAATTACGTAACACTTCACAGAAGATACGTAATAAAAATTTCAACTAGTGCTACACTTCACAGAAGGTGCACAAAACGTAACACTTCACAGAAGGTACGTAATAGAAATTCCACTAGTACTACACTTCATAGAAGGTGCACAAAGGAATCCTGATAATATCAACGCAAACACTTCACCGAAGGTGCGTTAATAAAATCCTGATAAAACCAACAAAGAAGAGACAGGCGAAAGACGAAAAAACTTCTGCTGGGGTGAATGATCACCGTTGCTCAAAGCTTTATTCGCCCTACACGAGCACGAACAGCTTCCAGGAACCAGCAAGTTCACGAAGAACTTCTGGAACGCTCGTAAGTAAATATTTGAGATTTGAACGGGCTTTCTGGACTTTACAGACTCCCTTTGCTCTCTTCTTGGTGCTTCTTTCAAAGGAGGCCAAGGGGCTCTATTTATAGAGTGGAGTTGAGACTTCACCTCTTCTCCTATCCGATGTGGGACTAAAATACCAATACTCAAAAATAGAGTTTGATATTTTAGATCATCCCACAATCAGCATAGAAGTGTGCCAGTCCATGCCTACCCCCCGAACACTCTCATGCATGCACGAGACATCCTGGAGTCCGTGTCCGAGTCCGAGTCCGCACAACAAAAATTAACTTGCTTACTTGTTGGATTTAATCCTTTTTCCTTCTAGGAAAATACTCCCATATGGCACAAACTTGTGCCCCACTACACCTCATGTGCACACCTCAACACAAGCAATGCATTATATTGAGATACTCACCATTTGGTGTAGCCGATGTGGGACTATCTTTTCTAGTCCAAAGGCAAAAACACCAACAATCCTCCACATATCTCAATATATGGGTTGAGCGTTCCCTACAGTAACTGCCCATCATGCATTAGGAGAGATGTCGCTACGACTTGAATCTTCCCGCATAGGTTAAATAACAGCATGATACAAGAATGGACTAAGCCTTGAATTCTGCACCATAACTGCAATTCTTCCTACTCACATAATGACATCAACTGTGCTTCTGGCTGCACATTGAAGGCCCTGTGCCAGCCTGGTTTCAGTGTATAATTTTGGGCGTCTACAAGTTTACCCTCAAGAGACGGCCTGATATCTCTTTCTATACATTATAGGTGAGTTCTTTATTAAAGAGATATGGCATGAAGCCTTGCGCTTCCTTGCGGTGCTACACCGCTATGACATGGCCTGAAGCCGAGGTATTACCCCTACCTGGGAACCTCATTGTAGTGTCATACTACTGTAGCATGAGGTCACAAGCCTCTTTGTAGTGCCAAACTACCCAGCATGAAGCCTAAGGATTCCTTGCGGTGTTACGCGGCAACGACATGGCTTGCAATGCCGAGGCTTTACCCCTACCTGGGTACCTCATTGTGGTATCGTGCCACTGTAACATGGGGCCATCCTCCCCTTTGTAGTGCTGTCTACAACTCTTTAATTACGTCATACAGCATTAGGCTACCTGCCTATTTGCGGTGCTACGCCGCTATGACTTGGCTTGCAAAGCCGAGGCATTACCCCTACCTGGGAACCTCATGGTGGAGTCATCCTACTGTAGCATGGAGTTTCACTCCTTGTAGTGCTGCTCTATCATGCTTCCTGCAAAGCACACCAGGCATTCACTCTGCCTGAGAACTCATTAAGGCGTTTAAGCCAACCTTCCACAGGATCTGTTTTTTCCGCAGAAAAATACATAGTAGACAACAGTGGTTATGGGTCTGTATCCCTTCCATGTTCCAGAGAATAAGTACCCACTGTTACCTGATAGTTTCCCAGTCAGTGATCCTCCTTTGAACCAAAAGTTAGATGCCTAGTAGATTTCTCTTTGAACTACTAGCTTAAAACTTTATGGTAGGATTACAAAGACACACTATCAAAATGCCTTTAAACCCATCTTCCTTGCCGTGTCCTCGACCAGCTGGCATTTGAGGCCCTTCGTGAACGGATAACATCGATTACTGCAATGACGCCCCTTTTTATGAGATAGTTCACTGCTCTGTGCTTCAACCGCACCGTCCTCTTCTTCCCGTTGAAGAGTTTGTTTGATGCCACTGCTGCTGTCGCCTGGTTGTCATAGTATATCGGTATTGCCGGTATCTGAGCCCCAACCAGCGGAAGATTATACATGAGCTTCCGAAGCCACTCTGCTTCATCTGCAGCAGCATCCAATGCAAAGAATTCAGATTCCATGGAGGAGCGAGATAATATAGTCTGCTTCTTCGACTTCCACGATATAGCAGCTCCGTCCATGGCGAATATGAATCCACCTGTGGAATACTCGCTCTCCATATCTGAACACCAGCTAGCATCACTGAAGCCTTCCACTACTGACGGATCTCCGCTATAGAAAAGTGCATATGTCTGAGTTTTCTTGAGATATCTCATAACACGCTTCACAACTTTCCAGTGCTCAACGCCTGGATTGCTAGTGAACCGACTCAGCATTCCCACGGCAAAAGCTATGTCAGGCCTTGTGGCAGTAGTAGCGTACATTAAGCTTCCGATGACGCTAGCGTACTCCAACTGCCTGACGCTTTCCCTCGAATTTGGCTCCAGCTTCTGATCACTCCGGTACGGAGTATCAATTATAGGAAGATCTTGATACCCGTAGCGAGTGAGCATCTTCTTAATATAATGAGATTGTGACAGCGCTATTCCAGTGCCTGTCCGGATGATCTTGAGCCCCAAGATTACGTCGGCATCCCCTAAGTCCTTCATACTGAACTTGGTCGAAAGAAATTTCTTTGTCTCTGTGACGCAGCTTAAATCCGTACCTACGATTAGCATATCGTCCACGTAAAGACAAACGATTACTCCTCTTTCGTCAGCAAACTTCGTATAGACACACTTGTCTGTTTCACTGACCCTGTAGCCATTTGACCATATCACCTTGTCAAACTTCTCATGCCATATTTTGGGAGCTTGTTTCAAACCATACAGAGACTTCATCAACTTGCAGACTTTGTCTTCCAGACCTCTGACGACAAAACCTTCTGGTTACTGCATGTAGATCTCTTCGGTCAGCTCACCATTAAGGAATGCCGTTTTCACATCCATCTGATGTATCACCAGCTTGTGTATTACTGCTAGAGCAATTAACAATCTGATGGTTGTCATCCGAGCTACTGGAGCATAAGTGTGAAGGTAGTCGATCCCCTGCTTCTGAGCAAACCCCTTGGCCACTAGCCTGGCCTTGAACTTGTCAATGGTTCCATCTGCTTTCATCTTCTTCTTGAAGATCCATTTGCATCCGATGGATCTTGCTCCTTCTGGCAGGTCAACCAATACCCATGTGTTGTTGGAGGTGATTGAGTCAATCTCGTTGTCTATCGCCTCCTTCCAGAATACAGCATCTCTGGTCTTCATCGCCTCATCATAGGTAAGCGGATCTGCTTCCACATGATAGGTGACGAAGTCATCTCCGAAGTCTTTCGGCCTCCTCGTTCGCTTAGATGACGGCTCAGCGAGTTCTGGTTCAGCTGGTGACTCCTTGACGACAGCTTCATCTAGGACTACTGGTTCATTAAAGACTTCTGTCTGCTTTGTACCCTCATCATTCTCCGGAAGATCCGCGAGAACAACATTCTTGTGTTTTGCAAACTTGTCTTCAAAGTATTCAGCATCGCGAGATTCAATGATATGGTTTGACTCGATATCAAGGAATCTCCGAGCATCACTCTTCTCGGCATACCCCAAGAAGATCGCCTTCGTAGTCCTTGTCCCCAGCTTCTGAATCTTTAGATCCGGGAGCTTCACATAAGCCAGACACCCCCACACTCGAATGACATTCAAGTTAGGTCTGACTTTGAACCAGAGTTCATGAGGAGTTATGTCGAAAGTTGCATATAGCACTCTGTTCAGAATGAACGTTGCCGTTAGTGCAGCTTCTCCCCAGTAGCACTTTGGAAGACCCGCAGTCAACAGCATGGAGTTCATCATCTCTGTCAACGTTCTGTTCTTCCATTCTGCTACTCCGTTGGATTGAGGAGAGTACGGAGCCGTCGTCTCATTGATGATTCCATGTTCTTTGCAGAATGATAAGAATTAATGAGACCGATACTCCCCGCCTCGATCACTCCTTAACCTCTTGAGTTGTTGTCCAGTTTGCCGCTCAGTCTCGGCCCTGAACTCCTTGAACTTCTCAAATGCTTCGTCTTTAGACTTGAGCAAGTAGACGAAAGCATACTTTGAGAAGTCATCGATGAAAGTAATGAAATACTTCATCTCGGCCTTTGTAGAGAATTGTTTGAAGTCACAGATATCTGAGTGAACCAACTCCAGAAGATCTGTGCTTCGATGGACCCTGTGAAAGGGTTTCCTAGTGATCTTCGTCTGAGCACATACTTCGCATTTCTCTACCTTACCCCCACACTTGGAGATAAGTCATAGACTAGACATTTTGTTAATCCTTTTACAATGAACATGTCCTAACCTAATATGCCACAAAGTAATTGCATTTATATTATCATGTTGGGTTACAACAAGCTGAATCTTGTACATTCCTTCAGTTTGGAAAGCTTTTCCGAAGAATGTACCATTCTTGGACATCACTAACTGGCCAGCATTAATGTCCATCCTCAAGCCTGCGTTGCAGAGCAGACTTCCAGAGATCAGGTTCTTAGCAATTACTGGAACATGCTTCACACCTTGAAGCGTCAGAGTGTTCCCCGATGTGAGTTTCAGCTCCACCGTCCCGATCCCCAGTACTTCAGCTTGTGCCTGGTTTGCCATTATGACCTTCTCTGAAGTTGGCTCATAAGAGACGAACCAGTCCTTGTCTGAACAGACATGGCAGGTTGTACCAGTGTCTATCCACCAGTCCAAGTCAGCCCCCACAATTGCAACATGTGCTATCATGGCAACTAGATTAGTAACCATAGAAACCTTACTAGGCTCACCTTGTTCTTTGGACTTGGACTTGCATTCGAATTTGTAGTGGCCCTTCTTGCCACAATTGAAGCAAGTCACATGGGACTTGGACTTCTGCTGCTTGAAAGCAGGACCCTTCACTTTCAGATTCGTGAAGTCCTTCTTTTTGCGATGAGAAGTAGCCTGCTTTTCCTGGTACTCTCTGGTTTGGACCAGATTTGTCTTCGCTAGTTGCTGGGACAGAGTATCCATCTTCTGTTGAGAGCGCATCTCGTCCTCAACATGGATCTCTTGCAAGAAATCTTCCAAGCTAATTTCCATCTTCTTTCGATGCATCCTTGCATAGAAGTTGCTCCATCCTGCAGGAAGTTTTGCGACGATCCCTCCAACGACAAACTTGTCGACGAGGGCATGTTCTCGTCTTCTAGTTTCTGACGCAACTTCAGAAACTCCTTCACTTGGGACAGCACCGACTTCTCGTCTTCGAAGTTCCACTTATGGTATTTTTCTACCATGAAGATCTTAGACCGGTTCTCGTCATCTTCATAGAGCTTTTCCAAGGAGTCCCATATCTCTTTGGCAGATGTCTTCTTGGAGTAGGACTCTGCCAGAGAGTCTTCCATGGAATTGAGTATCAGTACATATACTGTTTTCTCTCTTCCACTTCGCTTGCTTGGTCGTAGCAGCGGCCACAGCCGCAGCAGATCCAGTGGTTGGAACGATCGATTCTTCTTCTGACAGCACGTGATCAACATTCACGAGTTGGAGATTTAAAGTGACCTTTCGTTTCCATATCTGGAAGTGTTCGCCATCGAATTTCTCCAATTTGATAAAGCCGGTATCGATGAGCGAAGCACGAGAGTTATCCATCTTCTCAATAAAGATTTGAGATTGTTAGTGCCCGGGGCACAATTTTTTGATGGAAAACTGAAATTTCGTAACAATTGTAGAAACAATCGTAATTACGTAACACTTCACAGAAGATACGTAATAGAAATTTCAACTAGTGCTACACTTCACAGAAGGTGCACAAAACGTAACACTTCACAGAAGGTACGTAATAGAAATTCCACTAGTGCTACACTTCACAGAAGGTGCACAAAGAAATCCTGATAATATCAACGCAAACACTTCACCGAAGGTGCGTTAATAAAATTCTGATAAAACCAACAAACAAGAGACAGGCGAAAGGCGGAAAAACTCCTGCTGGGGTGAATGATCACCGTTGCTCAAAGCTTTATTCGTCCCACACGAGCACGAACAGCTTCCAGGAACCAGCAAGTTCACGAAGAACTTCTGGAACGCTCGTAAGTAAATATTTGAGATTTGAACGGACTTCCTGGACTTTACAGACTCCATTTTCTCTCTTCTTGGTGCTTCTTTCAAAGGAGGCCAAGGGGCTCTATTTATAGAGTGGAGTTGAGACTTCACCTCTTCTCCTATCCGATGTGGGACTAAAATACCAATACTCAAAAATAGAGTTTGATATTTTAGATCATCCCACAATCAGCATAGAAGTGTGCCAGTCCACGCCTACCCCCCAAGCATGCACGAGACATCCTGGAGTCCGTGTCCGAGTCCGAGTCCGCACAACAAAAATTAACTTGCTTCCTTGTTGGATTTAATCATTTTTCCTTCTAGAAAAATACTCCCACATGGCACAAACTTGTGCCCCACTACACCTCATGTGCACACCTCAACACAAGTAATGCATTATATTGAGATACTCACCATTTGGTGTAGCCGATGTGGGACTATCTTTTCTAGTCCAAAGGCAAAAACACCAACTCTATCTCTCTCCCATATGATATATTCCATATTCCTTCATGCTACTTTAAGCTCACACTGAGAAGCACTTTCTACTAAGATCTCTCTCTTTTTGGTCTTAAAAGATTCTCTCGGAAAATGTCATTCGTTCAAATTCTAATATGAACGCAAATTTCTGTAGTTGGCCGAGATTTTCTAGAGTCCAGTAAAACTTAGAAATTTTATAGTCGCATAAGTGTACTCTTATTTGTCCGAGACTGGTGACTGGGTGTCATGACTATTGTATAAATAAGTTTTTTTTTTTTATTACAATCCACACATGTACACTATACTTTGTTACGATTAGGAGGTTCGAATTCTATCTGCGGCTCCGTCTGATATCAATAATAAGTTTACTCTTAAGAACGCTAAACTGTACAGCCAAAAGTAGGTCAACGTGTTTGTCAATTGACTGTTCTTTTCGCATTAGTGAATGCTTAGTTAGTGAGTAATGACATGATCCGTGTGTCCAGTGTCCTCCACCATGGCCACTGGTCTTGTATATGAATGGAGTGACAGGCCTATCATCTATTTGGTGTGTGGAAATAGTGACAAGTGATAATGGTGGGCAACAGTGGAGGGAGGGGCCCAGCGGGGAGGGTGGGCCCGCGGGGTCCCCTGCTGCTAACTGAAGCAGCAATATTCTGCCATTATTGCCTCTGTCTACTTCTCAGATGACAAAACTCTCAGCAGTGCCTCACTATGAAAGAGCAAAATTTCACGCATTGGGAACTAAGGAGAGGAGCAGTACGTAGCAGCAGCAGTAGTAGTACTTAGTACTACTACTACCCCCCCTATGCCTTTAATCTTTTTTTCCCCCCTCCAAGGGATCAAAAGCACCAAGAAACAAAACAAAGGAGAAGAAAACAACCGAGCGATGGTCATGTCCCCCATGCAAAAGCTTGCTCTTATTAAGTAATATCAAATCCGACATTATATTTTGGGGTACACATAAATTTTTGTTAGTGGTTTCACAAAAGATTGTCATAAGAGACGAACAATATATTGAGATCACAACCGTTGTGACAACCGTGCGATTTTGCCACGCGAGTACTGAAGTGGAGAGTACTGAAGTGTGTTGTAGAAGTGTATGAAAGTGTTTGTGTATATTTTAGGGTCTGCATGGTAATGATATTTTCATAAGTTTCGACCGTGTATAAAGTGTTTTAAATAAAAACGTGTTTGATAAATTTTTTGAGTCACTGAGTTTGGCCGCCTCAAAAACTTCCACGAGTACAATGTAATTTTGGATGTCTTTATAAACATCCCAAATTGAAATATTTTGAGATTTTTTTCTTTTATTTATATCCTTGTAAAAAAAATATAACTATAACTACTAATATTCTCCTATATTTTTTTCTTTCTTATATTTATTTCTTTTGAGGTATCATCAGAGGACTAATTTTTTAAAATTATAGTGTGGGTTGGAAACACTTGACAGGTGCAGTATGGTTTCAACAAGACCTTAGTAAGCACAACAATGACATCTGACCAAACGGTTGTTACCTAGATGAAACACTAGATAGGACTTAGGAGTTGGTCATGAATAAATTTTTCAAAGAAGTCTCCTCTCATAATTTGTCGTTGGTATTCAACACATGCTAAGATATTGGCGCTGGAGAAACGACACTTAGATTTTGTAACATTTGAGGGGTTGCAAAACTTAACTAAATCGTCAGTTGTCCTCTGAAAAAATGTCTACTCTTGGAAAAATTATCGGATGGACCGCACAGCGCACCCGCACCCTTCTACTCCCCAACCGTAGATTACATGAAAATGTATGTACGTACACATCTTCATAACAATCTAACTGGTGACATGGAATTTTTTTTAAAATCAAACTCACACACAGTTGGGAGACTCGAACCTTGCCAACTCGTTCGAGTGTCCTCTCTAATACCACTAGGTTAGACAGCTCGGACAAAGTAGGCCTGTCAATGGTAGACCGAAAATCCGTATCCGATTCGTATTCGAACCGAAAATATCCGAAATTTCGGATACGGATTCGGATATCATATCGGATATTTATCGGATATCGGATGCGGATACGGTAAGTGTCATATCCGAACAAATAATATCCGAACCAATAATATTTAAATTATTTAATAAATTTAAAATGATATTTACTACAAATTATGTTTTTCAACCAAAACTTATTGGAAAGTGTAGATACTTCAAACTATATTTTTCAGCCACTTTAAGTGGTTTAGATCGGTACCATAGGGTTGAACTTAAATTTCCAGCAACGTATATACTATAATATATTTGACATATCATATCTAAAGAGTTCAAATGTTTTTGTTATCACCTTGCAAGCGGCTGAAAAACATAATTTGAAGTATCTACCCGATCTAAACCAGCAAGGTGACAACCAAAACGTTTTAACTCATTTTTTTTCTTCCCTTTTTTTTAATATTTTTTTAGTAATCTTATTGGTTCGGATATTATCCGATATCCGTTAAAATTATTGGTAACGGGTATGGTAGCCAAAAATTATATCCGATCGGATATCGGATAGTTATCGGATATATCCGATAGTTAATGGTTCGGATATGGTAATGCCAATATCCGACCAATAAGCTACCATTGACAGGCCTAGGACAAAGTATAATAAATAACTTCTTCTCTTGGGATGTATAGTAGGCCTACATATTAATTTTACATTTAAGAGGTAATCATTGAGGGAGTTGAAACCGCAACCGAGCTGTCCTTTATTAGAGTAATAAAGGGTAAAGTGCAAAAAACCCCTCGTTAAATATGTTACTTTTGCACTAAAAGACCTCATGCTCTTAAAATTTTCAAAAGTTTGAAATATGCTCATTTTGCCCCCAAGTGACAATTTTAACCCTCCCTCCCCCCCCTCCTTCTTCGGCTGTGTTCGCCGGCGGCGACGGAGGCGGAGGGGGGGGTCGGACGGGGGGAGGGGGGGGGCGGGGGTGGGGGGGGGTCGCTCGCCGGCGAGGGAGTCGGGGGTCGTGGCCGACGAGGGAGCGGGGGGGTCGGGGCCGGCGAAGGAGGAGGAGGGGGTCGGGGGGGCTGGGGGATCGCCGGCGGCGGGGGGGGGAGGGGGTCGGGGGGGGGGGGGGGGCGGGGGGATCGCCGGCGATGGGAGGGGGGTCGGGGGGGCTGGGGGATCACCGGCGGCGGGGGGGACGAGGGGGTCGGGGGGGGGCGGCTGGGGGATCGCCGGCGGTGGGGGGGGAGGGGGTCGGGGGGGCGGGGGGATCGCCGGCGATGGGAGGGGGGTCGGGGGGGCTGGGGGATCGCCGGCGGCGGGGGGCGAGGGGGTCGGGGGGGGCGGGGGGATCGCCGGCGATGGGAGGGGGGTCGGGGGGGCTGGGGGATCGCTGGCGGCGGGAGGGGGGTGGCGAGGTGGTCGGGGGGGGGGGGATCGCCGGCGTTGGGAGGGGGGGCTCGCCGGCGCCGGCGCCGCCGGAGGGTGGGGAGGGGTATTTTTGGTATAAATTTTTTAAATTTTGGCTGGAGGGGCCTAATCGAGCGGATATATAATCTAAGGAGGGGTAAACTGACAAAAAATTCTAAAAGGTCTTTTAGTGCAAAAGTAACATATTTAACGAGGGGTTTTTTGCACTTTACCCGAGTAATAAATTATGCCATCCTTCTCATTAAACAGGCAACTTACAATACCTTCTCAAATACAATGCAGACGTACGTACGTAGATCGTGACTCAAACTAAACAATAGCTGCATTGGCATCACTCTCTTCCGTAGGGCCCCGTCGGTCTTCTTCCTCCTACTTGGGACGAGGCCGGGGTGGCGGTCCTGGGATCTCCTTCGCTATCGGCCTGCCCGTCTTCCTTCTACGAATGTCCTTTGCGTCGTCTGGTAGCGTGGCAGAGACATGTACCCCTCTTTCTGATACCACGTCGAACTTTAAAAACTCCTCCGCCGTCGCAGTAGGCTGCTCAACTTCCTCTCTTTCTTCTGGCTCCTTGCCTTTGTCAAGCAAGCGAGCCTTGCTTCCATCATTCTAATCAAACAGACAAAGTTAATGATCAAAATCTACCAGAATCCTTAATAGCGAGAAAAAAAAACTGAGGGTACGTACCTTTCCAACATCTTCTCCTTCGAGCCCAAAGCAGCAACACAGTACGCCTCGCAGCCAATTTAGGAGGTGTTGTTATTATTATAAAAAAAATCAATTTTTAAATATAATTAATTTCTAATAAATGGATTATTTTATTTGGATGTTAAATCTTATTAACTTCCTATAATCCTATTGATTCATATTCATCACACCATTCAAATACTATTTTATGGCTCTTTATACCTCATTGAAAACCTTTTAATTATAAGGGATGGGTCATGGCTCTATATATGTTCCATGCATTCTTTTCTTTGAAAAGTGAATTGACATGAACAAAAGATAAAAAAAATCATGTCTCTTTCTCTCTTCCTTACCCTAAACACTCTTCTTCATTTTATTTTATTTTTTGAGCAAAGCTAAGTTCGGGTCAATCTCCCCGAGTTGTGTGCGACGACGAAAAACCTGTAGAGCGGGGGTTTTACCACTAGGAGCATCCGGAAAAGTCTGCACATAGACCCGGATTAACTCTTAGGGAGTGCTACGTGCGCGACTTCCCCGGAGGCCGGTAACTTTTAATTTTGTTTATTTTGTTTGCAGATTTCAAAAGAAAAAAATAAAATTATTTCTAACAATCTAAGAGTTAATTCTTGGTATGCCCTGTTACTTTTTCATTCTGAATATTGATCAGAAAATCATATTGTATTCTGGTATATATATACAACTTCATCCAGTATCAAAAGATATGCATTAGTACAAAGACACTTTTGCTAACCACGTTACAAAATACCAGTTTCTGACAAAAACGTGATTTTCTAGTTCTAGATTACAATTGGATCATTTTTTCCACTACAAAATTTTTGTCTTGTCCATAAACATAGTAAGAAACTTTCAAAGAAGCTTCTTAAGGATATGAGCTTTATGAATCATATTGTCTTACAATTTAGTTGCTTCATGCCTCTAGTATTTTGCGGTCATATGGGCACTATACTACTTGCAAGGTCTTAAAGGTACAATATAAGATTGTGGTCCTACATTTTTCTAATATTAGTTTATACATGATTCTCAAGACAATATTCTTATTTTAGTTCACAAGATTTCATGTCCTATGTGTTACTTGTTCCAATCCACAAAGTATGGGCACGAAAACACTAGTATGTATTGGCATGCTTTACTGTATCCTAGAGTATTGTGTTTATGTCGTGTCCGTTACTTAACACATTGCATGCATTTTAGTTTTGGGAAGTGGATTATTTGTTATTTTGATACACATACGATATGTCAATATAGGAATAGAGATATTGACACAATATTGATTTGGCGTACACTTTGGACTTTGGAATGTGTGTTACAGCAAACACACAAATAACACTGATTTTCAAATTCTGTCCTTACTATATTCATTGTTTTGTATCGCATGCTTGCTCAATCTGTATAGTAAATTCTTATACTACCTATGACCAAATAAAGTCCAACAAGAAAGGGTGTGACCTTGGCTCAATTAGTGTCTGACCAAAGATTCAGTTTGCCTATGATTGTGCTGCACGAATTTGTAATAGAGAATCAAGATATTTATGAGTTACTAAGATATCCAAAAATGTTTATGAATGGAATTGGTAACGGTTTGATCTATGAGTTAAAGTTATACACTATAGTTAAGTTCTTTGAGGGGATTGTATTATTTTCTCTGAAAAAATAATAATAATATTTTCTTAGTGTTATTGGCTACACATCCTCTCTTTAATGTCTTTTATTTTGCTCTTCAATTCTGATCGTTTTTAACAACTCATTTAGTGACTCCTAAATGACTAAATTATTAGCTATTACTTGATCCTATTAAATGGTCAATGGCTGTTGGTGGTCTTATTAGATTTTAATTCTCATTAAACTCATTTAATTGTTGGTCTGGGGGTGTATATATATATTCGTTTTGCCCTATTGGAAAAGAAAAAGATATACATATGAAAACTCATTACCTCCTTCTCATTGCCCCTTGCTCTCTCAGTACTCCTCTTAGGAATAAACTTGGCTAAGATACTTGTTCTCCTAGTTATTGTCATGTTTTTCCATTGTGATGGTCGAGTACTCAAAGACTTTCGCTAAAGAGGTACTATGTGGAGGAATATGGACCAAGCAGCCTCAAGAGCTATCAAAAATTATTGTCTTATTGTTTTTCAAATAATTCATTATATTCCTTTTTAGTTTTGGCACCGTCTTCATCCATGCTAAACTGTATCGGTATTGGCCGACAATACTATGATTTTTTTTTTACGACTTGTATGTATACATTGTATTAAGACTAGTTTTATATATATATATATATATATATATATATATATATACAAAAAAAAAAAATATATATATATATATATATATATATATACATATATATATATATGTATATATATTGATTATTTACATAAGAAAACTACAACTCCTTACGTACTTTTTTTCTTTCATTAAAAGTTCATAATAAGAAATCACTTGTATGTATAATTTATGTTGTTCTTGGTCTTGCCATATCAATTTTTTTTTGTTTCCTTTGTTGAAGGGGCCAAATTTTTGTGCGACATGAAAGTATATCATGTCCATGTAGAATGAGAGTTTGCTCCTTATATTTCCTTGGAGAAAGTTTTATTTATATTTCTACATTTCTGTTGTTAACTATTTTATGTAATTTGGTCAAAGTCTTTGATGAACTGATCTACTTTTCATACATATAAACACTAGTGACTTGGGCGTTTTGTAATAATAATGTTTTTTCACTTGGCATCTTAGACGTATATTGTATGATGTAGTTTATTTCTTATTTAACTTGAAATTAATGATACAAGAACTATAACTTGTGTTCTAGCTTCACTGGTTACCTTGTCTTGAACCAAAGATCTCCCCTTTCCATATCAAAAGGTCTCAAACTTTCAACCTTTTATTTCTTCATATTAACATTATTGTTCTTGTTCCTTCTGTTGGTGTTTTTGCCTTTGGACTAGAAAAGATAGTCCCACATCGGCTACACCAAATGGTGAGTATCTCAATATAATGCATTGCTTGTGTTGAGGTGTGCACATGAGGTGTAGTGGGGCACAAATTTGTGCCATGTGGAAGTATTTTCCTAGAAGGAAAAAGGATTAAATCTAACAAGGATGCAAGTTAATTTTTGTTGTGCGGACTCGGACTCGGACACGGACTCCAGGATGTCTCGTGCATGCACGGGAGTGTTCGGGGGGTAGGCGTGGACTGGCACACTTCTATGCTGATTGTGGGATGATCTAAAATATCAAACTCTATTTTTGAGTATTGGTATTTTAGTCCCACATCGGATAGGAGAAGAGGTGAAGTCTCAACTCCACTCTATAAATAGAGCCCCTTGGCCTCCTTTGAAAGATGCTCCAAGAAGAGAGTGAAGGAAGTCTGTAAAGTCCAGGAAGCCCGTTCAAGTCTCAAATATTGACTTACGAGCGTTCCAGAAGTTCTTCGTGAACTTGCTGGTTCCTGGAAGCTGTTCGTGCTCGTGTGGGGCGAATAAAGCTTTGAGCAACGGTGGTTCATTCACCCCAGCATTTCATTCTCGCCTGTCATCGCTGCTGTTGCCTTTTATAGTAACTTCTTTTTAGAAGCTCTACTGCCGATAGTCGCTTGCACAAAAGTCTCTTTAGATTTTTTGTGTATTACGTAGAATCTTTTTAGATCCTCGTAATTCAGAATCCTCCAGGATCTCTGTTGCACATCTTCTTTAAGGTGTTGCATTTGAAACGTTGTCTTTACAATTGTTTCAGTTTCAGAATTTTCTATCAAAAATTGTGCCTCGGCGCTAACAATCTCAAAGCTTTATTGAGAAGATGGATAATTCTCGTGCTTCGCTCATCGATACCGGCTTTAACAAGTTGGAGAAATTCGATGGCGAACACTTCCAGATATGGAGACGAAAGGTCACTTTAAATCTTTAACTCGTGAATGTTGATCACGTGCTGTCAGAAGAAGAACCGATCGTTCCAACCACTGGATCTGCTGCGGCTGTGGCCGCTGCTACAACCAAGCAAGCGAAGTGGAAGAGAGAAAACAGTATATGTAAACTACTGATACTCAATTCCATGGAAGACTCTCTGGCAGGGTCCTACTCCAAGAAGACATCTGCCAAAGAGATATGGGACTCCTTGGGAAAGCTCTATGAAGATGACGAGAACCGGTCCAAGATCTTCATGGTAGAAAAATACCGTAAGTGGACCTTCGAAGACGAGAAGTCGATGCTGCCCCAAGTGAAGGAGTTTCTGAAGTTGCGTCAGAAACTAGAAGACGAGAACATGCCCCTCGTCGACAAGTTTGTCGTTGGAGGGATCGTCGCGAAACTTCCTGCAGGATGGAGCAACTTCTATGCAAGGATGCATCGAAAGAAGATGAAAATTAGCTTGGAAGATTTCTTGCAAGAGATCCATGTTGTGGACGAGATGCGCTCTCAACAGAAGATGGATACTCTGTCCAAGCAACTGGCGAAGGCAAATCTGGTCCAAACCAGAGAATACCAGGGGAAGCAGGCTGCTTCTCATCGCAAAAAGAAGGACTTCACGAATCTGAAAGTGAAGGGTCCTGCTTTTAAGCAGCAGAAGTCCAAGTCCCATGTGACTTGCTTCAATTGTGGCAAGAAGGGCCACTACAAATCCGAATGCAAGTCCAAGCCCAAAGAACAAGGTGAGCCTAGTAAGGTTTCTATGATTACTAATCTAGTTGCCATGATAGCACAGGTTGCAACTATGGGGGCTGACTTGGACTGGTGGATAGACACTGGTGCGACCTGCCATGTCTGTTCAGACAAAGACTGGTTCGTCTCTTATGAGCCAACTTCAGAGAAGGTCATAATGGCAAACCAGGCACAAGCTGAAGTACTGGGGATCGGGACGGTGGAGCTGAAACTCACATCAGGGAACACTCTGACGCTTCAAGGTGTGAAGCATGTTCCAGCAATTGCTAAGATCCTGATCTCTGAAAGTCTGCTCTGCAACGCAGGCTTGAGGATGGACATCAATGCTGGCCAGTTGGTGATGTCCAAGAAGGGTACATTCTTCGGGAAAGCTTTCCAAACTGAAGGAATGTACAAGATTCAGCTTGTTGTAATCCAGCATGATAATATAAATGCAATTACTTTTTCTGATTATTCTCTTGAGTTGTGGCATAATAGGCTAGGACATGTTCATTGTAAAAGGATTAACAGAATGTCTAGTCTAGGACTTATCTCCAAGTGTGGGGGTAAGGTAGAGAAATGCGAAGTATGTGCTCATACGAAGATCACAAGGAAACCCTTTCACAGGGTCCATCGAAGCACAGATCTTCTGGAGTTGGTTCACTCAGATATCTGTGACTTTAAACAATTCTCTACAAAGGCCGGGATGAAGTATTTCATTACTTTCATCGATGACTTCTCAAAGTATGCTTTCGTCTACTTGTTTAAGTCTAAAGACGAAGCATTCGAGAAGTTCAAGGAGTTCAGGACCGAGGCTGAGCGGCAAACTGGACAACAACTCAAGAGGTTAAGGAGTGATCGAGGCGGGGAGTATCGGTCTCATGAATTCTTATCATTCTGCAAAGAACATGGAATCATGAATGAGACAACGGCTCCGTACTCTCATCATTCCAACGGAGTAGCAGAAAGGAAGAACAGAACGTTGACAGAGATAATGAACTCCATGCTGTTGACTACGGGTCTTCCAAAGTGCTACTGGGGAAAAGCTGCACTAACGGCAACGTTTATTCTGAACAGAGTGCCATATGCAACTTCCGACATAAATCCTTATGAACTCTGGTTCAAAGTCAGACCTAACTTGAATGTCATTCGAGTGTGGGGGTGTCTGGCTTATGTGAAGCTCCCGGATCTGAAGATTCAGAAGCTGGGGACAAGGACTATGAAGGCGATCTTCTTGGGGTATGCCGAGAAGAGTGATGCTCGGAGATTCCTTGATATCGAGTCAAACCATATCATCGAATCTCGCGATGCTGAATACTTTGAAGACAAGTTTGCAAAATACAAGAATATTGTTCTCGCGGATCTTTCGGAGAATGATAAGGGTACAAAGCAGACAGAAGTCTTTAATGAACCAGTAGTCCAAGATGAAGCTGTCGTCAAGGAGACACCAGCTGAACCAGAACTTGCTGAGCCGTCAACTAAGCGAACGAGGAGGCCGAAAGACTTCGGAGATGACTTCGTCACCTATCATGTGGAAGCAGATCCGCTTACCTATGATGAGGCGATGAAGACCAGAGATGCTGTATTCTGGAAGGAGGCGATAGACAACGAGATTGACTCAATCACCTCCAACAACACATGGGTATTGGTTGACCTGCCAGAAGGAGCAAGACCCATCGGATACAAATGGATCTTCAAGAAGTAGATAAAAGCAGATGGAACCATTGACAAGTTCAAGGCCAGGCTAGTGGCCAAGGGGTTTGCTCAGAAGCAGGGGATCGACTACTTTGACACTTATGCTCCAGTAGCTCGGATGACAACCATCAGATTGTTAATTGCTCTAGCAGCAATACACAAGCTGGTGATACATCAGATGGATGTGAAAACGGTATTCCTTAATGGCGAGTTGACCGAAGAGATCTACATGCAACAACCAGAAGGTTTTGTCGTCAGAGGTCTGGAAGACAAAGTCTGCAAGTTGATGAAGTCTCTGTATGGTTTGAAACAAGCTCCCAAAATGTGGCATGAGAAGTTTGATAAGGTGATAAGGTCAAATGGCTACAGGGTCAGTGAAACAGACAAGTGTGTCTATACGAAGTTTGCTGACGGAAGAGGAGTAATCGTTTGTCTTTACGTAGACGACATGCTAATCCTAGGTATGGATCTAAGCTGCGTCACAGAGACAAAGAAATTCCTCTCGACCAAGTTCAGTATGAAGGACTTGGGAGATGCCGACGTAATCTTGGGGCTCAAGATCATCCGAACAGGCACTGGAATAGCGCTGTCACAATCTCATTATATTGAGAAGATGCTCACTCGCTACAGGTATCAAGATCTTCCCATAATTGATACACCGTACCGGAGTGATCAGAAGCTGGAGCCTAATTCGAGGGAAAGCGTCAGGCAGTTGGAGTACGCTAGCGTCATCGGAAACTTGATGAACGCTACTACTGCCACAAGGCCTGACATAGCTTTTGTCGTGGGAATGCTGAGTCGGTTCACTAACAATCCAGGCGTTGAGCACTGGAAAGCTGTGAAGCGTGTTATGAGATATCTCAAGAAAACTCAGACATATGCACTTTTCTACAGCGGAGATCCGTCAGTAGTGGAAGGCTTCAGTGATGCTAGCTGGTGTTCAGATATGGAGAGCGAGTATTCCACAGGTGGATTCGTATTTGCCATGGGCGGAGCTGCTATATCGTGGAAGTCGAAGAAGCAGACTATGTTATCTCGCTCCTCCATGGAATCTGAATTCTTTGCATTGGATGCTGCTGCAGATAAAGCAGAGTGGCTTCGGGAGCTCATGTATGATCTTCCGGTGGTTGGGACTCAGATACCGACAATATACCGATATACTGTGACAACCAGGCGGCAGCAGCAGTGACATCAAATGAACTCTTCAACGGGAAGAAGAGAACGGTGCGGTTGAAGCACAGAGCAGTACACGATCTTATCAAGAGAGGTGTTATTGCAGTGATTGATGTTCGGAGTCAGGAAAACCTGGCGGATCCGTTCACCAAGGGCCTCAAGCGCCAGCTGGTCGATGACACAGCTTGTAAAATGGGCTTGAAGGCATTCTGATAGTGTGTCTTTGTAATCCTACCATAAAGTTTTATGCTATTAGTTCAAAGAGAAATCTACTAGGCATCTAACTTTTGGTTCAAAGGAGGATCACTGACTGGAAAACTATCAGGTAACAGTGGGTACTTATTCTCTGGAACATGAAAGGGATACGGACCCATAACCACTGTTGTCTACTATGTATTTTTTGCGGAAAAAATAGATCCTGTGGAAGGTTGGCTTAAACGCCTTAATGAGTTCTCAGGCAGAGTGAATGCCTGGTGTGCTTTACAGAAAGCACGGTAGAGCAGCACTACAAGGAGTGAAACTCTATGCTACAGTGGGGTGACTCCACCATGAGGTTTCCAGGTAGGGGTAATGCCTCGGCTTTGCAAGCCAAGTCATAGCGGCGTAGCACCGCAAATAGGCAGGTAGCCTAATGCTGTATGACGTAATTAAAGAGTTGTAGACAGCACTACAAAGAGGAGGATGGCCCCATGTTACAGTGGCACGACACCACGATGAGGTAACCAGGTAGGGGTAAAGCCTCGGCATTGCAAGCCATGTCGTTGCGGCGTAACACCGCAAGGAAGCCTTAGGCTTCATGCTGGGTAGTTTGGCACTACGAAGAGGCTTGTGACCTCATGCTACAGTAGTATGACACTACGATGAGGTTCCCAGGTAGGGGTAATGCCTCGGCTTCAGGCCATGTCATAGCGGCATAGCACCGCAAGGAAGCGCAAGGCTTCATGCCATATCTCTTTAATAAAGAACTCACCTATAGTGTATGGAAAGAGATATCAGGCCGTCTCTTGAGGGTAAACTTGTAGACGCCCAAAATTATACACTGAAACCAGGCTGGCACATGGCCTTCAATGTGCAGCCAGAAGCACAGTTGATGTCATTATGTGAGTAGGAAGAATTACAGTTATGGTGCAGAATTCAAGGCTTAGTCCATTCTTGTATCATGCTGTTATTTAACCTATGCGGGAAGATTCAAGTCGTAGCGACATCTCTCCTAATGCATGATGGGCAGTCACTGTGGGGAACGCTAAACCCATATATTGAGATATGTGGGGGATTGTTGGTGTTTTTGCCTTTGGACTAGAAAAGATAGTCCCACATCGGCTATACCAAATGGTGAGTATCTCAATATAATGCATTGCTTGTGTTGAGGTGTGCACATGAGGTGTAGTGGGGCACAAGTTTGTGCCATGTGGAAGTATTTTTCTAGAAGAAAAAAGGATTAAATCTAACAAGAATGCAAGTTAATTTTTGTTGTGCGGACTCGGACTCGGACACGGACTCCAGGATGTCTCGTGCATGCACGGGAGTGTTCGGGGGTAGGCGTGGACTGGCACACTTCTATGCTGATTGTGGGATGATCTAAAATATCAAACTCTATTTTTGAGTATTGGTATTTTAGTCCCACATCGGATAGGAGAAGAGGTGAAGTCTCAACTCCACTCTATAAATAGATCCCCTTGGCCTCCTTTGAAAGATGCTCCAAGAAGAGAGTGAAGGGAGTCTGTAAAGTCCAGGAAGCCCGTTCAAGTCTCAAATATTGACTTACGAGCGTTCCAGAAGTTCTTCGTGAACTTGCTGGTTCCTGGAAGCTGTTCGTGCTCGTGTGGGGCGAATAAAGCTTTGAGCAACGGTGGTTCATTCACCCCAGCATTTCATTCTCGCCTGTCATCGCTGCTGTTGCCTTTTATAGTAACTTCTTTTTAGAAGCTCTACTGCCGATAGTCGCTTGCACAAAAGTCTCTTTAGGTTTTTTGTGTATTACGTAGAATTTTTTTAGATCCTCGTAATTCAGAATCCTCCAGGATCTCTGTTGCACATCTTCTTTAAGGTGTTGCATTTGAAACGTTGTCTTTACAATTGTTTCAGTTTCAGAATTTTCCATCAAAAATTGTGCTTCGGCACTAACACCTTCTATATACAATTTATTTATTTTCTCATTCCTTTTGAAGGAGTCAGACTTTTGATCAAACATAAACACAATCTCATACATGCAAATGAGTGTGCTTGTTTGTTTATTTACCAATCATTATTTGAGGAAAGATCAATCATTCTTTTGTGTAAGTTTTATTCTATTTTGAGTATTCGGCTTCTGATCCGATATGTCTGGTTTGCATGTCTTGTGGCTTACCTTGGACTTTTGATGATGTTTCATGACTAGGATGTTGTTGTTTTAATGTTGGATCTTTGCTATATTAAAGAAACGATTTTAAATCATACTCAAAATTATATGCTCAACTAGTGATGGAACACATTCATATCATATTGTCTGTAGTAGAATTTGAGATTTTCTACCATCCTTTTTCTTTGATATGTAGTTTCTGATATTTGTCATTGGTGACAATATATACTTTGTATACATTTGGTCTAATTGATTTTATTTTGATCTTTTTTTTTTGCAAAATATTGTGGTATGTTAGAAATACAAGAGTCAGAAATACTTCTTTATGTTGAAATTTTATTGTCTAAAAGAATTAGACAAAGTAACTATAAGTTTTACTTACCTGAAGATTAGTAACATTTATTTTCTTGAAGACCGAGTTGTTAGATTTTTTTTTCTCTTTTCATACATGATTCTTGTATAGTTATTTCTTCACGTTAGAATATATATTAGAGATTGTGACATGCTAGGAAATGCTCAAATATGCTAAGGTGAAGGCACGTAAAAACAAAAAACAAAAAACAAAACAAAAGTTCTTTGCTCGAATGTTATATTTTATAAATCACATCTTCCAAATTCGTGGATATTAATGGTTGTTTAGCAGGAATAATGGAACTATCTCAATACAATATGATATATTCTTTTGAATTGCTATTACTAAGCCGAAATCAAGACTGGAAGTACAAAAGTGCTTCGATCAATTGGAAAGGTAATTTTCGTAGTTAGAATATATATTTTTGATCGTTTTTATTTCTAATTTTTATTAGAGAAATACATTGTTGAAATCTATGAGCCAATTATCTTGGTTTATACACATGGTTCTGTATATTCTTGTATAAAAGTGATATTCTTCGCATGTTAGTGTGAAACTTAAATGACTATATTATCACAATATTAGACTTTCTAGTCGGGAAAAAAATTACAATATTGTTCAGTCACAATATTGAGAAAATTTTTGTTTTGCTTATATTTCGTGACGTTACAATTCTTTGATTCATTCAGACAATTTAGTTACAAGAAAATAGTTAGTGAAATTGCAAATTCTTTTAAATCTAAGTTTCTAAAGTTGAGATTATTTTGGGTACAAGCCGAAAGGGTCCTTCTGCCAACCGAACGTAAATAACCCTAAGCGATACGGTACTTAATCGTCCCCCTGTGGACCTCCGCTAGCTGGGAACCGGCCCCTACAGCTAACCCAAATTAATCAACACTTGATAAACTAAAGATTTTTTAAGGTTGATTAGCAAAATCTCTTAAACTATTATTCTAATACTTTATACTGTCATTTTTGCAAACAGTCTTACTTTAAGAGGTGATAGTCTCAGATGTATTTTGGCTCACTATCTTAGGACTTATACAGTAATTAGTGGAATCACATACTTTGATTCTGATGACACAGAATATGATTTAAGGGCAACCCAAATATCTGGCTTAGTCAAACCAAAAAATTTCTAAAGAAATGGACTACTATTGGTTTCATAAGATTCTTAAGTGTTTTTTCTGAGCCATTATATGACATTTTCTTCGGATATAAAGACACTCAAAATTACTAAGATCCAGTATAAGGATTCATCTGTGAAACTACTTTGATACTCATAAGTTGATAGGTCCATGTGACAAACTGTTGTAGCTAGGAGTATCAAAGAATTTGAAATTGTATATTTAAACATAGTTTGTACTAAAGCTGAATGGATCAGATATCTTGCTATGTATATATCAAATAGATCCAGGCCTAAATTCTACTCTTACTATGACTTCATGAAGTATTGAATATGTTAAGCATCTTATTATGCATATACATGATATACATATTTCTGTACCTGTCATTTTTATAAATTATGCTAAAGAATTATTAAAGCATTATCTTGTGAATTCTAAGATGAACAGGTACTTGCAGCTGCATTTTAAGGCATTAGAAGAGCCTAAAAGGAAAAATTATGGTTCTTGACTATATAAGTCATAAAGAACTATACAGATATCTTGACGAAAAGTCTGTTTACTCTTAACGAAGAGTTTGTCTAGAAAATTAATCCTAGAATCATCAAGGGGGATGGGGTTAAGCCCATAGTATAGTCACCAGCAGTGGCAACCCAACCGAGTCTGACTGGAGATCCCAAGAAGCCGGTTCAATGGGTAGGAACAAGCTGGACTAGGTGACTATTATGGAACACTGACCTGAGATTAAATTCTCTTTAAAATAAAAGTCCAGGAGGCTGTACATGTGTACATTCATACCCTATCCCTATGGTGACAGTGTTCCTTTTGTGATATGGATAGGGTGAGTTTAAACTCTTAATAAGTCCAAGCATGATATGCAGGGTTGATTCCTATCACCAACCCTTAAGGACTTACCTATATGAGAGGTCGTGAGGGTCGCGACTATAGGACAGGACGATCCTAGACAACTCTCATGAATGTGTAAAAGTGCGCATGGCCATTCAAACGCGCCACCCGATAGACCCAAGAACCTCTAGCGTACTATGTGTGTCATTTTCTGAATCTGGTTTAAGAAGTCTGATTCAAGGCATAGTCCATCAAGCACTTCTTCAGACAAAGACAATAGTCACTACGTGAGATTCAAGGCTGTAGTCCATCTCATCTATGCATAGTATTCACTTGCCTAGAAATTTTGTACTTTGATTTTATTTATTTTTTGAATATTGTTATCTTTACTTTTGTTTTGTTTTTTAGAAACTTGATTTTTGGGAGGGATTGTTGTTATTATTATAAAAAAATTAATTTTTAAATACAATTAATTCCTAATAAATGGATTATTTTATTTGGATGTTAAATCTTATTAACTTCCTATTGATTCATATTCATCACACCATTCAAATACTATTTTATGGCTCTTTATGCCTCATTGAAAACCTTTTAATTATAAGGGATGGGTCATGGCTCTATATATGTTCCATGCATTCTTTTCTTTGAAAAGTGAATTGACATGAACAAAAGATAAAAAAAAAATCATGTCTCTTTCTCTCTTCCTTACCCTAAACACTCTTCTTCATTTTATTTTATTTTCTGGGCAAAGCTAAGTTCGGGTCAATCTTCCCGAGTTGTGTGCGACGACGGAAAACCGGTAGAGCGGGAGTTTTACCACTAGGAGCATCCGGAAAAGTCTGCACATAGACCCGGATTAACTCTTAGGGCAGTGCTACGTGCGCGACTTCTCCGGAGGCCGGTAACTTCTAATTTTGTTTATTTTGTTTGCAGATTTCAAAAGGAAAAAATAAAATTATTTCTAACAGGAGGGACCTCGACTGTTAGTAATACCAAACAAAATAGAACTATTGTCAGTTATCACAACATAACTATCATAAGATGAGAGAGAGAGAGAGAGAGAGACCATTTTTTTCGTGAGGATCCTCCTGCAAGCATACAGAGGAATGGGCAACGCCTTCGGCTAATTATATACAAATGTGTAGGTTGAGGTTCCTTCTCCAATTATTGATGCTCTTATTTAAATATATTTAGTTTAGGCGACTAGACTCAGATTTTGTATTGGTGTCTGTTGATCGTGTAAACATAATTAGCCCAAGAATTGACTTAAGACACTGCAATGGGTCTTTTTATAACATAGAATTAAATTAACTAATTAAAAATAAATAAGTCAGCGCTTCTAGATTGGATTGCTTTGTTCAGCTATAATGTCAATAAGTAGAAGTTCCGAACCAGAGTGGTGCTTATTTCCTATGTTAGTCAACTTTTTGGGGGGGGGGGGGGGGGGGGGGGGGGGGGGTATTTTTACCTCTAATTAGAACATCTTGATGACTAATTAAACTCCTAAAAGAAAGCAGTAGTCTATACTTATTTATGCAATCCAACCTCTCATTCGAGAGAAAAAATATTATTGTAAGTTCTAGAAATAGTTCAATTTTTCATATATCCATAATACTGACGATATAGAGTCTGAAAAGAGAAACACAATGAAAGACCAAAATTTTATACAAAAATTGCATGATCAAATTGTGTATACAAATTTTTGAGATTAATGTAGTTTTATTACTTTTGATGTTATAGTTATCATGAGTTGTAAAAGACTGGTTTATGATATACTTTGTAATTGATTTGACTTGCACTACATAGTAATGTGACATTTTACTTAATTTTTTGTGAAATTATTTTGATATTAATTTAGTTTTAAATTTCTCATGAATAATTTCTTGACATAAAATTAGCTTACTTTATTTTAGAATTTTTTTATAACAAGGAACTTCATGTTCCAATACCACTTCATCGTTAAGGGAAGAATGGGCCTCGTTTAGCATCTCAAGAACTAACAATCATGTGTATATATTAGAGTTTTTCTTTATCTATATTAAACAGATTTAACACTTTTGGGCGTACGTCAATTGGTAACCAAAACACCATTGGTACAATACTCAAGCTACAGACCTAAGCAGAGTTGAGTTTCCCCCAGATCTTTCATCAACAATTCTGACTCAGGTGCAAAGCAGTTATCTCAAGCTCTTAAGGAATTCTGATAAATTTGTTTCATCACATAAACTGCTTCAATCGTAAATCCAAAATATGATTTATTGATAAAAACAGGATGTCATACCTCATTATTCATATATTTTTGACTAATCAAAAACCCACTTAGGCGGGTATACCACATTCATCCAAATTATTTTAATCCAAAAAATAAATGTCTCAACCTGATTGAAAGCGTGTTCCAGGATCTATTCATCAATTAGACGAAGTCCTTTAGGGACTTCCATATAGATTTCAATATATAATCATACAAATATCAATAACCACATCCACCAACTGCATGTTCAATCAAACTGGCATGGTAGCGAACATAGTAACATCCATTACGGGAGGAAAAATCAACTCGTAATCAATAGTGTGTTGAAAGAAGCCTTCTATCACACCTTGATTGCCAAATCGATAAGTTGCCATCGGGCATGATGTCGTATAACCCTAAGTTGTGCTTGTATATGGTGTGCTCGTTTACATTTGTAAAGTAGTTATTTTTTAGAAGTTTACAGCAGATAAAACAAAGAAATTGGATAAGAACATAACATAGAAAAATAACTCTTTATTGATAATATACAACATAAACATAGACTCTCAAACAACCGAGCAGAAAATTGTCAAACTTGCCTTACAACTTAGAAACAATAAAATGAGATACGTCGTGTTGGAAATCGAACACGCCTTACAAGCACTCCGATACCGTGTCCGAGATGTTGTCACAACGAAGACTTAGGCCAACCTACTAGAAATCACCAAACCCCATCTAGCGAACACCAAGCACTGAATAAGACAAGTATATGGCGGTGACTACGTCACCTAAACAAATTCTAATCTATAAAACTCATATGAAATTACAAGATTGACAAAAATCATTGTTGAACCTTTTGCCCTAATAGATTCAACCCTCTCACTACAATAAAGAAGAAACAATAGAGATTGCAATGAAATCACTCACTAACCCGTTGTAATCTCCCTAACCGAAGTTGACAACTCTTCGATCAGATCTTCTCATTCCTTTTGTCTTGCAACACTACAAGAAAAAATCTCTTTTACAACGTTCCATCTATAGTACTTTCTGAAAACGTTGTAAATATGGGGGGTATTCTACAAATTTATTATAAAAATATTGTTAAATACAAGTACAAACAACGTTTTATATTCAAATGTTATGGCTTCTACAATGGTCATTCTCAAAATTTGTGTATTATTACTGTCTTCAACAACGTTTTATTAATATTATAATATTTATTAATTTTGACAACATTTATTTAATGTTTTCCAAGTTATTAATTTTGACAATGTATTTAAAATATCGTCAAAATATCATGTTCAACAACGTTTATCAACTGTTGTACATACATGTTGTTTCACAATGTTTGTTCGATGTTGTAAAATAAATTTTATTTTACCACTTTATATAACGTTGTGTATGTAATATCGTTTTACAATGTTTAAGAATCATTGTAAAAAGTTTGTATAAAACAACTTTTATGAATGTTATAAAAGATATGTATTTCACAATATTGTAAATTTATCTTCAAAACGTTGCTATGACAATATTATTTGAAATGTTGGTCTTATTATGTCGATACCTCACTTGGCTGCTCATAATTAAATGGATCTATCATGTGCCAAAATCCATCCCTTTTACGACTTTGAAAGACAAGTCTAATATATCAACTTCTTGCACCAATCCCTTCCACAGCTTCTTGCTCATCAAAATCTTCATTCTTGTAAAAATCATGGTTCCTCTACCTCTATTTTACTCTTTAAAATGCTGCTTTAATCTAGCATTTCAATAACTATCATGGATGTACCCATGTTTTTCTTGGCCATTTTGTCGTTTTTTTGGTCGTTTTTATCGTTTTTGGTTTTTTTTATCGCTTTTTTGTCGTTTTGTCGCTTTCATTTTTGTCATTTTTTTTTTCAATTTTTTGTCCTTTTTCGTCTTTTTGTCGTCTTTTGTCATTTTTGGTCGTTCATTGTTCTTTTTTGACTTTTTGGGGTTTCTTAGTTTTTTTTCATGTTTTTGTTCCTTTTTATCGTTTTTTATCATTTTATCGCTTATTATCGCTTTTGTCGTTTTTCGATCGCTTTTTGGTGGCTTTTTTTGTTTTTTTTGTCTTTTTTGCCATTGTTTTTCATTTTTTGGTCATTTTGTCGTTTTTTTTTCTTTTTCTGTTTCATTTGGTCATTTTTTATGTTTTTTTCCTTTTTGTCTTTTCATCTTTTTCGTTTTTTGTGTAGTGTTTTATTTTTTTTCGTTTTTCGTCATTTTTTTTTTGTTTTCTCGTTTTTGATCCTTTTTTTTTGTTTTTGGACATTTTTTCGATTTCGATTTTTTTTTCTTTTTCCTTTATTTATATGGTCACCAAACATGGGAATGTACTTTTCCAGAGAATTTAATTACTTGGAATTTGATTTCAGAAAATATGGAATTCTCGGCTATATAATATTCCGCATACCAAATGTCCCCTAAGATTAAAAAAAAGGTCACATAAAAGTATTATCTAACACACGAAAATTTTATTTTTGTCACTTAATATTTCTTTTAGTTGCCAATAAATATTTGTCACATAAAAGTATTACATACACAATTTTTTTTACATCTTGTAACAAAAAATTAAAATAATTAAAAAATAAATAAATATGCTATTTGGATTTGACTGAAGATGAAGATTTTGGTATTATTTTGATATCAATATTTAAATCATACCAAGCATTCATGTCAAAATCTTACCGGATTTGAGTACACCAAACATTCATGTCAAAATCTTACCAGATTTGACTATATTAAAAATTCATGTCAAATATTCAGTACTAACCGAATTTGGCATATATTCTTTATATGAAAACCAAATTAAACCATAAATACACTTTCATCTCTCCTACGAAAAAGCCCTAGCCTACCATTCCCCCTTTTATCACGAAATCTAGCGCGCACAACATAATTTCCCCCCTTTTTTCCATAGTAAAATTTTCGGATCATCCTATTCCCTCCTCTTTGACGCCCACAAAAACTCTCTACCCCCAGAAAAAAAAAAATTGATTGAGGCTAGATCGAAGAGATATGTATTCTCCCTCACATCTATACTTTTCTCTACGGTGTTGAACCTTAAATTTCTTCTACTCTCGGCTCACCTCTCCATCTTCTATCCCACGGTTGCAGCAATCTTTTTCCCAAACAAAGTCGGAATCCGCTCGAGGAGGACCGATGGCCATTGATCAGTCGTCATTGTAGAATCCTTAAGGTTCGTATATTTGAAATTTACTAATTTAGAAACTTTGAGTTTATTATTGGAATTTTAACTAGTTTTACTTATATATATTTGCATGCATCCTTGTGTTGTATATGTTGAGCCATACAACATGACAAAATTGTTGTTTGTTTTGTTATATATGTTGTTGTGATGTCACCGCCATATACGTCATAACGACACCATCACATGCTAAGTGTTTATATAAATGTCACTAAGAAATTTTATATGATAATGTGCATGTATTGAAATCTGCCTTTGAAGATTAGTTAAAGATTAGGCTATGTACACATTAAAAGAAGGAAAATTTATGAAATGCCCAAAAATCGTAAAAGTTTTATGAAAAATCCACCACAAAATAACATTTTATCGCGTGCCCAGAATTAGCAAAAAATATATATAAAAGGGTTCGAAATGACATTTTTGCCCTTCTAATTTATTGAAAACACCCACGAAACCTACTATTCAAAAAAACCGTTTCGATTCTTCCTATTCTTCCATACGCTGCTCACTTTCGAATCTAGCTTTTCTCCTCCAAAATCTTCAAACCTTACATCAAAAACTCGTCGAAATTTTTTGGAAAGTCTGACAAACGGTAAAACTGTTAAAATGGAGGTCAAAACATTATTTTTTTTGTGATTCTAAAATTTTAGAAGGCCGACAAACAATAAATTTATTTATCTCAGGCTCCTCGAAAATATGCTCCTTTTGCGACAAACGGAACCTCGTTTCGACATCCCAGTCAAAAGTTGTCCCTCCAAAGTTTCAACTGGTCATTCCTCGTGTTAAAATGTAGGAGAATAATCATTCTCCGTGTTAAAATGCTGACCATTCTCCGTGGTAATATCACGGAGAATGGCAATTCTCCGTGTTAATATCACGAAGAATTGTCATTCTTCGTGTTAAATTGACAGATAATTGCTATTATTCGTGATTAAAATGACGGAGAATAGCCATTCTCCGTCATTTTAACACAGAAAATGGCCATTCCCCGTGTTAAATTGACGGAGAATTATCATTCTCTGTATTAAAATGACGGAGAATGCCCACTTCCCGTGTTAAAATACAGGAGAATGGTCATTCTCCGTAATTTTAACACGGAGAATAACCATTCTCCGTTGTTAAAATCACGGAGAATGACAATTCTCCGTCATTTTAATACGGAGAATGATCATTCTTCGTGTTAAAATCACGGAGAATTATCATTTTTCGTGTTAAAATGACGGAGAATGGCCACTCCCCGTGTTAAAATGCAGGAGAATGGTCATTCTCCGTTGTTAAAATCACGGAGAATGACCATTCCTCGTGTTAAAATGCAGGAGAACGGTCATTCTCCGTGTTAAAATCACGGAAAATGGACATTCTCCGTGTTAAAATCACGGAGAACAGTTGACAGAAACCTAATTTTTTATTTTTTTTGTAGAAAAAAATTTGTCAGTAATAAAGATTCAAGAGTTTTCCGCTCTTCTTTTTAAAACGATGTTAACACTTTTGGAGAAGAAGAAGATCTTCTCTCCACAATTTATCTAATCGCCAAAAAACTTCAAATCTCTCCACGAAGATGGTGATGATGATGATGATGACCGATAATCGGAGTTCGACTGAAGAAAAGTACAGTGAACTACGAACGATCTTTGCGATCTCTGCTGAAAATGAGAGCAATGGAATCCAGATCTCTCGTGAAGAAGAAGACGAAAATCGCAATCCAAATCTGAGTTTGTGAATTCAAATACATATATATATGACCAAATTTGTGCGTAGGGGTAGTTATGGTATTATCAAAATGGCAATTTTATAAATACAGAACATCTAAAGGGAATCCTGGAATATTTAAGGTGAAAATATATCATTCTGGATATTTCATAAAACCCACCCTACGGATGGATTTTTAGTAAAAACCAATACCGAAATTGGACATCTCAGTAATTTCCAGTTAAAAAAATACATAAATCTTATCACAATCAAACCTTTTAGATGGAACCAGATTTAGTATATACCTATGTAAATATCCAAACATTTGGAAAAACATGTGGTCAGATATGCTTCTCGGAACTCTACAAAATGATAGTGTTTGTCCCACCTCTCTTTAACATCTTACCAAACATGTCTAGTATTGCATGTGAGATACTTGAGGATGCTGCAATCAGTTTACTAGAGCTTCATATGGAATGTATGGAGTAAAATGGAATATTTTCTATGTTCGTGAAATCGTTCAATGGGTCAATTAGATTTTAATAGATTCGACACAATTTTAACGTTATAATTAATTAGTATATTGAAAATATCTTAGGGGACGTTTGGTACGTGGTATTTTTTTTATTTTTGAAAATATTTACGGTAAGAATCTATTACTATGTTTGTCTGGGGTATAAAAAATTTATTCTGGAAAATTACAAATATCAGGATAAATGGTTTATCCATAAAACATGAGAAGCCTATCCGTTAAGAATATGTGGGTATATTTTTTTGCCCTGTCAAAAAAATTTGTTTCTTCTTTTTTTTTTTTATCATTTTTTTAACCTTTTTCTCGTTTTTTTTTCTTCGTTTTTTTTGTCTTCTTTTGTTGTTTTGGGCTTTTTTTTTTTTTTTTTTTTTTACATTTTTGTCGGTTTCTGGTTTTTTTTAATTTTTTTTTGAGTTTTTGTTGTTTTTGTCTATTTTTTGTCATTTTTTTTTTTTGTCTTTTTGATATCTTTTTGTCATTTTTTGTCTTTCTTTTGTCATTTTTTAGTTTTTTTAGTTTTTTTGGGTCCTTTTTTTATCGTTTTTGGTTGTTTTCTGTTTCTTTTGTTGCTTTTTGTCATTTTTTTATCGTTCTTTTCACTTATTTGTTTTTTTTTTGTTTTTTGTTTTTTTTTCATTTTTTGGGGTTTGGTTTGTTTTGTCTTTTTTTTTGTCGTTTTTTGTCTTTCTTTTGTCGTTTCTTGTCGTTTTTTTTCGTTTTGAATTATTTATTGTTGTTGTTTTTATCGCTTTTTGTCGTATTTTCGTTTTTGATATTTTTTGTCGTTTTTATTTTTTTTCCTTTCTTTGTTACATTTTTTTCGTTTTTGGATTTTATTTTTCATTTTTTTTATTTTTTCGTTTTTTTTTATCTTTTTTATTTTTTTCCCCAAAATAATTATTTATCAAATATGGGAATGTAATTTTTCAGAGAATTTAATTACTTGAAATTTGATCTCCGAAAATATAGAATTTCTAGCTATATAGTATTTAGCATACTAAACGTCCCCTAAGGTATTTTCTATAGACTAAGGGGGCGTTTGGTTCAAGTTTTTGTGGCTTGGGATTGAGTTTTGAATTCTTTATCCATGTTTGGTATGTTTATGATTGGGAATGAGGAGGGAATATGAGGAGCTTAGGAGGGAAAGCTATTCCCATTGACTTGGAAAAGCTATTCCCATTCCCCCCATTGGGAATAGATTTGCTTTCCTAGAAATGATGCTTGGCTATTTTGTTTGGACGGTTATACCCTCTTTTTATTTTCAAATTTTTAACTTCTATCCCAAACATGTAAATCATCATGAAATTAATGAAAGGGTATTAAAGGAAAACTAAATAAATTAATATTTCTATCCCTTTGTAAACCAAACATGGAGATAAAATTTTTAAATTTTTTGAACTACGTATTCCCAACCTAACCAAACATGGATATGGAAATGTTGAATTCCTTTCCCATGGGAAAGAAATTGAAAACCTATTCCTAGAAATATAAAAACTTGATCCAAACGAGCCCTAACTAATTATAACATTTAATATGTTTAAGTAACAAACCCACCTAATGACCTAAACCATATAAAAAGAATACATAAATCTTATCACCGTCAAACCTTTCTATTCTATAATGTATTTATAACTTCTACATCTTCGCCATATATATTTTTTCATTATTTTAATCTCACCAATCCATGGGCAAACCTTAGGAATGCTTTCAACTTAGTTCATGTAGTCATGTCTAACATCTGACCTCATTGAGGTTTTTACCAATATTGTGGAAGCTTATTAAATTGATATTTTGTGAAATTATATCGCTCCTATTCTGCCACTCTAGTTTTACCTATGTTGTTTTATTAAGTTTGACCTATGTTCCCCATGTATTTACAGGAAATAATAATTGCAATCTTACATTTCTTAGTATTAACTTATCTCTCTATTAATTAAATCGTTCTTTCGTGAGATCAACTTTGATGCAACATTTAAACATGCAAAGTGAAAAGTGATGGACACTATCCTTTCAGGATAATAGAGTGCTTGTATAAAATAAAAATAGAAGTATGTTTTGATGATTTTGGAGAGAGTATTGATTTATTTACATGTAATTTGTTCATTTAGCCAAGATGTTACTCTATACAGAAGTATGTTTTGATGAATTTGGAGAGAGTAAAAAATTGGACCACATTTAATGAGCCAAATATCATGGTAAAGTATAGTTACCACTGGTATAACCCTCATGCCCATTGTACAGAACCTTACGGAAATTTTTGGTGATTCCAAATCTGAACCATATATTGCTGCTCATAATATGATCCTATCTCATGCCACTGTCGCTGGCATCTGCAAGGAACTATATCAGGTAAAAACGTGATGCAACTAATGGATTTGGTGACATCTTTATCATTTCTAATGCCTTTATATTTAATTACTTTTAAATTGTACTAGTTGCATAATATTATATGTGCTTGTTTCCTTGCACTATATATTTTTCTCTCAACCAAGACGAGGAGTTTCAATTGATGGGCTCTATGTTTGGAGTTGCATTGTAACTTAATTCTCCTTTGAGAACTACACATAAAATAGAAATTTGTATTTAAGATATTGCACAAAACTAAGTTCATTCTGTCTTATTTGAGAATAAAAGGAAGCAATTTGAATTTTGATGAGCAAGGAAAAATGAAGAGAAGTTATCTACCCGTTCTCTTTTCATTGCCATGAGATTATTTTTGAACTTTATTTTTACTATATACCAATACTGATTCATTTGTTACATGTTCTCGCAGGTTCTTAGATCCTTTGATCTTTGGTGATTAGAGCTGTCAAAATGGGCTAAGCCCGTTGGGCCGGCCCACCCCGCCCGCCAAAAAGGTGGGTTGGGCCGAGCATTTAGGGGCCCGCCAAAACAGGTGGGCCTAGGCGGGCTGGCCCGCTAGTAGTCCGCCCCACGGTGGGCTAGCCCGCGGACCAAGTGGGTTGGTCCGCCATCTATTTTTTTATAAAATTTTTAATTTTTAATTTAGCACATATATGAGATATGTATTATAAATGATAAAAATTTTCATTTAATGCAAGTAATAACGTATAAAATATTAAATTGGGTCATTTATTTACATGAATGAAGGCGTTTTAAAGAAATATCTACTATTATAATGTTTCTTGTATTTTACTTGTAATTTGATGCATATGAAAGTGAGTAGAAAATATTATATATATGATTTTTTTTCTTTTTAAGAAACTAAACAATAATTAAAAAATTAAAAAAATTAAGCGGGCTAGCCCGCCTAGCCCGCGGCCCGTCGGTGGGTTGGGCTGGGTTGTAATTTTTTCAGCCCGCTAAAATGGTGGGTCGGCTCACCCCGCACCGCCAAATGGTGGGTTATGTGGGTTATGGGCCGGCCCGCCCCGCCGGCCCGTCTTGACAGCGCCATTGGTGATTACCCACTAGAAATGTGCCAAATCCTAACATCAAGACTATCCTTGGGGTAAGTCACTAGTAAAATTATGCAACTATGAGGTTGATGTCATTAGTAGATCTGGTGAAATCCTATATTCCCTCATTAAGGAAACCCTTGGGTTAAGTCACTTCTCTTCAACTTTTTTATGATCATGTAAATTTTTGTAGTTGTGCAATTCATGATTTTTCCCCCCTCTATTAACGCTATTTCTTCATGAAAGTGCTTATTCCCTCTATTAACATTATTTCTTCATGAATTGCACAACTATATTCATGATTTTTTTTCCTTTAACAATTTTTATTCGGTATTTGCAGTGTATAATAAATGGGGAAGGTTTGTACCTGATAGAGGGGGTGGGTTCGCGGTGATGAAATGAGAGGTCGTGGCAATTATGGAGGTGGGATGGGTTATGGAAAAGGGGATTACAAAACATGGCAGAGTTGCTGAGAAAGTGACACAACAACGGTGGCAACAGTAGGAGCGGGTAGCAACAACAACATTCGTAGCAGCAGTAGCAGCAGTAGCAGCAACAACAACATTGAGAGCGGATATTTGAATAATGTATTTTTTTTTTGTAATAATGGTAATCAATACATTTATTTATAATTTTTTTAAAAAAATGGAAACATAATCAACGACGTTTCAAAACTGTTGTAAGATAACATTATAACAACTTTTCTAAACCTCGTAAAATTTATTTACAATACTTTTAAATCATTGTTGATATTATAATACAACATACAAATATTTATTACAACATTTGGTAGACATGATTGGATAAAATATACAACATTTGTTATAAGTGTATAAACCTTTTTAACAATGTTTGTACACACTACAAGAATAAGGACTTTTCTTGACGGTGATTCCCCGTTAAGAAATGGGTATCTTGACGGTTGCAGATCCGTCAACTAGGCCGGAGTCAAGAAAAGATCCCCCTTTTCTTGACGGTCGCTGACAGGACTTTTCGTGACGGTATTTGATCGTCATATTAAGTGGTTTTCTTGACTGTTTTTAGCCGTCAAGATAGCAGTTTTTAGAAACCGTCAACGTAGGCAAAAAATTTTCTTTACTCCGGCCTAGATGACGGCTTTTAGCCGTCAAGAAAAGCATTTGTTTTGACGGACAAAACCCGTCATGAAAAGCAGTAATTCACGGCTATTATACCGCATGATATGAATTAAAGTTGACGTTTGACAACCGTCAAGAGAAGCTATCCAAAGTACCATCAAGAGAAGCATGCCAAAATTTCGTCAAGAATTATATAATATCAATCAACCACACATAATATCAATCCAGAAGCTACACACATCAAATTACTATAAAATCCAAAGTTTATATTAACAAACTGTATTGTTCATACAACAAAAACTTCCAACACACATCCCAGCACATGTATTCTTCACTTGTCCAACCACAACATAATCCAACCATAAAGTACACATCCCATATCTGTTGTTTCCATACCACTTAAATATCCAAACCACAAACATCCATCACTTGTCACCATAAAACAAAATCCACCAACACTACAAAAATAAAACAAAAAAAGTAGCAAACCATATCGGAGCACATCCCTAGCCATATCCACAGCATTCCCCTATTCACAGCATGCATGCACCTTCATTTTTCAGCAAGTTCCTGAGAGAACAAGAACACAAAGTATCAACTCAGTATTACAGAATCTGAAGGCTAGCTATATTGAAAAAGTGTAAAAGTTAGAAAGAAATAGCTTACAAAAACTTCCAAGATGCACTAAGATATCCTTATTTGACTGGTGGTTTCCATTCAACAAGCACTTTGATTGCCCAAATAAGAATTTTTTTGAAGCATTAGAATTTTTAGTTTGACTTAATGAAAAATAATAATTTTTTCCTTACAGACTAGCAACAATACTTGCATAATCCTATAGTTGTTGAGTTTGTGTGGTATCTAGGACCCTTATATCACCTACTTAACCCCAAAGGGCATGAAGTCATTTATTTGGAAAAAAAATCCCTTTGAGCATTTATATTGGAGGCCAGTGACTAAAACTCAGATAAGTTATTTAATAAGTACGAGTGCTCACCTTACTTGCCTCCATGAGGATTGATACTCAACCCAAAAGACCCCCAAATTCCTGATACCACTATACCTATCACATACTCAACCCAAAAGACCAAAATTGATACATAAACCCAAGACCTAAAGCCTCTGAACTAGTTTAGGATATCAGATATCTACTCTAACATTCAAATCGGAAATCATCCTAACTAACATATCAATATCTGTCACGCCCCGCTCCCGTAGGAGCCATCGTCCTCGCTAAGGCGTGATGCCGCACGGGCCTAGGTTGCGTCCGTGCAAGGCCAAGTCCAAAAATGGCCGATTCGAGCTAGGCCACAGAGTCGCACAGAGTGTCCCCATTTGCAGCGGAAAGTAAATGAACACAAGTAGAAGCGAATTCAAACTCTTTTATTGATATTTAAGAAGTTTACAAGCGCCGCTAGGCTGATATTACAAGTCTCTCAAGCTCTCTCTCTCTGAAACATAAAAGGCGTGCCAAGTGGCTTACAAGATGGAATGATACATGGCGATGTTCCGATACATTATGTCTTGTATATAGTGCTCCAGCTCCTAGCAACGCTCCAAGGCTCCAGAGATAGCTCCGCGCCTTAGCACGTTCGAGGGAAGCTCCGCACCCGATGACGTCTCCTGCATCCTGTAAGCAGACTGTGGGGTTATCAGTACATTTTTATGCACTGGTGGGGAGGCTAGCTCGCCCACAATGCTATCATTACCAAACACGTTCCATTTACTTTTGTGCACCGTCTATCATTCATTATCTTTCTAATCTTGCCTTAGGATCAGTTTTATAGCATATTTCGTAAACTATCTCATGTTACCGAATTCAAGTGTCTGCATGGGAATGCATGCACGACTTACCCATACTTACCGTCCGGCCTTCCCTGTCCAGAGTAAACCAAGTTAGTCAACAATTCACAAGTAGTAACTTAACGTGATTCATGTAAACATTCAATGTTAGCTGCCTCAGGTTCTAGCACGTCGTAGGCACGTTCTAGCACGTCGTAGACACGTTATCTAACACGTCGTAGGCATGTTCAGAGTGTTACATTTCAAGCATGTTCAGGAGTGTTACATTTCGGGCATGTTCAGAGTATTACATTTCAAGCATGTTCAGGACGTTACATTTCAAGCATGTTCAGGATGTTACATTTCCAGCATGTTCAGGAGGCACTTCATTTAGTTAACTTAGATTACTTATTTCAATACAAGGACTTGCACGTGGATTGCCACCAACATAGTCCACTTAATCTACATACATGGGTCGTTGGCATCACAAGCCATTTTGGACATATCACGTGGGCATTCTCACCTATCGAAGCGTGATGGCTGGTACACCTTGATAGTCTCTTGAAATGCCTGGCCTTACGTCTCCTTGAGTGGCCGAGCCCCCACTCAAAGCAGCCCATAAGCCCCATGTCTGATTATGCCTAGGCCGGCCACGGTATTCCCCCCCATCGCCCGTGCCGCAGAATCCTTCCTCATGACGGCCACGGTATTCCCCTCCATCGCCCGTGCCGTTTGTCCACGACTATTTCGTATTGACTTGTCATTTAACTTAACGGCTGTCTTTAGCCATAACGCGTTATCGACCAGGTTGGCGTCCGTACAGCGCGGGTAGCGAGCCCCGTTACACGTGCCCGTCATACCTGTTGCTAACGTCTTTCATATCTTATCTTTTATTCACTCTTTCATTTCTTTCTTTCACTTGTTCGTTCATTCATTCATTTTTCACGTACTACCAAAATAAGTCATATCAGCGACGTATTTAGCGACGCAAAGATAGTTCGTCGCTAATATTTAGGGTTTTAGCGACGTTAGTATAAAACGTCGCTGTTTGTCGCCAACAGCGATTAAATAGCGACGTCTAGCGGCTACAATTTGTTAAATGGGAACCTGCGTCGCAAGTTCGTCGGTATCCGTCGCTGAAATAGCGACGTGTAGCGACGCACTTTAAGCAGCATCGCCGTTTATTATATGTCAGCGACGTTTAGCGACGTCCTATAAGGACGTCGCTAATCGTTTCATATAGCCAGCGAGGGTTTCCTTTTCGATCATTAACAATTTTCCCCCCCAATTTTGGGCGCGCTCCTCCTCCACTACGCTCCTCCGGCGATTTCCTCCTATGTAGTAATCTTGCATTATTACATATAACTGAAATCCGGTTGGAGGATTATGTCAAAACACACGGGTTAGAAAATTATGACATGTTAGTCTTCCGACACCGCGGTAACATGGATGTCACATTAAGGGTCTTCGACAAGATGACATATTGTGAAAAGATATATCCTTATAGTTCTCCTACGTATGTTGAAGAAAACCTCTGTACTTCCTCCAGGTCATGCCGCCGGTTGTGCTGCTTTCCCCTCTTCTTCCTGTCCACTTCTTCTCCCCCGACTCTACACTTGAGCTAGATATCATATGTGGCTAAGAGAGTCAAATAAGAAGAAGGGAAGTAGGGAGGAATAGATGGGTTCAGAGCCATGGTGGAGGAGAGAAGAAGGAAAATGCTTGATCAGAACTTGAGGTGGAAAAGTTGTGACGTTGATAGCGTGAGAGAGGGAGAGGGTGGAAAAGTTCTTCTCCCCCGACTCTACACTTGAGGTGGATATCATATTTTGGTTTCTGTATTTTGGCTCCAGCTCCATTTGCATTAATCTACGGTACGACATGGTGATCAGGACATAGTCCCTGCAGCCATTCGACTGGCGAGGCAAAAACTATGTAGCCGTAGATAAAGTTGACTGTCCTCCGACCCTCATCCCTCGGCAATGATGATACGACAACCTATCACTATATCTTATATAGTAGTAGATGATGTCTTAGTATTACATTATGTGAGTTCATCTTGATTCTGTTACATTCTTCAGATACTACATACGATAAGAACATATACTACACCATATGTACAGAACATAGATGATTCACACTAATGTATGTTAGAATGATTCTTGGGTTGTGTTCTGAGCCATGCGTTCTCATACTTGGCAATTAAGTTGTGGACCATTTTGTGTGACATTGTTGTTACAAATTTTTATATATCTTTGTTGATTGATGAGATTGTGTTTCAAATGTGTTCGTGATTGTGTGTATCTGTGTTGTTTGATACTGTGTTCGTGATACACACCGTTGTTGCTGTAACAAATGGTGTATGGGATGCTGTAAATGCTGCAGGGGATGCTACAAATGCTGCAGGGAATGCTGCAAATGTTGTATTTTTTTTTTTTCAATATTAGCGACGTTCAGCGACGCGCAGCGACGTTCAGCGACGAAAATAACGTCGCTAAGTAAGTACACCGACGTCGCTAACATTGATGAATACCGTCGCTGATCGTCACTATACGTCGGTAATGTAGCGACATAGGAAAGTCGCAGAACGTCGCCGTAAGGCTCTCAAGCCAGGTCAGCATCGATGCATGTAAAGTCGCTCAACGTCGCTAGTATGCGTCGGTAAATATAGACGTTTTACGTCGCTGGCAGTCGCTACATTAGCGACGTATCCTCGTCGCTAAAGCTCATCGCAATAGCGACGTATTACGACGTTTTCTTGTTTAGCGACTAGGTTAATCGCGACTACGTGAATACGTCGCTAAATACGTCGCTAATCATAATTAGCGACGTATTTTCCCTATTTAGCGACGTTTTGAAGCATCGCTGATTTGATAGATTTTAGTAGTGACGTATTCATTCATTCATACATTATGCAACTCTCCGTACGGAAGTCGCCTTGGCGACCCATCGGTCCCGAAGTCTTTCAATGTTGCTATACTCTACTCGGAACGACTATGTCGATAGTCTTCCGTTTTATTGTTGTAACCCATTCATTGTTTTATTGTTGAACGCGTAAGGGACTTTACGTAAGCTTGTGCCATAGCACGAGCGTGGAGCGCGGTACGAGAATTCTCATATTTTCTATGTTTCTTTCCATATTCTGTACAAGCATACAAGATGGGATTATTCCCTTAGCTAGGTGCGTTGAGTCATTCATTTATTAGCATGTACGGTGTTGACGCCTAGCGATTCAAACAATAGTGTCCGTATTGTTATGTGTCTAGGCTAAGCAAAGACGGGTTCATCGGAGCCACCTACATTAGCGATGTTCGCATCGGCCGAGCGATACTCCGAGCGCGCCTTTGAAAGTCTAAGTCTGGATTCGTCTTGACGGGCCAACGTAAGCCTTGCATCGATTCTTCATCAGGTTGATGCCAACCCTTCGGGTCGACGGCTCGTTTGAGTCGTTGCACTTGCCGTTTGAATCGGCGTTCCGCTAGGGCAGAGCGGGTCGTTACATAATACACCACTCAAAATAAGTCTCGTCCTCGAGACTTCCTGAGTGCAGGTCATCCTACCGTTCCTTAACCCATGTCGGGTACGTATCTTAAACAATTTCTATCGAATGACTCTACCGCTCGATGGCATCGAACTATACTCGATACCTTTACCAGTCCCGTGTCTGCATACGTTTGGTCGATTTTATTGTATAACTTTTCATTCATTTTAGAGTTGATGGTACTTATTCAATTCAAGCATTTCTTCGACTTGGTTGCTATTTCTTCGTGTCATGGGACTAAAATAGTCGTACGTGGCACGTTGTAATTCGTCAAATGCGAGGGTCGTAGGCTGAGGCAAACTCACTTTCGTTTATCTCGGTCATCGAGATGACCCGGTTCGCTTTTCAAGCATTCTTGTCCACGAAATCAGTATGATTTTTCTTAGCGGGGTCGACCAAGTCTAAGAAATTTTTGTCCGATTCAAGACCAAGTATTGTACTATCATCGAGTATATCTTCCTATCAATGGTTCAATTCGTCATACCAATTTTTACTTGTACGATATCGATTCCATATCATTCACTTGTTTAGGGCCAATCTCGTTGTCGTTCACGCGCACTCCGCTCACACGTTTCTTTGATTCCGAGCCACGCTCGTACTAGTATCATTCCTTTCTTTTAACACGATCTCATGTTCTCGACACTCTTCTATTCCTCAAGTCATGCTTGAACTCAACGTATCACTTGGCTGGATCGTGCACGCATTCCAGGCGTCCCCAAAATACATGCATTCAGCCAAGCCGTATGATAGAGAATTCGTCATTCTCACTCGAGTCGCATCGTGCACATACTCAGGCGTCCCTAAAATATATACATGTCAGCCGAATCTCGTGAGTAGGGTTTCCTATTGTTGCATCATTCAATCCATCCATGTCAATCCTTAAGATCAATCTTTTGATTGCAAATACTTGAAATAGGGCGTCTCGCCTATCCGCTAGGCCATTTCTCAAGGCTAAGTCAATGTCAGGATTGGAATCATAGTTCCCCAACAATAATGCCAGCACTGACCCCAATCCTAGGGTCAAACCAAAGTCGGTAGTGCGGGATTTTCTACCCAAGCTCGCGTCACTCAGATTTCTAAACATCGAGCACGATCACCTATTCGCATCAATGCATTCGTTACGCATATTCAAATCCATTCAAATCACCAATTCTAACCAATTCATGTATTCGATCAAGAGGTCGTCCAGCTTTGACAATACGTTGCGTCCCAATCTCACGCGAGTCCGATTATCTACGGTGGTTCATGAATCACCATACAACGCACCCGCGGAATAATTATTCTCATTGGGGCGTAACTCTTGTTTGAGTCTAGACTAATTCATTCTCGATACGCGGATTGGACCTACGCAATCCTCAAGCTCAATCATTAAGCACACCAAGTCATTCTCAAGTTCACCTTCGCGTCAAACCACAAGTCGAAACATACAAATTGCCACGCCATGCTAGTTCAATCCCCCCCGCTGTATGAATTACCATACCAGCACTCACGCGGAGTGATCGCCCTAATCGGCGCGACACATGTGCGAGGCTGGAGTTACGCTCGCATAAGACAAGAACGTCAAGTTGTGGTTATCGAGGAAGCAATTCCAATATTTTATTTCCATCCAAGTCAAGATCTCTATTCGATAGTCCGACCGTCATTCATTCCACCAGAAAATCCTCGAGCCACGTCTATATTTTCTTTGACACGTTTTAACATCCCGAGTATAGCATCCGTCAGAACAATGACATTTGCACGATCGTCATTCGTCGAGTCAGAGTACCCCCGAGTTATCGCATATCGATCTTTGATACGCCTCAATACCATCGACGATATGCGTAACCTGACGATCTTCCTTTGCAACCAATTTTGAGTCGTGCGACTGATGCTATTGTCCGAACTGGATATACCACAATTCTATTCGATTCAATCCAAGATGAAGTTCGATCGCTATTCCTCGAGCTAGTTTTAATATCATTCTCCAAACTCAAGTCACATTTCATTTGACCCAATCCGAAATCACAAGTGCTATCCTCTAGCTTCCTCGATCAAGATATACATCTTCATTCATCGTTTCGAGTCATTTTCTCTTGCATTGTCCATTGACAAGTTGTCCGAACGACATCTCGTTCGGGACATTCAAAGTCACGACCAACTAAGCGTGACGCGTTCTAAGGCTTTGCACGATACCATCGCTTGCCGACATACTCGTTCTATCCGTAAATCTTTTAGTCTTGCTCGAACCATTTCTATAACGTCCATATACCACTCAGGGTTCGAGCCACTCGACTCGTCGTCGACACTCAATCTTATTCTTCTCCGAACCTATCATATACACCACTCGGGTTCAAGTCATTCTATTTAATCCACAATCACATTCGCATTATTTTGCTAAGACATATTTCAGATTCGTTCGACGAATCTCTAGCGTAATCGCTCACGTCGTATCGACGCACTAAGTCGTTCGTACTATTCCTCAAAACCCAAATCAATCTTTTGTGCACGCCTAAGCGTTAGTTTGATAGCGTTCCTATCGATATACACTCTAAGTGTAGCTTCGTCCCTGACCGAGCGGTACTTGATATCGCTCGCAACTCGATTGCACCAAAAGTCGAGGTGCACGAGACGCGGACTAAGTTGTGCCGCATAACCATCTCGTACGGACTATATTCCGAGTTTGTACGCTCAATTGCTAGGGTCATCGTAGGACTAGTTAGGCATGCACACGACATGTTAACTTTAGCACGTGTTTTCATTCAAGACAAGTTGACACCGTTCCGCACAAAGGCCTACCGATGCATTCGGCGATAGCCTACCAATGCGTTCAATTGAACGCCTGAACGAGCTTTTGAAAATATTAGACTTATTGTATGGAACGTCCCAAGGCACAATGAGAGAGAGCGTACACTTCTTTTTCCAACGACGAGCTTTCAAAACTGAGAAAATCGAAATGAAGTCCAAGGACGTAAAGCCGTGCTCTAATCCCAATCTGTCACGCTCCGCTCCCATAGGAGCGATCGTCCTCGCTAAGGTGTGATGCCGCAAGGGCCTAGGTTGCGCCCGTACAAGGCCAAGTCCAGAAACGGCCGATTCGAGCTAGGCCACAGAGTCGCACAGAGTGTCCCCATTTGCAGCAGAAAATAAATGAACAAAGTAGAAGCGAATTCAAACTCTTTTATTGATATTCAAGAAGTTTACAAGCGGCGCTAGGCCGATATTACAAGTCTCTCAAGCTCTCTCTCTCTGAAACATAAAAGGCGTGCCAAGTGGCCTACAAGATGGAATGATACATAGCGATGTTCTGATACATTATGTCCTGTATATGGTGCTCCAGCTCCTAGCAACGCTCCAAGGCTCCAGAGATAGCTCCGCGCCTTAGCACGTTCGCAGAAAGTTCCGTACCCGATGACGTCTCCTGCATCATGCAAGCAGACTGTGGGGTTATCAGTACATTTTTATGCACTGGTGGGGAGGCTAGCTCGCCCATAATGCTATCATTTCCAAACACGTTCCATTTACTTTTGTGCACCGTCTATCATTCATTATCTTTCTAATCTTGTCTTAGGATCAGTTTTATGGCATATTTCGTAACCTATCTGGTGTTACCGAATTCAAGTGTCTGCATGGGAATGCATGCACGACTTACCCATACTTACCGTCTGGCCTTCCCTGTCTAGAGTAAACCAAGTTAGTCAACAATTCACAAGTAGTAACTTAACGTGATTCATATAAACATTCAATGTTAGCTGCCTCAGGTTCTAGCACGTCGTAGGCACGTTCTAGCACGTCGTAGGCACGTTATATAACACGTCGTAGACATGTTCAGAGTGTTAAATTTCAAGCATGTTCAGGAGTGTTACATTTTGGGCATGTTCAGAGTGTTACATTTCAAGCATGTTCAGGACGTTACATTTCAAGCATATTCAGGATGTTACATTTCCAGCATGTTCAGGAGGCACTTCATTTAGTTAACTTAGATTACTTGTTTCAATGCAAGTACTTGTACGTGGATTGCCACCAGCATAGTCTACTTAATCTACATGCATGGGTCGCTGGCATCACAAGCCATTTTGGACATATCACGTGGGCTTTCTCACCTATCGAAGTGTGATGGCTGGTACACCTTGATAGTCTCTTGAAATGTCGGGCCTTATGTCTCCTTGAGTGGCCGAGCCCCCACTCAAAGCAGCCTGTAAGCCCCATGTCTGATTCTGCCTAGGCCGGCCACGGTATTCCCCCCATCGCCCGTGCCGCAGAATCCTTCCTAATGACGGCCACGGTATTTCTCCCATCGCCCGTGCCGTTTGTCCACGACCATTTCGTATTGACTTGTCATTTAACTTAACGGCTGTCTTTAGCCATAATGCGTTATCGACCAGGTTGGCGTCCGTGCAGCGCGGGTAGCGAGCCCCGTTGCACGTGCCCGTCATACCTGTCGCTAACGTCTTTCATGTCTTATCTTTTATTCACTCTTTCATTTCTTTCTTTCACTTGTTCGTTCATTCATTCATTTTTACGTATTCATTCATTTATTCATTCATACATTATGCAACTTCCAGTACGGAAGTCGCCTTGGCGACCCATCGGTCCTAAAGTCTTTTAATGATGCTATACTCTACTCGGAATGACTATGTCGATAGTCTTCCGTTTTATTGTTGTAACCCATTCATTGTTTTATTGTTGAACGCGTAAGGGACTTTACGTAAGCTTGTGCCGTAGCACGAGCGTGGAGCGCGGTACGAGAATTCTCATATTTTCCATGTTTCTTTCTATATTCTATACAAGCATACAAGATGGGATTATTCCCTTAGCTAGGTGCGTTGAGTCATTCATTTATTAGCATGTGCAGTGTTGACGCCTAGCGATTCAAGCAATAGTGTCCGTATTATTATGTGTCTAGGCTAAGCAAAGATGGGTTCATCGGAGCCACCCACCTTAGCGATGTTCGTATCGGCCGAGCGATACTCCGAGCGCGCCTTTGAAAGTCTAAGTCTGGATTCGTCTTGACGGGCCAACATAAGCCTTGCATCGATTCTTCATCAGGTCGATGCCAACTCTTCGGATCGACGGCTCGTTTGAGTCGTTGCACTTGCCGTTTGAATCGGCATTCTGCTAGGGCAGAGCGGGTCGTTACAATATATACCTTCATATGAAATTAACTATACAACTAATCTATTGATAGCTCAAGCTAAGACTCTAACATCTAAAGCTAACCCCAAACTCTGGTACAAACTAACATCTAATAAATCTGATACTAACCTCACATCTATGATACACAACTGTTTCTTTGATACGTACAGTAGAACCCCAAAGCCAAACTCTGAAATTCAAACCCCTCTCTAGATATCCTAAGCCCAAAACCAATGGCCAACTGCCCTGCATTGCTCCTACTACTACTGCTACTGTTACTGCAAGCTACTGCTGCTGCATTTGCTATTACAAATGCTCAAAGAGCCTGCTACTGCTGCTGCTGCATGCTACTGCTCTGCTAATGCAAAAACAGGCAATGGCCAAGGCAAGCCAATGCTTGCAGCAACACCAAGGCAAACAATTGCCTTGGCAAGTTGCTGATGCTTGGGCTACTGCCGCTGCTTGCATTGCTGCTTGCATTGCAATGCAAGCCCAAACAGGCCTGCAAGCTGCAACTCAAAGCCAAGGCAATGGCCGATATAATCTATCATCAAAAACTAACCACTATCATATATTATATAATTTTTCGTGAGCAAAGGGGGGGTCTTCAAATAACATAGAAAAAATTATAGTCAACAAATTAAATAATCCACTGATACTCAACAAAAGTATAACATAGAAAAAAATAACCTGGACATAGAAATTGATATATAAAGTATGGGCTCAGAGTTTAGTAAAGGCTTCTTGAAAAATATTTTCAACCCCAATGTGTAGCCAATAAACAATTCGTCCCATTATGAAATTGATACTCCAAGTTATACTGATACTCACAAATTTTAAATGTGGTATCAGTACCCAAAAATTTAGCTCAATGTGTAAAATATATCAAAAATTTATACTGATTGCTCGAGGAAAAGAAGGATCAAGGGATCGAACTTACTGTTGTGACATTTAACATGATAATTGATGCTCTGTGTAAAGAAGGAATGGTTGAAAAAGTTTATAAAGTATTAGATGTGATGATTCAAAGAGGTTTGGACCTCGATGTAGTACCATACAATACCTTAATGGATGGAAATTGCTTAATACAAGGCCATGGAGTCTGGCAAACTTGGTTTAAAAATATCCATATAGATGTCCTAGCAAACTATGCATCGAAGCTGATACACCATGTGTTCTTATCATGCAATAAGAAAATAACTTTGTCCATAGAACAAATGCATTCTTAGTTTCGCACAAGGGGCATGTATTTTTGGGTTTTTAACTAGAACCAAAACAAGTTAATATTAAGTTTCTGGATCTCTATGTTAGGGTACCATCAGATTTGTTTAGTATGTATAATAATTTGTCAACGCTTCTTTAAAGTGCAATTGCATGATAGGATAGAAAAACAAACACAACTCAATGATGGCTGATTAACATTAATTTTGTTAAAAGCAAAGAATCAAAGAATAGATGAGATAATCAAATATCAATGGCAGCAATACCATAGGGAATCCTCTGTCAAATAGTTCGATGCCAACCAACGAAACTACCGGAACCATCCCCAGAGGACTAAAAAATCTGTAGTCACACAGACTCTGATACAACCATTTCTTTGGCAATAATAATGTCACAGCAGAACATATAATGGGAAAATTTAAAGGGAACAGAAAAAAATGAATGGAGGAGTTATACCTTTCGGCATCAACATTTATAGCCTTCAAGAAGGCGATTAGGGCATCGAGCGCATTCTCTTGCACCGGAGCATCGAATTCTCTATTGTCTTTCAAAACAAAGAATCTACCGAACAAAAAATGATCAGTTATGCAAAGTTTTCCATCATCGACATCAGTTCTTACACATTAAAAATCCAAAAATTTCCAAACAAAGAATTTAAGAAAAACTAGGCCAATTTTGACTTCGAAAATGCAAAGTAAACACAAAAAATGTCTTATCTCGTATCTACTGTGGCACGACGAAGGACTTCCCAGAGAGGAAACCGCTACTTGTCATCGCTCGACGCCGCCATCCTTGTTGAAGCGGATGCGATCCACATTTCCCTTTTTGACATGATAAATTTTAGATCTTCCCTAAAATAGAACCAACTTCAAAGCCCTAAAATGATAAATTTTACAAATTTTCAGAAATTAAGAAATGGAACCAACTTCAAATCCCTAAAATAAAAATTCACAAATTTGTAGAAATCAAAAGAGGAAAAAGTTCTTTTTTTCATCTATATCATCAACATAACCCAAAAAAAGAAAGAAACCCTAATAAAACCCTAAGAAATGGTACCTCATGTCCTCGAGGTCGACATCATCGTCGTCAAAATCTGCCTCCTCGGCCAAAATGGCGTCAATGGTCGATCGCGACGTGGAAGCAGCGGAGCACGCCGTCGTGCCTCTTCTTCTTCTTTCCACCGGACCTCTTCTTCTTTCCGAGATTGCTGTTTCTTTGCAAGGGGAGGACGACAAGAGATGGCACGGCGGAGTGCTCCGCTTCTTCAACGACCGGGATCGGAACGGCTGGGCTCGAAGAAGAGGAGTAGGAGAAATAAAGGGAGGAAGAGAGGAAAGGACTCGAAGAGGAGAGGAGGAGAAATGGAGAGAGGAGTTGTTTCTGAGAGAGAATTTTTTTCATCGAAAAAAATTTGCTGCTCCTCTCCGTAAAAAATAACCACAGCCGTCAACAAATATAAAAAATTTAAAAAAATTACTATAATGGCAGCCAAAAAATTTGTGCCAATTTTTTCGCACATACATTAGTTGAGGTTTTTATCAATCCGTCAACAGAAAAAATTGTGTTTCTTGACGGATCCTCTAAAACCGTCAACTATTATGGTAAAAATTAGCTAAATTAACTTAGAATGTGTGCTTTTTTGACGTATACCTAAAACCGTCAAGATAACCACTATTGTTGACGGATTTCGACGACCGTCAACTTATAAACCGTCAAGAATCGTCATTTTTCTTGTAGTGACACTATTGTACAAAAATTATGTACAATATTTACTAAAGGTGGTAAATATTATTTTACCACAGTTCCAGAACGTGGTTAAAATTATATTTAAAACACTTGTAATACGTTTTAAAAATTATTTTTTACAATACTTGCAAAATGTTGTAAAAAGTTCACCCCCTGGCTTTTACGACCATGGAGATAACAACCTTCTATTAAACATTGACCTTTTACTACATTTTTTCAACATTGTAAAAAGGTGGTTTTTTTTTCTTTTGACCTTTTACAACATTTTTTCAATGTTGTAAAAAAGGTTTTTTCTCGGTGTTGTATGGTGAAGCCCTAAGAGTAAAGTGCAGACTTTCTCTTAGATCTCCTATGGACGAGCGTCCCGAATCACAATTTTTGTGCTTTATCCACCCTATATATATATATATTTTTTTTTTTTTTTCCACCCTATATATATTTATATTTTTTTCCACCATATATATATATATATATATATATATATATATATATATATATATATATATATATATATATATTTTATATATATATATATATATATATATATATATATATATATATATATATATATATATATATATATATTCACAAGACCTTTTATTGATAAGCAAAGTGATAAGCAAAGTGGGCTCTGAAAGAGGCTTACAGACCGGTACAGAGCCAAAACCACAAAAGAGCTCTGTTAAGCTAAGTAAGACAGTCAAAAGTAAAACTAAAAGCAAAATTTCTAAATTTCAAAATTTTGAAATTGAAATTTCGAAAAGTGGAGGTTCTATTCGAAATTTTGAAACCAAAATTTCGAAATTTCAAATGCTGTTGACCGCAACACGCGTGACCCGAGGAGGGACAGGGTGCGCGGCTCGAGAAGGGGGCACACTGACCGAGGTAGGAGCACGCGAACCTAGGGGGGCTCTCTGCTCGAGGGAGCCTCGCCCCCTCCAGCTCTTGGCCCGAAGCAAGGGGCTCCGGCGGAGGATCGGACGGCCCCCTACCCGGAGGCGTGGGGTGAGCGAGTCGACTGTGAGGTGAGGGGAGGACCCCTAAGGAGGTGGGAGGTGGGTACCGGGGGGAGGGGGCGAATCCGGTGGAAGGACGGGGCCGCGTGAGCCCACGAGGGGGGCTCGCAGCACGAGTGGAGGGGAGCAACCGCCGACGGGGGGAACGTCGGAGGGGGAGGTTCCCGGGGCTTCGTCGAGGAAGCAGGCCCGGAGCGGAAACGCGGGGCGGGGGGCGAGACCGTCGGGGAGGGAGCAGGGGGAGGGAGCAGGGGGCGAGACTGCCAGGGAGGGAGCAGGGGGCTCGACCTCCGGGCGGGCGCTGGGCTATCACTGGCGAGGGGCCAACATGCGGCGTAGGGATCTCTGGAGAGCGGGGAACTCGTCGTGGGGGAACGACGAGGAAAGCGTTACCAACGCCGGAGGGGGGAGGCTGAGCGCCACGAAGGAAGCTCGCAACTCGCAGGGCGGAGGGGGGTGATCGTCGACGCCGAGGGAAGGGCGAGGGCGCACTCCGGCGAAGATGCCAGATCGGGAGGGGGAGGGCCTCTCCTGCAACGCCGGGGTGGGCCGGAGGGCACAGGGCGGGCGCAGGGGGCCACTTCAGAGATGTACAGATGGGCGCTGCCGAAGGGGAGGCGGTGCGGTGAGATGCACGACGGAGGGAGGGGGCGCCGAGACGGGGGGAGGCTCGCTGGGCGAGGCAATCGACTCCGACGGAGAAGGGGCTTTTCTGCGTCGAGCGCGGTAACGCCTAGGGCGGCACCGAGGGGAGAGGGGGGTGTGGAGAGAGGGGAACCCCCACGGCAAGGGGACGCCAACGAGGGGACGCTGGCGCGGGGGGGCCCACGGCGAGAGGACACCGGCAAGGGGGAAACCCCCCTACTGGGGAGGCGGTTGAGCGGGGCGATCCAAATCTAATAGGGCAGCTAAGAAAAGAATTCTATTAAACCTAAATAGCCCATCAACATCCTATTTGGATCATAACAGAATTTTCTAAATAGAAAGCACTCAAATAAGAATCATATTACATCAAAAATAGCCCAGTACCAATTATGGACGACCAAATCTAATCAGATATATTTAACCAGATTTGGACTACACAAATACGATATTATCAAATTCAGACTGTACTCCAACATTCTCCTCCTTCTAGTTTGATGAAAGGACGTTGACCCCATGGCTCCCTAATTGGACTACATGCATGTCGTCCTGCGATAGAGTTCCAGCTCTTCCATGTCACTAATCTCCGATCCTCCGAGCTGCTTTGTATCTTCTTCATCTCTAAATCCTCAACTGTTTTGTACGTCGACGCTAGCTGCCATGCATAGTCCCTCCTGCACCACTAGGATCCTACCAACATCATTAACACAGTATAAAACCCTATTTTTTTAAATTATTTTTTTATTTTATGTACAATTTCTAATTATTTAATTATTTGTGCAATTATTGGTATTTTATTATTTAAATAATATTTTACAAAATAGTACATTTTGTGGACCCGGGAAAGGGTGTGCAGTGTTAGTACACTCATTGGGACGATCTTATTAATTTATTATTATTAAAGTTATTTTGTGGAGATTTAATAAACATATTTTTCTATTTAAATATTATTATTATTTTGAGTTGATTTGTTAAGGATTGAATTTATATATATATGTAGATATGCTCAAATATATTAAATAATTGGATAGTTGACTTTTAAATGGTATTTGAATTTTAAATAGATTTTTTTGGTGTATTTATGGATATATACATATATAGATATAGATATTTATATTTGAAAGTTTAGGTAAGAAAAAAAAGAATCAATGGTGGTCGGCCCCACAAAGTGGGAACCGACCACATTGATAAAGGAATAAGCAGCAGCTGCCATATGCATTAGGCCGACCCCTTTAGCAAAGCACAGTAGCAGTAATAGAGGCCGACCCCCCCTTCCCTCATATATAAGTTTTTGGAAAGAAAAAAAACCCTAATCTCCTCCACTTTCCTCCTTCCTTTCTCCTCCCCCTCTCCTCGGCGTACGTGCCCAGCCTCGCCGGAGGGATGGCAGTCCCGCCTCACGATCGCCACGGCGACAACAACAACAGATTCCCACTTTAAGGTATCCCACTTCCCTGATCAATTTCTTTGTCAATTTAAATTCGTTTTTAGATCCGTAAATTCGTGTAGAAAGCCCACATGACCCTCTTCGAGATCCCCAGGTGGATTTTGACATGGTCATCCAACTTGCTCGAAAAATTGAGGCAAATTTGGAGAAAAACCACTTTTTTGGAATATTAAAAACTGTTGTAAAATACCAACTTGTCGGCCACTTTTCTTTCTGTACAATAGGATTTTGTAGAAACTAATTGAAGACAGTCAAAGAAAACATAACCGAGATTGTAACGCACCTTCTGGAATGACTTTTCATCTAGTATGTAGAAAGTTACACGTAGTTAAAGTTTTCCGAAAAATTGTAAATTCTGTTTTCAAAAAAGTAGAAAAACACCCGATACGGCGTGCACTCCGACAAACCACGTATGAATGTTGTCGACTTGTGGGAACTGACGGAACCCAATTTCGTTGCATGTGCGCGATGAAACCATTGCGTATCCGCCGAGATACCCCCTGTATCGACCCTTTGCAAATTAAGTCACAACTTTGTGCACACTCATCAAATCGCGACGAAACTTGCGCCATTGGACTCAAAATATTTTTTTGGTCCTGTGAGCCAAGTTTGGTCCTATTCTGAGACAGTTGATCGGGACGCTATTTTGGCGGGCCCACAATCCCACTCAATGGGCAATTTTGTGCAAAGCCCACCAGAATCCATAATTGGACATATCGTTGGGTTCGTCTCATCAAAACAAATTCGTAGACATGTAGTTTGACGACTTTAGAGACCGTAGGCTCTGGCACGTATTTCGGTGCGAAGCGGATCCAACGGCGGAAATCGTTTTGACCCGAAATTTACGATTTTGCCCCTGTTCTAGAATTTAACTTTTGGACAGGCATTTCCTAGGCATATCTTTTATTCCAAACTCGTTCGTGATGTTTGTTGCAGCATCTGGAGTCATCTGCGGGATTTGGCTTTTTTTGCTTCGTTTATTTGTTTATTCGAGCTACTGGATTATTCTCTTTTGCACATAATCTCAGGCAAGATACCTTGCCATTATACTGTTTATATTCAGTTTGCATTTTATTACATATCATTGATCATTTATTTCCAATTCTTACCGTTCTTGATTTACTGTCTGCTCAGTGATATTAGATATACTTTGTTATTATCCTTTGATTGCATGTGAACTTAGAGTTAAGAGACTACCGTTTGTAGTGTATTGCATATACCTTGTGTCACGACCCGCACCCACTGTGAGGGTACGAGTACGTAACCACGTCCAGCCTACGCCGCAGTGTCGGCGGTAGAGCGCTGTCCTAGGTTACTATCTAACCAGCAACTCACGTAATTATAATGTACTCATCATGATCAACTCCGAACGGAGGACAAGTATAAGATATTGTAACTCAATCACAGTCTAAGTACGATAAGATAATCACAGAAGAATAAACTAAGAATATAAAGACAACTACTAAAATAATAACCACTCTCAACAAATCTCAAATACAACACAAGTCTCAAATCTTCTACAACAAGTTCAACATGAAAACATATGCTAGTCTACTAAACTAAATCCCGATCACTCCTGAGTGTCGGGGCCAAAGGTAGCTAATCCCTCGTCAGGTCCATAATGAGTAGGGCAAGTATCCTCAGGGCAGTCATCTGTAAAATTTTCAACAGGTCCAGTCAGGATAGGAACGAGTACAACTCATCAAGAAATCCCAAATAAATGGCAGAGAACTATAAACAGTTATAAGCAGTTATATTGATGAATCATGGCAATTTTATACAGGTAATGATATAGAGAACAGCTAAGGTACAAGGAAGGGGAAAGTACTAAACAAGAAAAGAAACATGGCAATGAAGACTGAAAAATATAATCTAGCTGAACTAGAGTAGCATGATATAAGTCCAGGCCGTAATATAGACAAGTGTAACTCCAATATAAGTCCAGTACAAGACGAATCTAAAACAAGATGAATCCAGTACGAGGCGATTCCGGTAAATGTCATCAATGATTCCAGGGTGAGTCCAGCCTATACTCTAACAGTGTGTTTAAAATATCGGGATCGACATGTGAACGGCTATAGGTAATACGGCACACCGTACACTCGGCCAAGTGTGGGATGGCTATCATTCCAGGATAATTCCAAGGGAGTGGTTCCAGTATTTGGGTATGTTCACATGCCTATTCCAATATTTCCCAGCCCAACAAGTACAAGTGAATCCATAACCCGACACGAAAATAAGTATAAGTCCGACCAGTACGTACGAATGATTCCAGTAAATGATTCCAGGGTGATTCCAGTCATAGGGGCCAGACATGAATAAGTGAGTGTCGCATGAAATGGATCCAGTAATATCAAATCGTGTTTGAAATATAGAATCAAATAGAACTAGCTATAACTGAAGTACAGTAAACGATACGTAAATGGAAGAACTATCAGAGAAAGTACTCGCCTGCTACTCTGAAAAGAGTAGTAAAATATCAGATGTCTGCACCGGAGTCACAATGTCCTAAATAGAGCAATATAGGATATAATATGTTTAAAATAAGGTAAACGAAATCTACGATGCAATCTACATGATTTCTAGGTCAATCTAGGTCAAAGTCAACTCTAAGTCAAACCTTGTCAACTGTCTAGGTCAAACTAGGTCCAAGTCAAACTTGGTCAACTCTGGGTCAACCCAAGTCAACTACACTAGTCAAACTAGGTCAATTGGTCACATTTAGACTCAATGTTGACTTTTGGTCAACTCTAGTCAATCCTGAACTATTGGGTCAATTATCTAGAGTTTGGTCAACTATTGGCCAACATAGGTCCCTACTAGTCTAGGCTTATCTAAAACCTACATTAAAACTAAACTCCTAAGTTCTAACCCATAAACCATAACATATTCTTAAATATATCTCATAGACATATATATAAATATGTATACATACACTATAATATTATCTCTAGGATACATTACCATTTCTAAGCCCTCAACTATAAATACCATCCTAATACATCATGTATATTACATTCTTACATTCATACATTTATTATCTACCTTATATATACATACATACATATATATTACATATATAGATATAGAGATGTGAGAAGGGGCTATGTGATATATGGTAATACAAAGGAAATAAAAGGGAAAAATAGTGTACAATGTGACAGTGGTTCACAGATTTGAGTGTGTGTGTGAGTGTGTATGTAAATGGAACATTGAGTGTGTGTGTTGAACATGGAAAAACAATAAACAACCCAGGTTTTAGGTGGTTAGGAACTAGTATTCTCAGGAATTGAGTTGTGTGTGTGAACTCAGGATTTGCAATGTATTAACAGGGAATAGCAGCTGGTGGCAGGACAATTCAGTGGTGGTTGTGTCAATTCAAAACAGTGAGGGGGAGTATCAAGTAGGTTCTCAGTTATAAGTGTGTAATAGCATTGAAATCTCAGGAATTTGGTCTCAGGTTAATGACAGTTTCAAAACCATTCCAAGCCTAATTTTCGAAAACCCAAACCAATATGTAAACATCCCCATTACTAACACAACTGACATTAATACCCTAACAGTGAACAAATCATAAAGTAAATGAATTTAACCATGGAAATTAAACTTCCAAAATCAGTTTTTAAGAAAGGAGATCAAATGACAGTTTTAACACAAACTAACTGTTAATTCAAAGACTCAACACCAATCCATTCCTTAGTCATTAACCTAATCTAACATGTAAGATCAAACTGGCAGTATTTAATACACTTGTAGATGATTCAATATGACCATAACATCAAAACTCAGTTTTAACAGGAATTAATTGAATTTCAGTTCTCAGGAAAAAGGGAAAATGACAGTTCAATCAACCTAATATTAACACCAATTCGAAATCTATTTTCCTTGACATTATCCCAATCTAACATGTAACAACCTAATAGTAGTCTAACACATTTGTATAGGGATTAATCATAGTAATTCAACATTCAAATCTCAGATTTAAAACAGGAATAAAGTTCAGAATTTAAGCTAAACAAGACTGTTCAGTTGACAGTTTCAGGAAGACAGTTTATTAGATCAAAACCCAATTTCGACACCTAAAACCCACACAAATCAGTAACCAATCACTAACAGTACTAACACACATGTGTATGAGTCTAACATTGACAATTTAAACAGCAAAATAGTTTTAAAAAAATAGAAATCAATTTCAGAAATTCAAGCTGAAACGCGTATTAGTCAAACAGGGAATTCGAAATTCAAACATCAAAATCATGTTAATGTGATCAATAAATGGTTGGTAAACCATCCCCCACCGGTACCCGTGTCCCACGAGTCATCTCGTGTCCTGGGGAAATAGGACACGACGTGTCTTGGCTCACGAATGCCACAGACACGCGCACAGGCACACAGCGTCGTACACGCGTGTGTGTCACTCTAGGACATGACACGTTGCACGACACATGCCGTGGCCACGTCCACGTGTTCGCCCCATATAGGGCTACGTGTCCATGGCCCTGCACCGTGTCCTAGACACGTGTTGTGTCTATTTTTAAGCCGTGTCAGTGGCTAAAATCGGGCGTGCACAATGCGCGCGTGCGGCCAGTACGACCAGTGCGAGGAGGAGAACTCCTCGCACACTGCACCAAATGGCCTCAAATTTTGGGAGGATGATGTCAGTCAGTGCCCTGACATCCTCCCAAAATTTGACGTATCCTCGTGTCCGACACAGTAAGATATCCAGCCCGTGATGCCGGACAGTGCACGCGTGTCGTGCACGCGTGTCCAACACCAAAAATCGACACAAAACGACATTCACTAAAATTAATGTACATATTTAGATCTACAAATTCATGTAATTAGATTTACAAAAATCAAAAATAAATTCCTAAATGACATTTCATCGAACACCTATACGTACACTATGACACGTGCCCGATACGGACACCAAACGGACACAAAATTGGCTCAAACTTCAGGGACAGCTAGGGGACCCCTAGATCTAGCCCTAGATGTAAAGAAAATAGAAAATTAGTTCAATTTGTGGAGTTTTACCTATAGGTGCAAAAAGCTAGAAAGAGCTTCAAATGGGGGGTGTTCTCCTTGATGGCCAAATGTTCCAAATGAACCCAAAACTGAGATTAACCTCCAGAAAAAATAAACAACCAGGAATTAGGTCCTAATGCAAAAGACAAGGATTAAAAAGGAATTAAAATAAATTTATGGAGATTTTTGGAAGGAAAAAAAACCTTTTTCTTCAAAATTAGGTCAAGCTCTAAAAGAGGCAAGAACTCCTCCATATGACATTAAATAGGGAGGGGCTCTCCTATGGCTGGTCATAAGTTGGAAAAATTAGGGTTAGGATTTCCTAAATTGGCCCATGGGCTTAAGTCATGATTAATTAAGTCATGAAGTCATAAGCCATGACTTAAATTCACTAAACCAAATCCCCTCATTCTAAAACTAATCTCTAATGAATAAAATGGATTAACTCAAGTTAGACTAGGGTTACCATGGCTAGGGTTAGGTTCAAGGCTAGTCTACTAGGTCTCAACAAGTCAAAGTCAAACTAGAATTCACCAATTCAATAAATAATCAAATAATTCAAATAAGTTAAAATAACCAAATTACCCCTAGTCTGAAAATGATAATTAAATATCCTAATGACATGGTTAGGCTCTAGGTCATGCAGTCACTAGGGTTTCACTAGCAGCACATCAAAATCACAAGTCATGACTTAAAGCAGTTTTTAAATAGTTTAAAAAATGATTAAAAATCACCAAAAATTGTAATATGAAAGAAATATCAATAATAATAATTATAATTACAAAATTTCAAAATTACCCTCATCTGAAAAACTGGGTGTTACACCTTGACACAGTTGTACCACGAAGATGTATGAGATTAGTAGCATGTAGAGGTTCTTACATGTGGGCTGATCCCCCATGCGCATGTATTAGGGCTAACTGCTAATAGAGGCATGTTAGAAGACTTAGCAGTTAGTAGAGGTATATGAGTCATGGATGTGACTCTGTTAGGCATTGGGTGGGAAGAACAGTTCCTTAACGTATGGGCCACGTATGCACTTCCCTATTGCCGGTTATCTCCGTGGGACGGTCCTGGATCCTGATACTGATTTATTGCTGGCCTCTGACATTCGATGAATATTATGCTTTGAGGTCCCTGGTATCCTGATGGGACCATACCTGAGATTACTGCCACTGAGCCAGCGTGCCCATGCGTTGAAGGTTTATTCCTACTGCATAAACACATTAGATGGTTAGGTAACCCTCGTCAATGTCATATCACCCCGTTCCATTTGTAGCTTGGGATAATATCGCCTCGCGGTATAGTATACTACCCCTTGTCCTTGTTTGGTTGTAGGAGTTGTCCACTGTTTCGATGGTGAGGTATTGGATCTTGTTACGAGTGGGACTATTTACTTTACTTGTGATTTAAGACATGGTATATATATTCAGTTATGTGACATATTCTTTATGTATCTTGTTACGTCCCTCTGAGGACCTGATTATCTCTCCAGGGGTATGCTTCTGTGATATTGCAGGTGTTCTAGCCGAGGTCGCGATCTTCTCTATTCATTCGGAGTTGACGTGTCTTGGGTCTTCCTTTGCTACTCCCGCCAATTTATTTCAGTTTCATGTATATTTTTCCTTACTTGTTGGTAGTGGATTTGTCTCCGCCCAACATATTGTACAAAGACTTATTACAGTTGATTATATGATATCTTTATTCTTCATTGTGGATGAGATTAGATTACTCTTGGTTTACTGTATTTTACAGGTTATGTATTCATACGAGGGTTCCATATATTGGAGTATACTTCGTATGTATACAGCTGGCATGTCGATGTACCTAGTCCTACATATTTTGGAACTGGAGCATTACATATTTTTGTGGTGGCTCATGCAAGTCGATTTTGTCATTTCGGTTACGTAACTGTACCGATGTGAACCTGCAATATAGGATTAGAATTTAGGAATCTCATCCACATGCTTGACATCCTCTCTTGACTTCAAATTTCGAACTCTCGTTCACCTACCTTAAATTGCATCTTGCTTGATTCCTTACTACCGTTGATTCTTATTTTCGTGCTTAGTGTCAACTAGGAAGATGACTACACTAGTATATGCTCATTGGTCAACCCCATGGCTAGAAGGATTACATTGAAAACTAGTATGCATTGAGATCCTCTTTGAGTTATAAAGATATGAGGATAAGAGGAACCATATTTTTCTAGAAGTATGAACTTAAGGATTAGTTAATTCCAAGTTGGGTAGTAGCAACATTAATAACTTCGAAGGATTTTAGAACTTTATTTTTATCTACAAAATGATAGAGGAATCTATATACAATTGAGAAAGAAAATTGACTTGATTTTGAGTTTTGATTTTTGAAGGTCTTTGAAAAAAACTTATGATTCAGTGAATTATAGCTATACATCCTTGAATAGATATAAAGTTAGTTGAAAGAAAATTTTGAAATTTAAATACTGCTGTAAGATTATGAGGGCGGTTGATAAGGCTTGGTTTTTAATTTGGGTTGTATGGTTCCCAATTAATAAGTTCGTAAAATTTTAAATTTTAAGTTTGGAGTAAGGTTATTAGGAGTTTTGGTTAAAAATATTTTGAAGGATATATAATCAAATTGAGGATCTACTTTAAACTCTTGTATGAATTACGATTGATAACTCCTATTTAAATTTTGAGTTTAAGATTTGGGTTAATGATAGAAGAAGAAAAATACATAGATTTGATTTGTGACACAATAAAGGTTTATTCGAGATTGATTATAAATTTTGGAGGAGAAATTTTTTTTTGATTTGATGACTGATAAGATCATTTGAATATTGAGTTTAAAGTTAGATTGCTAATATTACAATCTTTGGGAAAAGTTACTAAAGATGTGGTGAAAAGTTATTTTGATTGATTAAAGGAATTTACTATCTAAAAAGTTGTGATTTTGTTTGAATGACTTAGAAATAGAAGTTATGTGATGAGTGCGTTCAAATATTGAGCTGTAAATTTTAGATTATTCGTGATATGTTAAAAGTTTATCTTGAGGGTTATTGGAGAAATTTTTGGAGTTTTAAAGTTATGAAGTGATATAAATTTTTTTTGATTCATGAGTTTCTTGAGTTTAAAAGTTAGAGTGGAAATGTTAAATTTTGGAAAGGTTAGTAGTAACGTGATGGAAGTTTACTTGGAAAGGGATTTGATTTGGTCATGATTAAATTTGACGGCTTGGAGTGGATACGAAATTTGGATAGTTCATTTTAGAGAAATTTATTAAGGAACTTTTGGAGGAAACTTGAATTTTCAATTTTAATATTAGGCCACCAAGATATCCCTAATAAATTGGAAGTATTCCATACTAAATGCCATGTCACTCATGACCATGATAGTAGTATATACACAAGCGTTGCTAGTCATCTACCAAACTATATTGTATCTCAATCTTTACTTACTCGATTTTCCCCTCGAATCTCGAACTTTTATGGTAACCTTCTAACCCAGTTGCAATGTGAATAATGATTTAATTGTTCATTGACTGTATTCATTGAAGAGGCTATCTTCTCTCTAGAACTGTGATCCTAAATTACTTTTATGGATTCTTTAATTAATTTTATTGCATGCTTTAACTTGTTCTCCTTTATTTTTGGAGCATTACTATTCACCTCATGAACTCCCACTTTCTATTTTGGATATTTTGGCATCCCTTACCGTGACTTGAATATTTGGAGCAAAACACTAGACTTTTCCTTCCAACAAATTTTATATGTTAGACTTAGACGAGCCCACCTTAATGTAGATATATCATGTCCTACTAAAACACGTCACCTTGTACACTATTTTCTTGATATGACTTTCCAGTCAAATGGCTAAGCTATAACTTCTACCATGACACCAGTTACTTTCGGACTTGAATTAGAGGTCCAACGTTGACTCAATTCTTTCGACCGATATGTGATTGTGTTCTATTAAATTCCTTAAATGCTTAAATTTTTACTCTATCTTGATTGCTTGACCCATTGTCCCATGATACTATTGGTTTAAATCTTGTAAGTTGGGTAGAATACCTCACCACCTAACAAACCTTTTTCCTTGTGAACCACTGTGGTAAGTTCACTTAGACTATAAATTCAGAGGACCCTACCATATCTAGTCTACCAAGCCATAAATGAAGAAACACTAGGACAACTATATAGGCCCAAACTTCAGGCAAGCCTTGATTTTAAAAGATCTGGGACTATTTAAAATTTCCTTCATCAGTACCTCCCTTGCTCATATTTTGACTATCTCACGCTGCTAACGTAGCTTCAGTTTTGCAAGCTTATTTCGTTATCAAGCTTGATCACGACATATTTTATTGGGTGCACCCACTAACATATTATCTAATCAGAACTGGTGCATGATGGTCTGATCAACCTATTGCACTTTGGTTCACTTATCATATATTATTCTACGTGGATGAAGACATAGTAAACTTGCCTTAGAGTCTCATCCGCGACAGCCTTGGCAATTTTCTTTTGAATTATTTTTGCCACCTATGAACCCCGTAATTCGTACTCAATATATAACACCATCTTTGAAACCTTTGTTGTTCTTGTCTTTTACTTATTTTGGAAAGACAAGGCACTGTACTTGCTAGACAGACTCAAGGTATCATCTTTGGTTGCCCAATCGGTTAATTATACACAAATGTAGATAGCCACCGACCGACTCATGTGGCTGTATCCTCGCCCAAACTACACCTCATTTCTTCAACCCAAGAATTATTATCGTGTCCTTCTAATCATACTTGAACGCACGAAAGTGATTCTAATCATCACTTAATCAAACCCTCGACCAAGACGATTAGTATCTAGTTCTCCCTTAAGGAATCACATCTCCTAAATGTCTAATTTATTCTCTTTGGCCGACTCAATTCCTTACTGTTCTCTAAAATTGGATATTCAAAATTTTGTTACCTTTACTAGCGATCCTTATTCAATTCCATAACCATGATATATTTTTGTATATATCGACTCCAAAATTTTCTATTGCACGATGGTGTTGAACGACGTTTTATCGCCTCCTCAAAATTTTAATTGCATTTTGGTATTGACGAACTCTTCCTATCCCTCAACCCTATCTACCCTATTAAATCCTAAATTTCGAGGACGAAAATTTTGTAAGTTGGGTAGGATGTAAAATTCCTATTTTTTAAATTATTTTTTTATTTCATGTACAATTTCTAATTATTTAATTATTTGTGCAATTATTGGTATTTTATTATTTAAATAATATTTTACAAAATAGTATATTTTGTGGACCCGAGAAAGGGTGTGCAGTGTAAGTGCACTCATTGGGACGATCTTATTAATTTATTATTAATAAAGTTATTTTGTGGAGATTTAATAAACATGTTTTTCTATTTAAATATTATTATTATTTTGAGTTAATTTATTAAGGATTGAATTTATATATATATATAGATATGCTCAAATATATTAAATAATTGGATAGTTGACTTTTAAATGGTATTTGAATTTTAAATAAATTTTTTGGTGTATTTATGGATATATACATATATAGATATAGATATTTATATTTGAAAGTTTAGATAAGAAAAAAAAGAATCAATGGTGGTCGGCCCCACAAAGTGGGAACCGACCACATTGATAAAGGAATAAGCAGCAGCTGCCATATGAATTAGGCCGACCCCTTTAGCAAAGCACAGTAACAGTAATAGAGGCCGACCCCCCTTCCCTCATATATAAGTTTTTGGAAAAAAAAAGAAGAAAAAAAAGAAAAGAAAAACCCTAATCTCCTCCACTTTCTGCCTTTCTTCCTCCTCCCCCTCTCCACGGCGTGCGTGCCCAGCCTCGCCGGAGGGATGGCAGTCCCGCCTTACGGTCGCCACGGCGACAACAACAACAGATTCCCACTTTAAGGTATCCCACTTCCCCGATCAATTTCTTTGTCAATTTAAATCCGTTTTTAGATCCGTAAATTCGTGTAGAAAGCCCACATGACCCTCTTCGAGATCCCCCAGGTGGATTTCGACATGGCCATCCAACTTGCTCGAAAAATTGAGGCGAAGTTGGAGAAAAACTACTTTTTTGGAATATTAAAAACTGTTGTAAAATACCAACTTGTCGGCCACTTTTCTTTCTGTACAATAGGATTTTGTAGAAACTAATTGAAGACAGTCAAAGACAACATAACCGAGATTGTAACGCACCTTCTGGAATCACTTTTCATCTAGTATGTAGAAAGTTACACGTTGTTAAAGTTTTCCGAAAAATTATAAATTCTGTTTTCAAAAAAGTAGAAAAACACCCGATACGGCGTGCGCCCCGACAAACCGGGCGACGTGGTCGCACCCTATACGCATCGAAAGGTGCGTATGGATGTTGTTGACATGTGAGAACTGACGAAACCCAATTTCGTTGCATGTGCGCGACGAAACCAGTGCGTATCCACCGAGATACCCCCGTATCGACCCTTTGCAAATTAAGTCACAACTTTGTGCACACTCATCAAATCGCGACGAAACTTGCACCATTGGACTCAAAATATTTTTCTGGTCCTGTGAGCCAAGTTTGGTCCGATTCTGAGACAGTTGATCGGGACGCTATTTTGGCGGGCCCACAATCCCACTAATGGGCTATTTTGTGCACAGCCCACCAGAATTCAAAATTTGACATACCGTTGGGTTCGTCTCATCAAAACAAATCTGTAGACATGTAGTTTGATAATTTTAGAGACCGTAGATTCTGGCATGCATTTCGGTGCAAAGCGGGTCCAACGACGGACATCGTTTTGACCAAAAATTTACGATTTTGCCCCTGTTCCAGAATTTAACTTTTGGACAGGCATTTTCCAGGCATATCTTTTATTCCAAACTCGTTCGTGATGTTTGTTGCAGCATCCGGAGTCATCTGCAGGATTTGGCTTTTCTTGCTTCGTTTATTTGTCTGTTCGAGCTATTGGATTATTCTCTTTTGCACATAACCTCAGGCAAGATACCTTGTCAATATACTGTTTATATTCAGTTTGAATTTTATTATATATCACTGTTCATTTATTTCCAGTTCTTACCGTTCTTGATTTACTGTCTGCTCAGTGATATTAGATATACTTTGTTATTATCCTTTGATTGCATGTGGACTTAGAGTTAAGAGACTACCATTTGTAGTGTATTGCATATACCTTGACACAGTTGTACCATGAGGATGTGTGGGATGAGTAGCATGTAGAGGTTCTTGCGTGTGGGCTGATCTCCCATGTGCATGCGTTAGGGCTAACTGCTAATAGAGGCATGTTAGGAGACTTAGCAGTTAGTAGAGGTATATGAGTCATGGATGTGACGCTGTTAGGCATTGGGTAGGAAGAACAGTTCCTTAACGTATGGGCCACGTATGTACTTTTCAATTGCCGGTTATCTCCGCGGGAGATACGGTCCTGGATCCTGATACTGATTTACTGCTGGCCTCTGACATTCGATGAATATTATGCTTTGAGGTCCCTGGTATCTTGATGGGACCATACCTGAGATTACTGCTACTGATCCAGGGTGCCCATGCATTGAAGGTTTGTTCTTACTGCGTAAACACATTAGATGGTTAGGTAACCCTCGTCAATGTCATATCATTCCGTTCCATTTGTAGCTTGGGACAATATCGTATTGCGGTATAGTGTACTATCCCTTGTCCTTGTTTGGTTGTAGGAGTAGTCCACTGTTTCAATGGTGAGGTATTGGATCTTGTTACGAGTGGGACAATTTACTTTACTTATGATTTATGACATGGTATATATATTCAGTTATGTGGCATGTTCTTCATGTATTTTGTTACGTCCCTCTGAGGACCTGGTTATCTCTCCAGGTGTGTGCTTCTGTGATATTGCAGGTGTTCTAGCCGAGGTCGCGATCTTCTCTATTCATTCGGAGTTGACGTGTCTTGGGTCTTCCTTTGCTACTCCCGCCAATTCATTTCAGTTTCATGTATATTTTTCCTTACTTGTTGGTAGTGGATTTGTCTCCGCCCAACGTATTGCACAAAGACTTATTACATTTGATTATATGATATCTTTATTTTTTATTGTGGATGAGATTAGATTACTCTTGGTTTACTGCATTTTACAGCTTATGTATTCATACGAGGGTTTTATATATTGGAGTATACTTCGTATATATACAGCTGGCATGTCGATGTACCTAGTCCACGTATTTTAGGACTGGGGCGTTACACACAACCAAGACTGAAGTTACTGAAAATCAGCCTCACCGGAAGTCTCAGCTGTCTGTCCCCGACATTTGTCTTCCACCGAAACGTGCTACCGTTCTATCGAGCTTTTTTACCATTGGCTGGCCCAACCAAGCGGATGGTGCGATCCTCCTGATATTCAAACACCTGAACCTGCCACCTTTGTATCCGATACTGAAGCTCCCCATAAACATGCATTATCAAGCAGAACATCATCATCTATGCATACCGTTGATGTCCCGCAGCTCCTCATGAACTATTTGAATGGTGATACACCTACCTCAGATTTGGATTGCTGCAAAACTTGATCTCCTCTCTGGCTTCTAACTGTTGAAACCATTGTCGTTCCATGAAGCTTTGACAAACCAGTAGTCGCCAAAACCAGATTCGTAGAGCAACCCCTATTGGAGACCGACCAGTTGTCATGTGATCGACTGTACTCGTCATTATTTTTTGCTTTGTTTCGACGAACCAAATCCTATGTATCCTTCAAAATATCTCGAAGACCCACCTCAGAAAGTTTTCGATGATCCAACTCTTGTATAACACCCGTCGAGCCTCCATCCGGTGTTTGTGGCCTCCTGTACAATTCTGCGGCTTGAGCCTGTAGATGCCATAATACAAATCTCCTCGAGCCAGCAGTTGGGAGCCCTTCACAAGTATCCAACCTTTGTCCACAAACAAACTGCGACAACCATCATCTGCCAGCCTCCCTACCAAAACCAAGTTATTGCACAAATTCAGTACTTGTCACACCCCAGAAGATAAGCTCATCACCAAACTCCGACGTTAAGTGCACATCACTGACGCCTATAACTGCATTCGTCCCTTGTCTTACATCTTCATACGTCCAAATTTGCTGTCGCAGCATGACGTGATGAGCCTCCTCTGCGGAGTGGCATAAAAAGATACCCCCATGTCCATGGCCCAGTCGCCGTCATGACATGCCCTAAGGTTTTTGTGCGTCAGTCGCCGCAAGATGATATATTCTATTACTATGAGATCCTTCTGACCGTCCTTGCCTTTGGCCTTCTCAGCTTTGTGCTTCATGCAGTTCCTTAAGATATGACTGTAAGCCCCCTAATTTTTGAAATTTGTTTTTAATTATTTTATATGGATAAAGTATTAAAATTATATTTTAAGTCAATAATGACTATATTAGTACTTTATCGTAGTTTTGATTTTTGAAGCACAACAAAATTTGATTCCTCAAATCTAATTCCATATTTGAATTCTAGAAACGTTCACATTCAATTTGATATATTATGTCCCATCCAAATTTGTTTTCCAACATCCTTTTGACATCGCATGATTTTGGGTCAACTTAGGCCATTTTGACCATTATCGTAATTTCAGATCTAACTTCCAACTTAAGTTCGGGACTCGATATAAATCAAAACTATTTGACTAAGTATATGTTTTGACCCATTTCAAGCCTACTACATAGATGCCTAGGGGTACCACCTAATTGAGTTTCTATGTGCTATTTATTTGCAAGTAGCATATGAGACCCATTAGTTGATTTGTTGGGTTCATTTAGACTAAAATTCTATTCGAATTCTAACATAGCCAACCCTACTTGTTTGAGCCTGTCTAAGGTTTCCAAAACCAATTAGATATATATTAAGTAATTTTTAGTGATTAAATTGCAACCATGTGCAATATATCCTCTATCTTTGACTTGCTCAACCAACTCTCTAAATTAGGAAACCCATTACCACAGAAGTCCTTTAGAGGGCCAAATTCTAATCAAATCAGTCCAAACCAAAGCCCAAATCCTTAACTTAAATACCTATCAAACCCTAACATCTCCCTCTCCTTTTTATTGTCGCCAACATCCCATACACCACCCATGGCCGCGTGGCCAGGCTCCAACCCGAGAGCACATAGTCGAACCCCATCTCACTTCAACTTCGGTTTTCTTTGACTTTCGTAACAACCCCACCACTATTAAAATACAACATTTTAGCGACGGTCCTATCCGTCGCTAATCCGTCGCTAATTGAAGCTACCGACGGATACTGGCTGAAAAAATCTATCGGAAATAACCTCGTCGCTAAAACAAATCTGTCGCTTAGCGACTACATAGCGACGGATTACCGTTGGCTACATCAAAATAGTTAGCGACGGCTAGCCGACGGTTTTCCGTCAACTTTGACAGTTTAAAATTTTAATATAGCAACGTTTAGCGACAAAAATATCCGTCGCTAAACTGTCATAAATATGTCGGTAAAAGAGTATCGGAGAGTTTCTGATACGTAATATCTGTACCGACGGATACTGGCTGAAAAAATCCATCAAAAATAACCTCGTCGCTAAAACAAACCCGTCGCTAATCCGTCGCTTAGCGACTACATAGCGACGGATTACTGTTGGCTACATCAAAACAGTTAGCGACGGCTAGCCGACGATTTTTCGTCAACTTTGACAGTTTAAAATTTTAATATTGTAACGTTTAGCGACGAAAATATCCGTCGCTAAACTGTCGCAAATATGTCGGTAATAGAGTATCGAAGAGTTTCTGATACGTAATATCCGTCGCTAATCCGTCGACATGCCGTCGCTATGCCTGAATTCCAGAACCAGGCCGACGGATAATCCGTCGGTAATCCGTCGCTACCTCGTCGGATTAGCAGCGGTCGAGCGACGGATAGTCCGTCGCCATACTTCTGGATATCTTTCATATTTCCAGAACCTGAGCGACGGAAGATCCGTCGCCATACCGTCGCTCAGTATTTTTCCAGAACCAGGCCGACGGATAATTCGTCGGCAATCCGTCGCTAAACTGTAATTCATGCAGATAGCGACGGATTAACCATCGCTATCTTGTCGCGAGTTCGTCGCTAACTGTAATTTTTTGAAAAAAAATTGCAGGAAACAGACTATTCCCTGTACATACAGCATATCCAACATCCACCATACACAAATATAACATATCCCACATCCACCATCCACCATCCACCATACATGAATATAACATATCCGACATCCAACATATCCAACATATATCCATATTGCCAACACAATATCTTCAAACATCCAATATATCCCAACATACACAAAAAAAATCCAACACAATAAGCAACAAAATATCTGTAGCTCCCCTTCCTGAAAATTTTGAAATATTTTATTATTATTTAAATGGTGATTTTTAGAATAAATGTACGAATTTCTAGACCAAGTAAGATGGGGTATGATATGCTTACCAAAAATTCGTATGGGTCATTTTAGTTGGTTAATATTGTCATTGTTATCGTTAATATTATTATTCTTATTATTATTCTTCTTATTATTATATTATTCTTAAATAATATAATTGGTATTCGTTTAATTTGATAGTTCATTTTCAAATAAATTGTATGTGCATATGCATAATATTTTACGAACTATACGCAAGGAAATTATCACTGAAGTTTTGACTATTGAATATTTATTTATATATATAGGGTTGTATTGTCATATGGTTATATATACATATATAAATGTATATGTAGAATTATATAATATACATATATATGTAGAAGTATATATAACTATATATATAACTATATATATATATATATATATATATATATATATATATATATATATATATATATATAAATATATATATATATATATATATATATATATATATATATAAATATATATATATATATATATATATATATATATATAAAAATATATATAAAAATAATATATATATATATATATATATATATATATATATATATATATATATATATAATATATATATATATATATATATATATATATATATATATATAAAACAAACAAAGGCAATAAAGCATGTTCAGTATATATATATATATATATATATATATATATATATATATATATATATATATATATATATATATATACATATAAAAAATATATATATATATATATATATATATATAAAAATATATATATATATATATATATTAAACAAACAAAGGCAATAAAGCATGTTCAGCCAACATAATAAACCGAGCACCCAAGCCCATACAATGCTTCCCCGCCATTAATCCCCCACAAGCCAGCAACAACTATAGCCTCAGCCCGAGCTCAACACAAGCCAGGCCCGAGCAACCAACTCAGGCCCGACCCCCCCCCCCCGTTTCTGTCCAGAACAGAGCGTATTTATACGCTCGAAAGAAACTCGCAAAACCCTAACCCGATCCTAGCCTACCCCTGGCGACCCCCTGGCGGCCACCCAGGCGACCCTCCCAGCCTGGACGCCGCTGCAACGGCATCGCCGGCCGGCCAGGTCCGCACCGAGGCCGTGCGGATGCAACAACACACGGACAGGGGAACGCTGTGGCGACCTCAACTTCGTGGTAAAAAATCGTCCTCGTTACTCGATCATTTTCCGAGATACTTCTTTAGGTATGATGACAACGTATACGCCTTCCAATCCCTTCAGTTGGTTTTTATTTAGACGAATTAAGTCGTCCAGAAAGTCGACACGAACTTTGTCGAAAAACTGTTCTTGAGCAGTTCACAGAGCAGTCCCAACCCCATACTTGGAAGGCCGACTTCGGTCAAATCCTTGATCTATTTTAAAAACTAATTGATCAATATCAAAGACAACATATAGGGGATCAAAAATTATTTCGTAGTTCTGAATTTCATGAACCGTGTACAGACTAATCCATTCTTGAAAATCTGGAAAAAACCTTATTTCGAAAACTAATTTTAATAAAAAACACTCCGATACCACGTACGTCTCGCCAAACCGGGCGACTTGGTCGCGAATTGAAAGCATCGAAAGGTGCATAACGGCTTCGTGGACGTGTGGGCTTTGACAGAATTCAAATTGGTCGCGTGTGTGCGACGAATTTGATGTGTATCCGTCGAAATTCACCGTATCGACCTCTGTGCAAATTTCCCGATTACTTTGTGCACGCTCGTCAGATTGAGACGAAACTTGCGTCAGCAGGACCGTATCATTTTTTTGTTCTTGTATGCCAAGTTTGGTCCAATTCTGAGATAGTTGAATCAGAACGCCGTTTTACGTACCCCACGATCCGACTCAACGGGCGATTTTGTGCACGGCCCACCGGAATCCAACTTTGGACACACGGTTGGGTTCGTATCGGAAAACCGGACCTGTTGACATATAGTTTGATGACTTTAGAGACCATTGACTCTGGCATGCTTTTCGGTTCAAAGCGGGTCCAACGACAGACATCGTTTTTGCCCGAAATTACCGTTTTGCTCTTGTGTCCAGAATTGGACTTAAGGACAGGCAATCCTAGCTAATTTGACTATTCTGAGAACGTTGGTAATATTTATTTCAGCATCTGGAGACTTTTTGCATGTGTTGACTTTAGTGACTCATCTGATGTCGTTGTACTATCGGTTTCTCCAGCTAAGGACCTCAGGCAAGTGCACTTTCTGATTGCTTTCGATTCATAGTAGTCTTTTCATTTCATGTTTATACATATATTTTTCTGCTTGTTGACACGCTCGTCACAAGGATTAGTCGGAAGAAGAAATATCTTAGTAGACATGTGGACTACCAAGACCTATCCCATGAGTCTATACTTGAATAATAGCAGCTGCACACGACACGTGCAGGGTGTCGAATTTACCCCCTAGCCGTTCATATGTCGAAACGGATATTTTACACCACATAGGTAGATGTCTTTTATTTATTTTTCCTTTTCTTCTCCACCGTGCCATGTCATCAGTATCTTCTAGTTTCACCTCTTATATGTTATTTTTATGTCTTGTTAATTCTATTGTATTTTTGCATTATCGTCGGTTTGTGTACTTGTTCTATTCCTGACTGGAAACCATCATTTTTCAGGTTAGCTGTGGCTTCACTTAGCTTGGGAGATTCGGGTGTACTTGTAGACACAAACCTAGAAATAGATAGCAGTTGTATCAATTTCATTAATTGTAAAATCTTGTATTTTTTTAAATATAAATATTGTAAAAATTGTAATAAATTTAGAAATGTGGATGAACAGCAAATGTGATATTTTGAGCATTTATTTCTTGCGGACTTGACAGCGTTCTACCGCCGACACTGCGACGTAGGCTGGCTTGGACACGTCTCGTATCCGGAAAAGCGGGTGCGGGTCGTGACTAGTTTTTTTTGGTAGCCCATGCAGGTCCGATTTCGTAAAATATACGAACTCGTGATGGTACGTTAGTCGTACTATTGCGAGCCTGCGACTAGAAAATGCTCATTCACAACTTAGGTTAAATTAATTTAAGAGAATGACTAGGACTAGGAGTCCCTTGTTCAAATTAATCGTAGGATAGTTAAGGTTGTCAGATAGGCCATACAATTTAGATAAGGAATTATTGAATTTAGATTGCTTGTTAGATCCCTATAGGTACACTCTTACTTTTGATATGACGATATGATCCGATGTGGATATACTATTCACTTGGTAAGTTAGGCTCACCTAGAATTAAGGCGTTAATCTTGATAACATGTTCAATTTTCTTTGCTCTATTAGATATAAACATCACCTCATAAGTTAGATTTGCCTGTTTTTAAATTCTATTTTGCTGTAAGGAACTGGTTTATAATTTTCTGATTCTGTTATTCGCATATAAACCTCGAGGTAGATTGATTGGAGATTTTCCCTCAACCATTGAAATGCACATGAAATAGATACTAGAATGTTTATATTCCTTTCGTCTTTAGTTACTTCCTCCATGTTAACTCTTTTATTTTAAGTATTGTGACTAATAGGAAAAATACCTATGCACTACTTTTAGTCAACTTGTTGAATCTCTAGAAGCTCATGAATTTTTACGGATATAGTTAAAGGAATAGTTAGACAGCAGCGCACTGTCGTCAATTATTTGACAGTGGAGAATATGGGTTCACTTCAGCCAGCAGCGCACTGGCAAGGCACAAACCACAATATTGAAATCATTTTGAATAATTGTGGTTTTATGGAACATTGCTAAAACTATATCTCCATTTACCTCTTAGATCTTAGGTACCCTTGTGTCAATGTAAGGTAGAGTATCTGATAGCATATCACACCTGAATCACGAAACCAAGGGTTTGCCACAGCCAGAGTATACGGGCGAGAAATAATTCTCGGTGGAATGATTTCAGACGTGATCACCATTTTAGGATACCATAGAGGATGGAAAAATGCCCTGTATGTCCCATAAGATCCAAAACCAATACTAGTGAAAAGTTCTGTAAGTTGGGTAGCCTGTCTCCCAACCTAGCATCTCGTGGTCCTCGTGATCTATTAACAATGTAATTGACTGACACTAATAGGTTTACCCAGAATATAGAAATTAGAGGTCCATAACCCATTAGTCGACCAAGACCTTATGGACAGGAAGATTGTAGGAAGACTGTATAAGCAAGAACACCAAGTAAGGTTTTGATTCTCTCCAAACTTGAACTACTTGTATCTCTTTTCAAAAATCTCGCGTACTTGTATTTTGACTATCTTGACCAACGCTACAATTACAGCCTAGTTTTGCAAGCTTACTCTTTTATCGAGCTTGATTCAAGACATATGTTTATTGGGGACGCCCGCTAACATATTGTCTAATCAGAATCAGTGTATTACGGTCTGATCAACCATGATGCATTAGGTTCGCTCTTCATTTAATTACACTACGTGGAATGAGATATAGAGGTATCTAGGATCTCATCCGCGACTGCTTTGACAATCCCACTTGAAATAATACATTCGCCCAGTGACCCCTCACTTGAACTCCTTGTTGGTTTTGTCTTTCACTGATTTGGAAAGACAAAAGCTCATAATTGGTAGATAGATACAGAGTATTCCCCATGACTATGATAGTTGTATATACAGGTGTAGATATCATCGGCCAGTCATGTAATTTAGTTACTCGTTCTCCTCTCGACTCACAAACTACTATTGGGACTTTTTAGCCATCTGAATTTGAGAACGAATAGGATTTTACCCTTACTCAAAATGCCAACCTAGGAGACTATTTCTTCTCAGAGGCCAAATGTCGTGAGCCTCTAATTACTTGTTGAAGCTTGCTTTAACTAGAACCCTTGTGACAATAGTCTGGCAGGTTTGACACAAATAGAAATTCACGACCCAGTTGTTAGAAACCTCTTCATACGATGTGCCTTAGAGTTGGTTATCCCGTCGATAACTCTTGTATACTATAGACGAGTAGATCGTTCTCCTTTTATCGACTATGTGTCATTGTACACACTCATTTCCTATTTTATCGAGGAACGATCTTTGACTTGACTTATATCTACCGTAACTCGTACGTCGTGCCTTATTCTTTATTAACAAGAGTCGAGGTACAATCTCCGAACTTTGAAATTCTTCTAACCTTATTATTCATAAAACCATTTCCTAGCTTCTAAGGTGGATGGACAGTAAGTCTTCTAAATTTTTTTGGGATATACGAGGATTACCGATTGATTAGAATAATTTTTATTAGCATGATAATTAGTGCCTCATAGACTCCCACTTACCATTTAGATCAGTTTGTGTCCCCGGCCGTGTCATTAATATTCGGAGCGTAGGACCAGCTGTCACCTCCCAACAAATTTTATATGCAAGATCTAGACGAGTCCACCTTCTTCTAGGTCTATCACGTCCCACTCAAACCCGTCCCCTTGTACTCTATTATTGTGGTACGACTTTCGGGTCAAAAATACAAGCTATAACCCTTACCATAATACCCGTATACTTTCCGACTTCCATTAGAGCCTCAATCTTGACTCAAATCTTTCGACCCAATATATGGTTGTGATCTACTCGAAGCCCACTATGCACATGCCACTATTATGCCACCCAATTGATGTCTCATGTGCTCCTTAAACACAAAGTAACTGAAGGCACATTTTGAGCTTTAGGGACCTAGCAAACCAACCTGACTAGCAACTAGCTCAATTCCTTGGGTAGAAACCTATTCTAGGATTCCCTAATCTAGTAGGAATAGTTTTATCATTGGGATCTTGTCTAGTCCATATAGACTGAAACCTAATGTTCATCCAACCAACGACTGATGTCCAAATAGAGAACCCATTAAGACCACAATCTTGATTTCTCAAATTCCGTTCCATTATGGAACCTTGTTTGAATTAGAATTTTGAGAACAAAACTTTTGTATTGCATGGATTGCAGGCCACTCTAAGTAACGAAGGGCTCTTCGACGTAGCAAGTGACTGAACTAGAGTAGCCCAATCTAGCAAATAAGGCAGTGGTTCATAAACTCCCTTTCTATCTGTAACATTGGATACTCTCCACTGCTCTTGAAACTTCACAGTTGCTCCCGATTATTCTGCCTTATCTTCCTGTCCTCCCTACTTCGGAGCGACGAATGGTCATGTTTATTAGAATTTATCAATATTTCTTAGCCACTTGTGTGAATTTGTTGCTTGTTAAATTTTGGGTTACTTGATAGATATGAGAGGATTAAAGAGGACATATGCCCTAGATATCTATTGGTAGCAATTTTAGCGATTAGTTGAATGATCATAAAAGTTTTAGCGACGAGAGATTTGATGGAGTAGTGTGACCAAAGGTGGGTGCAAGTCCTCAAGTACTTGGAGTTATAAAATGGCTAGAGAAGGTTATAAATACTTTGAGGAATTAAATTGAGGGGATTAAAGTAATGATGGACTTTGAATTTTAAGAATAGTTACGAATTAGAATTTCGAGGACAAAATTATTTTTAAGGTGGGTAAATTTGTAGATCCCCTTCCCAAAAATTTTAAAATATTTTATTATTATTTAAATGGTGATTTTTAGAATAATTGTACGAATTTCTAGGACCAAGTAAGATGGGGTAAGATATGCTCACCAAAAACTCGTATGGGTCATTTTAGTTGGTTAATATTGTCATTGTTATCGTTAATATTATTATTCTTATTATTTTTCTTCTTATTATTATATTATTCTTAAATAATATAATTGGTATTCGTTTAATTTGATAATTCATTTTCAAATAAATTGTATGTGCATATGCACAATATTTTACGAACTATACGCAAGGAAATTATCACTGAAGTTTTGACTATTGAATATTTATTTATATATATAGGGTTGTATTGTCATATGGTTATATATACATATATACATGTATATGTAGAAGTATATAATATACATATATATGTAGAAGTATATATAACTATATATATATATATATATATATATATATATATATATATATATATATATATATATATATATATATATATATATATATAACAAAGAAAGGCAAAAAAAAAATATATATATATATATATATAAAACAAAGAAAGGCAATAAAGCATGTTCAGCCAACATACTAAACCGAGCACCCAAGCCCATAAAATGCTTCCCCAGCCATTAATCCCCCACAAGCCAGTAGCAACTATAGCCTCAGCCCGAGCTCAACACAAGCCAGGCCCGGGCAACCAACTCAGGCCCGACCCCCCCGTTTCTGTCTAGAACGTAGCATATTTATACACTCGAAAGAAACTCGCAAAACCCTGACCCGATCCCAGCCTACCCCTAGCGAACCCCTGGGGGCCACCCAGGCGACCCTTCCAGCCCGGACGCCGCTGTGCGGCGTCGCCGGCCGGCCAGGTCCGTGCCGAGGCCGTGCGGATGCAACAGCACACGGACAGGGGAACGCTGTGGCGACCTCAACTTCGTGGTAAAAAATCGTCCTCGTCGCTCGATCATTTTCCGAGATACTTCTTCAGGTATGATGACAACGTATACGCCTTCCAATCCCTTCAGTTGGTTTTTATTTCGACGAATTAGGTCGTCCAGAAAGTCGACGTGAACTTTGTCGAAAAACTGTTCTTGAGCAGTTCACAGAGCAGTCCCAACCCCATACTTGGAAGGCCGACTTCGGTCAAACCCTTGATCTATTTTAAAAACCAATTGATCAATATCAAATACAACATATAGGGGATCGGAAACTATTTCGTAGTTCTGAATTTCGTAAACCGTGTACAGACTAATCCATTCTTGAAAATCCGGAAAAAACCTTATTTCGAAAACTAATTTTAATAAAAAATACTCTGATACCACGTACGTCCCGCCAAACCGGGCGACTTGGTCGCAAACTGAAAGCATGAAAAGGTGTGTAACAGCTTCGTGGACGTGTGGGCTTTGACGGAATTCAAATTGGTCGCGTGTGCGCGACGAATTTGATACGTATCCGTCGAAATTCACCGTATCGACCTCTGTGCAAATTTCCTAATTACTTTGTGCACGCTCGTCAGATTGAGAAGAAACTTACGCCAACAGGACCATATCATTTTTCTAGTCCTGTATGCCAAGTTTGGTCCAATTCTGAGACAGTTGAATCGGAACGTCGTTTTACGAGCCCCACGGTTCAACTCAACGGACGATTTTGTGCACGGTCCACCGGAATCCAACTTTGGACACACGGTTGGGTTCGTATCGAAAAATCGGACATGTTGACATAAAGTTTGACGACTTTAGAGACCATTTTGGTGCAAAGCGGGTCCAACGGTGGACATCATTTTTGCTCGAAATTACCGTTTTGCTCCTGTGACCAGAATTGGACTTAAGGACAGGCAATCCTAGCTAATTTGACTATTCTGAGAACGTTGGTAATATTTATTTCAGTATCTGGAGACTTTTTGCATGTGTTGACTTTAGTGACTCATCTGATGTGGTTGTACTATCGGTTTCTCCAGCTAAGGACCTCAGGCAAGTGCACTTTCTGATTGCTTTCGATTCATAGTAGTCTTTTCATTTCATGTTTATACATATATCTTGCTGCTTGTGGAAACGCTCGTCACACAGAGTAGTCGGGAGGGGAAATATCTTAGTAGACATGTGGATTACCCAGAACTATCCCATGAGTCTATTCTTGAATAATAGCAGCTGCACACGACACGTACAGGGTGCCGGATTTACTCCCTAGCCGTTCACATGTCAAAACGGATATTTCACACCACATAGGTAGAAGTCTTTAATTTATTTTTCATTTCTTCTCCACCGTGCCATGTCATCAGTATCTTCTAGTTTCACCTCTCATATGTTATTTTCATGTCTTTTTAATTCTATTGTGTTTTCGCATTGTCGTCGGTTTGTGTACTTGTTCCATTCCTGACTGGAAACCATCATTTTTCAGGTTAGCTGTGGCTTCACTTAGCTTGGAAGATTCGGGTGTACTTGAAGACACAAACCTAGAAATAGATAGTAGTTGTATCAATTTTATTAATTATAAAATTTTATATTTTTCTTTAAGGCTGTGTTTGATTGGGCTATTTTTCCATGGAATATATTTCCATCACAAATTTTCCATCAATTGTAGTGTTTGATAGCTTATATTTTCCATGAAATTATTTTCCAAAAACTATCATTTTCCATATTTTCATCCAAAATGGTGGAAAATGAAACTTATCCAACCCATAGGAAAATATCATTTTCCATGGAAAATAACTATTTTTCGTGGAAAATAATGGCAATCAAACATCCAAATTAAGTTTTCCATTGAAAATTTTTAAAATTCCATGGAAATAATTTCTTTTCCACACATTTTCCACCTTGCAATCAAATGCACCCTAAATATAAATGTTGTAAAAATTGAAATAAATTTAGAAATGTGGATGAGCAGCAAATGTGATATTTTGAGCATTTATTTTTTGCGGGCTTGACAGCGTCTACCGTCGACACTGCGGCGTAGGCTGGCTTGGACACGTCTCGTATTCGAAAAAGCGGGTGCGGGTCGTGACAATATCCAACACAATATCCCAACATACACACAACAAAATATCCAAACATAAACAAAATATCCAAAATATACACATATCCAAAACTGTAATAGTCCAAAAGCATAAGGCAAAATCACTGAGAAGGAGGAGGTGGATCGTCTCGTGCTCTCTCCGCCGCTTCCGCTCTACTTATATAATGCTCCACCATGTTTGCCGGCACTTGGGACAAGACATGGTCTGGAAGCGAGCGTAGCTGCTATGACGACATCATGTCAAGGAGCGCCACGATAGCAGCATCCGGTACCAGGCGGGCCTCGGAAGAGCGGTCAAAAGAAAGCTGTCCGGTGGAAGAAGGACCACGTCGATCCGAAGCACCGGTAACAGCAGTAGACGGACCAGGAGCAGACGGATCGGGAGCAGAAGAAGGATGCGGATAGGGCCCCAGCACTATCGCCCGTAAATTCGACACTGCCGTGGCGAGAGTCGCAAGCTGCATCCTTATATCGTCTGCGGGGGGCGCGGGAGGAGGCGGAGGCGGTGGATATCTCGAAGTCGACGCCTGCAACGAATCTGCTATGGAACCTAAGCCGTACAGGCGCCCTTTCCTAAAGCCGTCGGTGGATTCTATGAACACGTCGTCGTAGCGAGAGGCCATAGAAGAGGGCGTCTGGGTGGGCGTCATTTTGCCGACATCCTCGACATGGGGCTCAATCCGACGGAGTGCCTCACGATACACAGCCTATCCAATGAATGTGTTTATACTATAAGTTTTCCTAAGTTATAATCTAAGTCCTATGTTTCCCTAAGTTATAGTCTGAATCCTAAGTTTACCTAATTAAGTTAACAATAATTATATATCTAACATAAATTTCATAAACGTAAGTACTTACATCAGTCTCCTGGGTCCTCGTGTCGACGAAGCTTCCGTCCTTCCGCCTCTTGTACGTATGCACGAATACTTCGTGAGCGGTGACCGCCTCCGCCTCTCTCCCCTCCTTCACTTTCCGTTGGGCCTGCATACGTAGAATTTAATTAACTTCGTATATTAATAGTATCAAATTAAATAGTGGAATGAATTTGCGGTATCTCACCAAATCTGCAGGCGTCAATGCGTGGGGTCATAATCCACCATATGCAGACCCGCGGCCTGTCTATTCGCCTTGTCTTTCTCCGATTTCTCCTTGTATGAGGAGTATCCATCTTCTCCAACATCTTCTCATAGTACTCCGCCCGGATCCAGTCCTTCTTCGTATGCGTCGTACGAAGGTCGTACAATGCATCCCGGATCTTCTTCCCTGTGCAGCTTTGTATGTCCTACGGATCGCCTCCTCGCGATGGGGGGACCACCAGAACGTCCTCTGACATACAAATTCAAATATCACGTAATTAAAAAAATAAAGAATAATTAATCATTAACCAAAATATATATACCCTCATCTCGTCGAGCCAGACGTACTGCCTGTCCTGAGGCACCTCAGAAAAATTGAGATAGGGGCCATGGTAGTTATCCCGGATAATATGCCCTAGAATCTGGACATCTCACGAGAAAATCTATAAAAAAGCAATGACTAGATTATTGACTTGAATAAATGAAACAAATTTAATAAATTAACTTAAATTTACTTACGATTCACCCGCGAGCCATATCTCTCGTCGGAACTCGCCCATCGGCCTCTCTGGTGGCGTAGGTGGATCCGAGGGTCCGTGCATGTACTCTCCGGTAACAGGATAAAACTAAATTCGGGAATACTCCAGGGCCCACCGTGCAGTAACTGCTGGGTCCGTTGTTACATCTGCTGGTGCATCCGGTGGCGGAACGGATCCACTAGCGGATTGAGTCATAGGTCTCGACGAAGATGACGGTGGCATTGAGGTAGATTGACGGCGGGAAGAGTTTGTGCCCGGGCTCTCCAGGTCGGGATCGAAGGTCACATCCGGGGAAGACGGATGGCGACCATGACCGCTACCACCACGCCTACGCCCACGACGACCACCACCACCACCACCACCACCACCACGACCACGACCACGGCCAGCACCACTAGCACGAGTGCTCGCAACCATGCCCTGTAAATAGAACACATAAACATAATTAATAATATAGAAGTATAAATGAATATAAAATTAAACTAAAATATGTATACCAGTAGCAGGGTGACGAGTGTCGGCCAGACGAGTAGGACTAGGAGTGTCATCTGCAGAAAGAAAACCATACAATAAGTAGATAATCGAACGACAAAAACATGAACTGAAATAAGAATACAGAAGTTTAATTTAAACTGAATCGTCCTCGTCCTCCGGCCTCGACAAAAATATGAACTGAAATATACCGATATTTAATCATCGTCATCGTCCTCATCTTAGTCCTCGGCCTCGTCTTCATTCTCATCATCATCTTCATCCTCATCATCGACTTCATCTGTATCCTCATCCGCATCCTCATCAAGTTCTTCTTCTTCTTCTTCTTCTTCTTCTTCTTCTTCTTCTTCTCTTCTTCTCTTCTTCTTCTTCAGTCTCAATACTTGGGACAAGACGCCTCTTTCTCCCCTGGTTGACATCTAAGTCTTGTATATCAACCTCTTCCTCTCACTACTAAAATATCATCAAATAGCGACGTATATTAGCGACGGCAAGAAAATACGTCGCCAGTAGCGACACCTATATAAGCACGTCGCAGAACGTCGCTCACCAGCGACGTTCTGCGACATCAGTTTTTTACGTCGTTGAATAGCAACGTTCCGCAACATAATATAAATATATGTTGCCACAGTGCGACGTTTAGCGACGTCATAAAGTGACGTCGCTAATTTATTTTACTTAGGGCACGCCGCTGCCTTCTTTCCCCCCACTCTCACTCGAAAATCCCAAAATTCTCATTTTCTCCCGCCCCCAACCCCCCCGGCGACTCCCTCCCCCTCTGCGACTCCCTCCCACCTCCGGCGACTCACTCCCCCCCGGCGACTCCCTCCCTCTCCGGCGAGCTCCTCCTCCTCGAGATCCTCTCCTCCTCGAGCTCCTCCTCCCCCAATCCGAGCTCCTCCTCCTCTTCCTCAGGTAAACCCTAACCTAACTCCTCTCTTTCTTCCTCCTCCTCTCCCACGAACACACACACACACACACGGACACACACGGACATGGACACACACACACACACAGACACAGACACACACACACACATACATACACGGACACTGACACACACACACACACACACACACACACACAGACACAGACACACATACACACAACGGACACGGACACTGACACACACACATACACACACACGGACACGGACACTGACACACACACACACACATACACACACGGACACTGACACACACACAGACACAGACACAGACACATGCACACACACACATACACAGATTTATTCCTAGTTTAAATGGTTTAAATTGTGATTTAAATGCTAGATTTGATTCCTAGACATGTTTTTAATATATGTTAGTTGATATTTACATTGAGAATGGGTCGTTGAAAGGGAGTATTTTAATCTATGTTTTTAATCTATGTTAGTTGATATTTACATTGAGAATGCTTTTAATCTATATTACTTCAATTCCAAATTTTTTTGGATTTCTAATTGTTGTTCAGTTATCATTGGTTGTAACACATGTGTTTAGTACCTGTTAATTCATTTTTTTTCATTTCTGATTAGGCTTGTGATTTGAGAATAAGATATTGGACATGGCGTTTCCTTTGGTGAATTGTGTCTTATTATAGACAACAAGGGTTTCCTATTTTTAAAGGTAATATGGAAACATGTGTAAGGGAACATATAGGTGTGTGTTTGTGTTTGAAAGGGAGTGTCACAAGAGCAAGGCGTGAGCATGTGTTAGTATTTTGAGCTGTGAGAGTGTTTGTTCTATTGAGGTTAGTACCAACTGTATTTTGAGCTGTTACATTCTGTTACATATACTTACCAGATGGCACCCATGACCGAGGAGCCGCACGTCGTTTGAAGAAAACAGTGAATGCTGAGGTGGCTCCTCCTACAGTGAGGAGGAAGTGGCACCGGTTGCTAGTGAGACCGGAAGTTCTATTCATCCAGCACCGGTAGCTAGTGAGACCGAGAGTTCTCTTGATGCAGTCCTGGCAAGGGACGACATCTCTCCTCGCGCCAAAAATCTCGCTTTTTCGAGGTGGTTGCGTGAGCGTATCACTGAGCGTTTGCGTGAGCAGCGTGGTTCTCATTAGCTATTAGTAGTTATTTGTATTGGACTATTTTTATTGGGTTTTTTTTTGTTTTAGACTATTTGTATTGGACTACATATATGAATTAGAATTGTGTCAATCTCTGGATTATATTGGACTACGACATGGTGATCAGGACATAATCCCTGCAGCCATTCGACTGGCGAGGCAGAAACTATGTATCCGTAGATAAAGTCGACTGTCCTCCGACCCTCATCCCTCGGCAATGATGATACGACAACCCAACCGAAGAGGATACTCTGAGAGATCCATCTGAAAGGGTCGTATACTCTAAGAGATCACCTTTACAAGAATTATATCAGTAGTGGGATCGAGTGTTGGAGGAGATACTATCAGAGTATACGTCCTACTCAGATTGGTCTCTCACCGTTACTATTTTTTCCTGACAGCATGGTGGATGTGCTCCGTCCACAGATTCTTGCTCCGAGCCAAAACTTGTCCCGGAGATCAAGTGGACATCTTTGGTGTAGATCTCGAGCGAGTGAGAGGTTCCTGACAGCATGGTGGCCTCCTTTGTTAAAGTATCCGTGCTCATCCCACATTGGTTGTGGGACGAGCACAAATACTTTAACAAAGGAGACCACCTTGCTGTCAGGAACCTCTCACTCGAGCTCTACACCAAGGATGTCCACTTGAGCTCCGGGACAAAGTTTTGGCTCGGAGCAAGAATCTGTGAACGGAGCACATCCACCATGCTGTCAGGAAAAAATAGTAACGGTGAGAGACCCATCTGAGTAGGACGTATACTCCGATAGTATCTCCTCCAACACTCGATCCCACTACTGATATAATTCTTGTAAAGGTGATCTCTTAGAGTATACGTCCCTCTCAGATGGATCTCTGAGTGTATCCTCTCCGGTTGGGTTGTGTTCTGAGCCATCCGTTTCACAGAGGGTCCTATTTTGGATTCTATATTTTGTATTTTGGTTTCTGTATTTGTATTTTGGTTTCTGTATTTGTTTATTTGTATTTTGGATTCTGTATTTGTATTTTGGTTTCTGTATTTTGGCTCCAGCTCCATTTGCATTAATCTACGGTACGACATGGTGATCAGGACATAGTCCCTGCAGCCATTCGACTGGCGAGGTAGAAACTATGATGATACGACAACCTATCACAAAGTTGACTGTCCTCCGACCCTCATCCCTCGGCAATGATAATACGACAACCTATCAGAATCCTCGACTCTCTTTCGCTTCTTGGATATTGACCCAGCTTCCAATCTTTCATTTCCTTCCGGGTCCACTCTACTCCAATCTCTTCCTCTTTTATACACGGATCTACAGAATCAATACCGTCCAAGGAAGGCAAAACTGAATCAAGGCATAACGGGCTGCTCAGCGTGCCCAGCTTCTTTAAATTTTCGCTGGCTGCAGAGTCGAAATGGGGACGGGTCCTCTTTGTCGGAAGACGCTGATTCAGTTTTGCCTTCTCCTCTCCTCCACCATGGCTCTGGACCCATCTGCTCGTCCCTGCTTCCATTCTTCTTATTTGACTCTCTCAGCCACACATGTTATCCAGCTCAAGTGTAGAGTCGAGGGAGAAGAAGTGGACAGGAATAGGAGGGAGAAGCAGCACAGCCGGCGGCATGACCGGAGGAAGTACAGAGGTTTCTTCAACATACGTAGGAGAACTATAAAGATATATCGGTAACAATATGTCATCTTGTCAAAGGCCTTTAATGTGACAACCATGTTACCGTGGTATCGAAAGACTAACATGTCATAATTTTCTAAGCCGTGTATTTGACATAATCATCCCAACTCTTTCCTCCTATGTCGTAATCTCGCATTATTACATAGAACTGAAATCCGGTTGGCAGGATTATGTCAAAACACACGGCTTATAAAATTATGACATGTTAGTCTTCCGACACCGCGGTAACATAGTTGTCACATTAAGGATCTTTGACAAGGTGATATGTTGTGAAAAGATATATCCTTATAGTTCTCCTACGTATGTTGAAGAAACCTCTGTACTTCTTCCGGGTCATGCCGTCGGCTGTGCTGCTTTCCCTCCTATTCCTGCCCACTTTTTTTCCTCCGACTCTAAACTTGAGCTGGATATCATGTATGGATGAGAGAGTCAAATAAGAAGAATGGAAGCAGGGACGAGCAGATGGGTCCAGAGGGATGGTGGAGGAGAGGAGAAGGCAAAACTGAATCAGCGTCTTCCGGCAAAGAGGACCCGTCCCCATTTCGACTCTGCAGCCAGCAAGAATTTGAAGAAGCTGGGCACGCTGAGCAGCCCGTTATGCCTTGATTCAGTTTTGCCTTCCTTGGACGGTATTGATTCGGTACATCCGTGTATAAAAGAGGAAGAGATTGAGAGTAGAGTGGACCCCAAGGAAATGAAAGATTGGAAGCTGGGTCAATATCCAAGAAGCGAAAAAGAGTCGAGGATTCTGATAGGTTGTCGTATCATCATTGCCGAGGGATGAGGGTCGAAGGACAGTCAACTTTGTGATATCTGCGACGGAGATGACAATATACCTACGCTGGGTTATAAGCGATGATCTGATATACAAAGGAGGTGCTGCCAAAAATTTTAAAAATATATTGTGTATTTTTGTTATGATGTGTCAGGTTTTACAGTGAATGTGAAATGCAGTATTCGGAACCATCGACAGTTTTGATTACTGTTGTATGTGTTATCTTGGATAGAAATAGCAACAGTTCAGGGTGCACTTCTGAGAGTTTCATTTTACGACCTTCACTTTCTCGGGACGTCGTAAAGGTTCCCGAGAAGGTGAAGGACGTGAAGAGGAAGCTCTGGGAAGTCCACTAAACTGTTGTTCTTTCTATCCAAGATAAAACATAGAACAGTAAGCGAAACTGTCGATGGTTCGAACACTGCACTTCACACACACTGTAAACACGGACACAAAGCATAAAAAAAATATCAATTTTTTTATAATGTCTACGACGTATAGCGACGTTCTGCGACAGACTGCGACGAAAAGTTGACGTCGCTATACGTCGCTAGATAGCGACGTTACGTCGCTAAACGTCACTAATGTACGTCGCTAAGCTGCCCACGTGGCTGCCATGCCAGGTCATCATGTATAAAGTTTACAGCGTCGCTAGTGGTCGCTTTACATCGCAGTTTTGACGACGTATGTATACGTCACCGTCTGTCGCTACCTTTGTAACGTCTAGCGACACAGAACGTCACGTCGCTAATAGCGACGTTCGGCGACGAAAGTGGCATCTGCGACTTGTCTATAAGCGACGTCCGATTTTCGTCGCTAAATATGTCGCAAATTGAATTTAGCGACGTATTTTGGTTATTTAGCGACGTCTCCTGACGTCGCTATTTGATGATATTTTGGTAGTGTCTTCTCTATTTTCCTCAGCAGGAGGTATATCAACCTCTAATTCAACATCCATGGTATCCGACTGTTGTCCCAAGTATTAGGGCTTTTCGATCTCGTCCTCTTGGTATGCTGGGTCTCCAACGTTAAATGTATTTCAAGATTTAATCTTGCATACTGCCCACCAGTCAAATCGATCTCTACGACGCCTTGGGTAGCTTTTATAGTAGACTTGAACAGCCTGACTTGCTATCGCAAACGTGTCGGACCCTCTATACCTCCTGCGATGATTTATATCGACGAATCCAAATTGTTTATCGATTCTCCAACCGATATTTGGTGTCGTATCGAACCACTCACATTTGAACATCACAATATGCATATCATATGGGACACTATATTGTAAATCTACAATATCCCGAAGTACTCCATAATAGTCAAAGTCCGGCTTGTCGTCATAAATGGTGCCTCTTATGCAAACACTAGAATCCATAGTACTGAAGTTGTACTCATTGACAAATTTGGCATTTATAATATGCTGAGTTGCCTTAAACTTGAAGCCATTAACGACATAGCCTGGCCAAGTCTTCGCATGCTTCTTAGGTCCCAATGCCAAATAACGAATGCTCTCATTTGTGAGTGTTGTTTTAGGCAATAAAACCTGTAAACAAATAATGATAATTTAAATGTTTTACTTGCATATATTTTAATGGTAGCCGTATAACATATTATCTCAGTTACTTACGTATTTTCAAAACCAGATCGAAAAGGTATAATCAACCTCTCTCCGAAGTCCCTCATCGATAATATCAGGTGTCCTTATTTTGACTTCATCTCTAAATACACTGTTAGAGAGAATAAAAATAAGTGTAGTCACTTACTTCACGAAATTAGAGATTATAAACGAGGTGTAGTCACTTACTTCTCCAAATCTCTCACTTCTTGTATGTCATAATTTTACAAGACATATTGGTGCGCGGCATCATACTCATCGTCAGTCAACCACCGTTTCTTACTAGCCCCAGTAGGCTTGCCTCTTAAATTAAATATACCTCCATCCTCAACGTCTTCATCATTCCTTTGAGGTCTATTCGATTTGTCTCAACATGAGTATCGAAATAAATGGAGCAAAAGTTTGACACATCCTCGATAAGATATGCTTCGCATATCGAAGCCTCTATATGAGCCTTGTTGCCAACTTTCTTCTTTAGATGGTGTAGGTACCTAGAAAGACAAATTATCTTAAGAATTAACAATAAATTATAAAATTCCACTTACATTATATCAATTTTTATTTACCTTTCAAAGGGGTACATCCATCGATAATGAACAGATGCACCGACACGAGCTTCGTATGGTAGATGAATCGGTAGATGCTCTATGCTATCGAAAAAGCCCGATAGAAATATTTTCTCTAACTTGCAAATTGTTAAGACAATCTTCTCCTCAAGTTGTACCATATGTTGCACCGTCAGCTTAGTTGAACAGATATCCCTGAAAAATGTAGACAGCTCGGCCAACGAAACCCATACAGCAGAAGGCAACAAATCTCTCAAAACAATGGACAGTAATCTTTCCATAAACACATGGCAGTCGTGACTCTTCATTCCTGTTAGCTTGCGTTCATTAGGATCAACGCATCCAGAAAAATTTGACACATAGCCGTCGGAAAATCTTAAAGTAGATATCCACTTGCAGATTAATAATCTATCTTCCTTGCTCAATGTATATGGCGTTATAGGCTTAGTTAATTGTCCACCAGCTCCCCTTTCTATCAAGTTTAGATCATGACGTTTGCATATCTCGGCCATGTCTTGTCTTGCTTTTGGATTGTCCTTCGTTTTTCCTTTAATATCTATGACGGTATTGAAGACATTATCGAACACATTCTTTTCGATATGCATGACATCAAGATTATGCCTTATAAGATTATCTTTCCAATATGGTAAGTCCCAAAAAATACTCCGTTTGGTCCAGTTATGGCTTTGTTCGAACCCTTCGACACGATTATTCGATGGATCTTCCATTGCGGTGGGCAATTCTTTTACAACTTTCCAAATATCGTATCCCGACAATCTGGCAGGAGGATAAGAAAAATCCGGTTTTCCATATCTGAACGCGTCCTTGTTCTTTCGCCAATGATGGCTCACGGGCAGAAATTGACGGTGACAGTCAAAGAAAGAAGTTTTTCCTCCATGTCTAAGGCGGAACGCCTTACTATTTTCCATGCGTATCGGACAAGACATGTTGCCGTGCGTACTCCATCCCGACAGCATACCGTATGCTGGAAAATCATTGATTGTCCACATGAGTGAAGCTCTCATCTAAAAGTTCTATTTCCTGGAAATATCATACGTCGTGACGTCGATCTCCCACAGTTGTTTCAGCTCATCCACCAACGGCTGTAAATATATATCGATGTTCTTCGTCAGATTTTTGGGACCGGGTATGATAGCTGTCAAGAACATATAAGGAGTCTTCATACACATCCATGGTGGCAGATTGTAAGGGGTAAGAATGACCGGCCAACATGAGTATTGAGATCCCGACTGTCCGAAAGGGGCGAAGCCATCAGAACATAGCGCAAGGCATACATTTCTAGGCTCTGCAGCAAAATCTGGATGACGCAAATTAAAATGTTTCCACGCCTCTCTATCCGAAGGATGTGACAATTCTCCTTCGTCCTTTATGCGTTCTTTGCTGTGCCATGTCATGTGTTTCGCTGTATTCAGAGACATATACATCCTCTGTAAGCGCTTCATGATTGACAAGTAATGTATATACTTGTAAGGATGTTGTTTTCTAGTTGACTTTTCTTTTCCCTGTACTGGCTTGTAACGATCCGTATTACAGAAGCTGCAACTTTCTGATACGCAATTCTCTTTGTAGTACAACATGCATCCGTTGCGACAACAATCTATCTTCTTGTACCCCAGTTCCAGTTGTCGGACCATCATCTTTGACTTGTAGAAGTTTTTTAGGAGCTCTTTTGATTCCTTCGTTAACACCTCCTTGATTAGTTGTGTGATCCGATCATAGCAAGCTTGTTGCAAGTTAAAATCAGACTTTATGTTCAGCAACTGCATCGTCACTGACAGTACGGAATGAGTCTCACAACCAGGATATAGAGGAGTATCTGCGTCCTAAAATATATTATAGAACTCCTTCGCCTCGGGATTAGGATCCTCTGGATCAAAATTAGGTCCTGCCGCATCATACACCATATCTCGTATAAGGTTCTGCACGTCTCTATAATCAACAGAGCATCCGTCGCCTTCGAGGACATCCATTGCAGCATTATCATCAAAAGCATAAGTAGCAGCTTCCACAGCCTGTCTTTTCGAATATAATTCACCTTACGATGGCCACAGGCCGTAATCACGTACGAAACCCTTACGGGTCAAATGATCTCTCACAGTCACCACTTCTTCGTAACGTCTATTGTGACAATTAACACATGGACACTTGATTTTATTACCGTCCATGTACTGAGCTTTGCTCATGGCATACTTAAGAAATACTTTCACGCCTGCCTGAAATCGTCACACCAATTCTGCTATTGTGTTGCCGTTTGTACATCCATGTACGATCAATAAAGTAACGATTCATCCTCGATTTGGATGTGAAAATCTGTATCGTAAGACAAACTAAACATAAGAATAGCCCGATACCAATACTCATATAGAATTAGGGTTAGGGTGAGGGTTAGGGTTAGGGTTAGGCTCCGATGCCGATACTCATAGGGATAGTCTGACATCGATACTCATAGGAATAGCCCGATACCGATACACATAAGAATAGTCCGATACCGATACCGATTTCGATACTCATAAGAATAGTCCAATACCGATACTAGGATATGCCAAACTGTATCGGTATCGGACAGTATCGGACCGGTATCGGTCAGTATCGGGTATCGGTCTGTATCAGAGCGGGACATGCTAAACTGTACACTACTTATACATTGCTACACTACGTTCTATATCACCTTGATTAATTGTACATTAATCTTGGTTGTCAACTCTTGACCTTGATTGTTGATCTTGATCAAGAATTAATAATCCTGAATTAATTATAATTATTCTTGACTAATTTCTAGCTAGATTGTTACTAAACTGTACACTACTTATTCGTTGCTATACTCGTGTTGTCGTTTGTACATCCATGTACGATCAAAGAAGTAACGATCCATCACAGATTGGAGGTAAAAAATCTGTATCACAAGACTAACAGAATTACTATGTAATCATGTACTCACGAATAACCGGATGTAACTGGAGTCGTTGGGCCTATCGTGCAGTAATTGGTAGATCCGCGGGTATAGGTCGGATGTACTTAGTATCTACTGTATCAGATTAGTATCGGTCTATCGGTTTGGTATAGGACATATCAGATTGGTATTAGCGTTAACAAATTGGTATTATCCTATCCGATATGTACATGTATCGGCCGTATAGCTAGGATTTATATTGGCCTTATCGATTTGGTATTGGTCATATCCGATAGGTATCGACCGTGTTGGATTAGTATCGACCATTTCAGATTAGTATCGTGGAAGGTTTAGTAACAACTGTACTTGGATTTCTCTTTTCTTGAGCAGGAATACCATTGCAAGAGAGTCACCAGATCGTGATTGGCCAGTTACAGTAACATACATGCTTCCTTTTCCATCAGAAAAAGCGAGATTGAAAAAGAAGCATGTATGTTCTGTAACTGGCCAGCTACGCTCTCGTGACTCTCTTGCAATAGTAATCTAGCTCAAGAAGAGAGAAATCTAAGTACAGTTGTTACTAAACCTTCCACCATACTAAACTGATACTGACGATACTAATCTGATATGCCGACACCTATCGGATATGGCCGATACCGAATCGATAAGGCCAATACGAATCCGAGCTATACGGCCGATACATATCGGATAGGACGATACCAATTCGCTAAGACCAATACCAACCGATATGGCCTATACCAAACCGATAGACCGATACTAATCCGATACGGACAATACTTATAAGTACCTATGGTCGAGGAGATTGATCTGCTGGTATATGGTATCCATGGTATCCATTTTAATTTGGATGTAAAAATCTGTATCCTAAGACAAATTAAACATAATTAGTTCGATACCAATACCGATACCGATTCCGATACTCAACGAAATAGTCTGATATCGATACCGATACTCAACGAAATAGTCCGATACCGATACTGATACTCATAGGAATAGCCCGATACCGATAATGATTTGGTTTTGGTTTTGATTTCGGTTTCGGCTTCGAACGTACTAAATTTTAAAAAATTCGGTTCGGTTTCGGTTTTGAATATACTAAATTCGGTTCGGTTTCGGTTTTGAATACACTAAATTCGGTTCGATTTCGGTTTTCAATATACTAAATTTACTTATCCGGTTTCGGTTTCGGTCCAAAATTTATATATACTCCTATATATATATATACTCCTTGAATACATATATATGTGTGTGTGTGCCGAATATATATATATATATATATATATATATATATATATATATATATATATATATATATATATATGTATATATGTGTGTGTGTGTGTGTGTGTGTGCGTGTGTGTGTGTGTGTGTGTGTGTGTGTGTGTATGTGTGTGTGTGTGCCGACAGCATTCCCTCCCCGACCCCGTCCCCTCCTCCCTGACCCCCTCCACCACCCCCTCTCCCCGACAGCACCCACCCCCCACCCCCCCCACCCCCTTCCCGACAGCATCCCCTACCCGACCCCCTCCCCCACCCTCCTCCTCCGATCCGATACCGATTCCGATACCCCCTCCCCCGATCCGATACTCATAAGATTGGTCCGATCCGAAACCACCTATACCCCCTCCCCCGATCCGGTACTCCGATCCGAAACCACCGATACTCATAGGAATGGTCCGATCTGAAACCACCGATACCACCACCCCCTTCCCTACCCCGTCAGGACAACAAACTCTCCCTCCCCCTCCCCCTCCCCCACCCCCCCCAACAAGCCCACCCCTGACAGCAAACCCCTACCCCACCCCCCTCCCCCACGACAGCAAACACCCACCCTCTCCCCTGTCATGCCCCGATTCCGTAGAATCCATAGTCGTCCCCCGGGCGTGATGTCGTGCGAACCTAATTTGCGATCGCACAAGGCATAGTCATAAGGTTATCCGAATCACAACATCAAGTTAGAGTACGTAGAGAAAATTGAATGACATATTGAAATAGAAGTAAACTTTTTCATTGATAATAAAACTTTATTTACATTGACTCCATTACAATCATTGTCGTACGGGCTAAAACATGACTCGACTTACAAAACGAACGCTGATGAGATAGTCGGTCCATACATTACATCCCTTTTTACAAGCAAAACCATTACAATTTCCACCTGCTATCAAAGGAAGTCGAGTCGCCATTTGTCTTCTTTTGCACTGAGTGCAGAGTCTTCAAAAAGGAATTTCAGAACACAAGCCTTCACACACGGACGAGGCTTCAAAAGGGTTCACGTCGCCTTGAGCTTTAGGTGGCACGCCCTTCGTGGTTCAGGGTACCTGCGTGGAGAGCGAGGATCAGTACATTACACTTTGTACTGGTGCGTGACTATTTAAGTTCCACGCTCTCATTTGGTTGAAGAGTTTCTATGACTTAGCTTGTGAATGTTTCTAACCATCCTAATGAATTTCAAACAAGCATATGACAAGCATAACGTAAATTATGTTGGAACTTACCCACGGCGGACCGCGCCGCGCCTTATGATACTTACCATGTTCTTCCCGGTCAATTGTTATCATTTTCATATCAAGTGCATCATTTTGTGTGGTTGGTCACTGGCTCCCATAGCCATCGTGGACTCCTTTTTGCTTTTGTTAGACGGGGCACCTTTCAGCACGAGTAGCGAGCCCCGCTGCAAGTCCCCGCCTAATTCGTGCCCAGCACAGCTTTTGTATTTGTTTCCTTTCTTGGCCGCAACGGTCCAGTGGCCCCGGGTTGCCGTGCCGAAAAACTTTACCTTGTCGACAAGTTGTCCATGACCTCGCAAAGACCATTTTTCTTTTAGTTATTAGGACATAGCCTACATTCTCTTTGAAAAATCAATCATTTTATCGTGTCCGTGCCCTTGCGTTTATTCTTTCATTCGCAACAACATTATCGATTTACCTAGGAAGGGGTCGAGAAGATAAGGGTTAGCCACTCACCTTGAGTTTACTTCAGGCGAGAGAACTTGTTGGTCGCGCTAGACGTCGCCTACGCGATTACCTGAAATCGCATAAGCAACCGATTAGAACACTGCATTATTCAAGAAGTTCGATAGGAAATGCGAGTTCGAAATGTAAGCCACGAAAACCATCGAAAACATTCCCGAAAACGCATTCAGAAAACAAAGCCAAAACCAACGCAAGCGGCGTGAAAAGCAGAGCAACGGGAGGTCTCTCCCGACTCAGCCGCAGAGTCAATCCTTGAGGCGCAACCCGCTGAATATAGGACTTGGTTCTGAAGAAGTCATTCCATAACGGGGAACGAATCTTAATTCAACCGTTCCCGTTCGATCGATTCGATCGATCCCGACCTATCGGTCCCGACCGAATCGATAGCGACAGTGTTCCTTTCTCGCGTACCCCGTGGACGAAAAATGGGGTACGATGTCGGGACGGAGCACTACACCATAACCAACTAAGAAAAAGTTTTGTCCTCGAAACTTAAGAATAGAACCTACCTCTACGAAAACAATGAAGGGAACTTTTTCTTAATTTCTGACTCAAGCTCCCACGTCGACTCTTCGACCGAATGGTTTCTCCAGAGGACGCAGACGAGAGGGATAGCACAGTTGCGGAGAAGTTTATCCTTGCGCTCCAAGATTTGCACCGGCTCTTCGACATATGACAAGTCCGCCTTCAGGTCTAGCTTACCCAAATCCACCACATGGCTTGGATCGTGTACGTACTTTCGTAATTGTGAGACGTGGAAGACGTCGTGTACCTATGATAATGCAGACAGCAAGGCAATTTGGTAAGCTACCGGGGCGACTCGCTTCAGTATCTCGAATGGACCAACAAATCTTGGGCTCAATTTCCCCTTCGTACCGAACCTGGTAACTGCACGCATGGGCGCTACTTTCAGGAATACGTGGTCGCCTTCTGAGAACTCGAGGGGGTGTCGGTGCATGTCGGCATAGCTCTTCTGCCGGCTTTGTGTTATCTTCAATCTCTCCCGTATTAACTTGACCTTCTGCACGGTCTGCTCCACCAGCTCTGGACCAAGTATCTGCCGTTCCCCGACTTCATCCGAGCAAATGGGCGATCTGCACTTCCGACCGTACAAAGTTTCATACGGTGCCATTTGGATGCTGGACTGATAGCTGTTGTTGTATGCAAACTCGGCCAGCGTTAGATGAACGTCCCAACTTGACTTCAAGTCGATCGCACAGAGTCGTAACATGTCTTCGAGAATTTGGTTCACCCGCTCTGTTTGGCCGTCAGTTTGAGGACGATAAGCTGAGCTAAACTTCAACTTGGTCCCCAATGCTGAATGAAGACTACTCCAGAAGCGCGCTACGAACCGTCCATCCCGATCCGAGATGATAGATACTGGGACCCCGTGCAGCCGAACTATTTCATCAAGGTATATCTGAGCAAGGCGGTCGACGCTCCAAGTAACTTTAATGGCGATAAAGTAAGCTGACTTGGTTAGTCGATCGACGATGACCCAGATAACGTCGTTCCCCCGTGACGTCTTCGGCAAGCCAACAACGAAGTCTATAGTGACATGATCCTATTTCCATTCTGGAATGGCAAGGTTCTGCATCTCCCCGTCCGGTTGCTGGTGCTCGAATTTGACTTACTGACAGGCCATATACTTTGACACAAAGAGCGCTATGTCCCTCTTCATGCCGTGCCACCAAAAGACAACGCGGAGGTCCTTATACATCTTGGTGCTACCAGGATGTAAAGAATATTTTGTATTATACGCCTCCGACATTATCTTCTTTCTAAGTTCTGCGTCGTCCGAAACGCATAGCCGTCCCTTCACTCGCAACACTCCCGACATTATCTCCAGGTATGGGTCGTCCTTCTGAGCAGACTTGATCCTCTCCAGTAGGCTCGGTTCTACCTATAGTTGTGCTAGTTTCACGTCTCTGAAACGAACTCGGAGTTCGATGCCCATTCCTTCCAAGTCACACAGCAGTCGATCGTTGATGCATAACGAAGCTAAGTATTTTCGGCTCAGCGCATCCGCTACCACATTTCCCTTGCCCGATGTGTAGTCGATTGACAAGTCATAGTCTTTGATCAGTTCGAGCCATCGTCTTTGCCGCAAATTCAGTTCTTTCTGGGTGAAGAGATACTTGAGGCTTTTGTGGTTCGTATAAATCCTGTATGCTACGCCATAGATATAGTGATGCCACAGCTTCAACGCAAACACAATCACCGCTAATTCTTCGCCGTGCGTGGGGTAGTTCTTCTCGTGCGGCTTCAACTGTCGGAAAGCAAAAGATATCACCTTATCCCGCTGTATGAGCACACACCCCAAGCCCTGGCTAGAAGCATCGCTGAAGATTTGAAATCCCTCCGTCCCTTCAGAAAAAGCAAGTATCGGGGCCGAAACGAGCCGTTGTTTGAGCTCCTGGAAGGAAGCTTCATAGTCATCTAACCACTTGAATGTGATTCCTTTCTGGGTGAGGCGAGTCAACGGCGATGCAATCTTCACGAAGTCCTTCACGAAGCGTCGGTAGTATCCCGCCAAGCCTAGGAAGCTTCAAATTTCGCTAACTGACGTGGGCCGTTTTCAATCAGCAACTGCCTCAACTTTCTTCGGATCGACTGCGATGTCCACGGCGGAGATGATGTGCCCAAGGAATGAGATGCTGTTCAGCCAGAATTCATACTTGCTCATCTTCGCATACAACTGATTTTTTTGAAGGGTTTGGAGTACCGTCCGCAGATGCTCTGCATGTTGTGCTCGATCCTTCGAGTAGACGAGGATGTCTTCGATGAAGATTACTACGAATTTGTCAACGAACGGACGGAACACCCAATTCATTAGATCCATAAAGACGGCAGGGGTATTTGACAAACCGAACGACATTACCAAGAACTTGTAGTGGCCATAACGAGTGCGGAAGGTAGACTTCGGCACGTCTTCTGGCTTGACTTTGAGTTGGTGATAACCCGATCGCAGATCAATCTTCAAAAACACCGTTGCACCTTGGAGCCGGTCAAACAAGTCGTCGATACGGGACAGGGGGTATTTGTTCCGGACAGTGGCTTTATTCAATTCTCGATAGTTGATGCAGAGCCGCATCGATCCATCCTTTTTTTTCACAAATAGCACGGGTGTACCCCACGACGAGACACTCGGACGGATGAATCCTTTATCAAGTAATTCCTGTAGTTGTGCCTTCAATTCTTTTAACTCTGTAGGGGCCATTCTATACGGAGCTTTCAAGATCGATCGGGTGTCAGAAAATGTATCAATAGTGAACTCTATTTCTCGATCGGGCGGCATGCCGGGTAGTTCATCCGGGAACACGTCTAGGAATTCTGCCACAACGTCGGTCTGATCCGCGTTTGCACCATCCTGTCTCATGTCACGAACGGACGCCAAGTAGCCTTCGCATCCGGAATGAAGCAGCTTCCGAGCAAAAATTGCCGAGATCACCATACAGGTCGGCGATGCTTTACCACACGAATAGTAGAATTCGGGCACTCCAGGTATGCGGAAGGTGACCCTCTTTCCTGCGCAGTCGATGGTAACGTTGCAAGGACCGAGCCAATCCATGCCCAGTATGATGTCGAAGTCCTTCATATCTAGAACTATCGCATCAAGACCGATCTTTTGACCCCCAATACATATGGTTCCTCCCCCGCAGGCTAAATTTGTGAGTAGTGGCACGCCCGAAGGCATACTTAAGCCAAGATCAAGGTCTAACGATATTACAGGAAATTTGTGCTCGGCGGCGAAGTCCACTGATATGAAAGTATGCAATGCGCCTGAATCAAATAACACATGAGCATGTACATTATTGAAACTTAATATACCTGTCACGACGGTGTCAGAAGCGAATGCCTCGTCTCGAGTCAGGGCAAAGACACGCCCTTGAGCATTAGGACGTCGGTCTTGGTTGTTGGGTTGAGTGGGCTGAGCAGGTCGAGGCGCCTGTCCTCGATTCTCTTGACGATTTTATTGTGACGGGACATTACGATTCGAACGAGGATTTTGGCAGTATCGAGCAAAGTGACCCTTCTGTCCGCAAGTGTAGCACTCTACCTTGGCAAAGCAGTGGTCGTCAGTGTGCCTAAGCTGGTTAAAATTTTTGCATCGCGGTAACAAGTTTCGGCCTTTATAGCCGCTAGTGTGTGGAAGCTTTGACGCGTACTTGTTGCCTCCCGTATAGCTAGGATGTTTATGATTGGAGTGGTGCACAACGTCGGTAGCAACGGAAGGATGCATGCTCTCAAGGCGGAGAGCGTAATTCAGAGCCTCGCCCGTGGTTTTATACTCCGGGACCCCGACATCCACACCGATAGAGTGTCGCAGACCCACTTCGAACCGTTGCACACGGCACTCTTCGGTAGGCAGAAACTCACTAGCAAACTTGGACAATTTGTTGAATTCTGTGGCATACTGTTCTACTGTCCGATTCTTGTTTCACTTAATAAAATGCCTGGAATTGGCTTTTGAAAGAAAACAAGAAAAAGTATAAAAAGTACAAATTGTTCTGGGAAGTATTGCTATGGAAGTCAGATCTGAAGGCGATCACTTTGTTCCTTGGACCATACGATGATGATGAAGATCACTGATAGAAGATGAACAACCGGAAGAACTAAGTCACCAGAAAGGTATCAACGCACTTGGGCACTGATGGCGAGGTCGAATGTTTTCCTGCTTTGCTTCACTCTGTTCTGGAAGAAAAGTTAAGAAGAATGCTCTCAAAAAATTAAAGTCTCTAAGCTCTGATCTCTATTCTCCTCTTATCTCTCTCTGATGCTGATGATGTGAAAAATAAGTCTATTTATAGACTTGACCCATCGTGCGTAAAAAGTAACAAAATTGGGTTTTTACGCTGGTAACTGTCACCCACGACGGGAGTCACCCACTACGTATGTTGACACGTGTCCCATTATTTTAACAAAAATAGGGAGCATATACACACGTTCTTCAATAAATGTGGCACGAAAGCCACGTAGGTAAACCACGTTCCTAAGTAGTCAAGAAGAATTGGGCGTAAAAATAACCCAAAATATGCTTCAAGCGTAAAGCGGTAAACTGGCGTAAAAATAACCCAAATAAACTTCTCAGCGTAAAGTGTCTAAAATAGCCTTGAGCGTAAAACTTAGCCCAAATAGACTTTACACTCACAATAGCCTTGAGCGTAAAAGCTCACATAACTATCGTGCGTAAAAAGAAGTAATTTTAATGAGCGTAAAATAGCCTTCTCTGCACACCATACGACAAGTATTGGGCTTGGTGAAAATCCAATCTCTTCGAATTCTGTGTTTATACGCTGTCAGCAAATCATTATGTCAGATTCATTATCACTTGCATTAATGAGACCTGACAGCCTGTCCCCGGGCGTAAAACTTTAATGAACTGCCTTGGCGTAAAGTAGCTTGCGTAAAATAGCTAGGCGTAAAATTCTCAATCTTCTTTCCCCAGTTCATAGAACACTTTTTACGCTCCTACAAGACCCCCTTTAAAGTTTTCGAAATTTGAAAAGACTTCAAAAATTTTGAAATACTTTGAAAATAAAAAGTCAAAAAATGGCGTTGGTCAATTACTCAACTGTCATAATGAATTTTCTCTCGAAACATTCGAACGCCTCTTCGTTTCCCCGAGCTACATTGACAATGTTCAGTTTCCTATAGGGAATATGAAGGGTTGATTGATTATATAAGGAAAAGTTTTTCACTCTCACTTCTCATTCTCATATTGTCATGGCACCGAAGAAAGAGATAGAGGCTGACAAGGAAAAGGCTCAAGGCTTGACATAGAGACGGAGGTCGATCAATTGCTGCGAGCACGCAACTTTATGGAGTGCTTTGGACTGACTCCAGCGATCTTCGATCGTATAAATAGTGGTCCCCCAACTGCCTACGAAGGATCCGGTGATGCAGAAGCATTCCTCGATCTGATGCGTCGTTCAGGGATCCACAATGTGCACGAGTTATGTGCCTCCCTTCGTCAACCCAATGACGGAGAGAAGAAGAAATAATATTTTGTGTAGGGGTGTCATCTATGTATTGTGACACTCAACTTATCTGTAGGGGCCTACTTTCTTTTTATGAAATAAAATTATGGTGTTGTTTTCACCTTTATTCGTATGGTGCATTGACATAGGATCATTCTACACCTCTTTTGACTGTTTCCATATTTGCTCATTCCCAAGAGAAACAAAACAACACGTGGCAACTATTCTGTAGTTATGAGCGCCTCTTATTAGGATCTTTTCCGAAATAGACTCAAACCATCTGCTTCTTTGAACCTTTATAAATAGCTGAGTTAAAGGATACATTCTCATTCCTTTATTCTTCTTCTTCTCCGAAGATGACTTTTTGCAAGACTCCTTCCTCCAACAAGGGATTGATGATGGCAATGCTTTCCGATGTCATTCCCTTACACACCGTGTCATCAGTCGTTGATTCAACAACATCTGATCTCGATGGTAAGCCCATCGTGGAACAGTAGCTTTTCTGTGTATAATCATCATTTATCCATTGTTATGCGCGTCACATCGGCTGTATTTGAGCTTTTGTTGAAAACAAGCGCCTATCTTTGATAGATAAGGCGCGCCTGCTAAAAACGAGCGCAAATCCTTGATAGATAAAGTGCATTTGAAAAACGAGCGCAAATCCTTGATTGATAAAGTGCGCCTATTGAAGACAAGCATTTGTCTTTAACTGAACAAAGTGCGCAATCGTCTGTCTTCGATTGGCCAGTATGCGCCTGATGACACTTCTGTTAAAAAAATTTCTTTGCTGTTTTCTGCAGAAGCTTGGCTGAAGAACTTTTCCAGAACTGGCATTGGCGATATGGATGCTGTGGGAAACATTCTTCTAACACACACATCAGGGAGCTCATGCGCTTTTGACGCGCAAATCAGACAACTCAGAACTCTTCGTGGGATAGAAGGGTCTTCCTCAGATGGTAGGAAGAACCTTTATACACGGAAAGTTGGATGGTGGAGTCAACTCTAACCCGAGAAGTTGGGTAGTAGAGTTCCTTTTACGGCAGAACTAGGAATCGTATCCCAATGCTGGATACATTCCTATCTCTTCTGAAGGGCCGTCATTTCTCCACCAATTGTATTGGCAGCAACACGTCTTCGGGCTGCCATACTCTGGGGTTCTCCTCTCGTCTGAGAGAGAAGACCAGAGTTAATTCCTGCTGCTCTTGTTGCCATTGAGGCTCAGACAGCAAGGAATTGCCACCAACAACGAATCCGATGAAGAAGATCCAAAGAAGTAATAGATCTCCATTAGGTCATCGTTGTCGTATGGAATGAAAATCCAAAATGCAATAGATTTCCATTATGATTTGTAAGAAAGTCTAATAAATGTAATAGACTTTTATGATGATACAGTGAGAATGGAAATGACAATTCTGTGGGAAATACTCCTTTGAAACTTTTTTCGATGCTCATGGTATTGTTTGTTTTAATATATTTGTCAGAGGTAATATGAACGTGACAAGTCTTCTACACTCAATAACTTATATCTATCCCGAGTAAATATTGACATGATAGATAATGAAATCTTGTTTTCTGTTTTTAGAGTATACAATACTATCAGAGGTAATATGGAGATGACAGATTGTAACGACTCAAAAAAATAGATTAATATCTATTCAGAGACCAAATGGACATGACAGATAGGAAAAACAAGCAGACTTAATATTTATGCAGAGGTCAAATGGACATGATAAATAATAAATCCAACTTTTTATCCCAACTGGTAAGATAAAAGATTAATATTTCTCTCTGAGGAGACAAGTAATATAATCAGCTTAACCAAACATTGGTAGCTGGGGATATAAGAAGACAGACGTCATTGAGGATATATACCAAAACTTTGAAAGAATGAATGAACCAACGTTTCTTTTGGGAAAAGAAAGATTATTTCAATTCCACAATTAAATGGATGAATCTGATGTAATGAATGGATAGGTCTTTTCAGGAATGAAAAGTTGTTTCAATTTCCAAGGCCGGTTCATTAATAGCTCTCTCCTATAAATAGATGAGAACTTTTTGTAACATTTCATCCTTGTTTCCATTCTTCTATTGGAAATGTCTTCCGAGGACGTGCTGCAAAAGTTGAAGTCACCATGAAGGTTAAGGACGTCATCGAGATGCACCTCGCTGAACCAATTGTGTCAGGCCCAACTGGAATAGGCGAAGGCTCTTCTACGCCCAAGCCACCCCAAGACATCCTCGCTTTCTTAGTAGAGCCAGGAAAAACTCCTGAAGACGAGGCGCTGAGGATGGCTGCCTGCAAGTTTTTTGTGAACTCAGGCAATGATGTCTTCGATGCATTGGCTGACTATGTATTCAATAAGGAAGGCAGTGGTCCTCTTCCTTAATCCTTTGTTCTGAACGAAAAATAAAAAAGATTTTATTTTCATTCTGTGTCTTTTTTTTTATACATAGTACTTCTTAAAAAATTTGCCAATGATCGGCATCATGAGTAAATCTCCATTGGGCTTAGATAACCGATAAGCACCGTTGGAAAAAACTGTCTCAATAACATAAGGGCCTTCCCATTTTGCTTGGAATTTCCCTTTGCTTTTATGAGTCATCACCATCGGTCTTCGAACGGCTAAAACTAACTCACCGACCTTGAATACCCTCTCTTTAACTTTACGATTGAAAGTTCGAGATATACGGGCTTGATATAGCTCAATATGCTGTTGTGCTTGAAGACGCTTTTCGTCCAATCCTTCAAGTTCTTGGAGTCGTAAGCGATCATTGTTCTCTGTAGTTAGTTCATTAGCAATGGCTATTCAAAGAGATACAATCTGGATTTCCAGTGGAAGGACAGCCTCACATCCGTAAACCAGTGAAAATGGTGTAAAATCGGTAGGAGTTCGAACTGACGTTCGATAAGCCCATAAACATTCATCAAGTTTCTCATTCCAATCACGTTTATTAGAAGAGACAAACTTTTTGAGAAGTTTGATGATCGTCTTGTTGAAAGCTTCGGCTAAACCATTAGCAGCTGGATTATAAGCCGTAGACGCCAAGTTTTGAATCCGATTCTTATTACAGAATTGATAAAATGTCTGACTGGCAAATTGTGGTCCATTATCATGAATTATCCGTCGAGGAAACCCGAAGCGATAAAGAACATGATGTTTGATGAAGCTAATCACATTAGAAGTTTTCACTTCAACAAGGGAAACTGCTTCTACCCACTTAGAAAAGTAATCGGTTATAGCCAATATAAACCGATGTCCCCTGACAGAAGGAGGATTAATAGGACCAATAATGTCCATGCCCCAAGCTTTGAAGGGCCAAAAAGCTGCTGTAGGATGCAAGAATTCAGACGGTTGATGAATAAAATTAGCATGAACCTGACATGCTTTACATCGTCTAGCATAATCCACAGCGTCTGCTATCATGGATGGCCAATAATATCCCATTCTTCGAATGCGGTCTTGTAATTTTGGACCTGGTTGATGAGCACCACAAACACCATCATGAGCTTCACGAAGTGTTTTCTTAGCTTCACTCTCTGAGAGACAACGTAGCAAAAGTCCATCATATGAACGAAGATATAACATATGTAAAGACGAATCATAATAAAATCGAAATGATCGTCTCTTGATTGATGCAGCTTCTTTTGGATCTTCAGGTAAAATCCCATGAACCGCATAATCAATGAATGGACTTCTCCAATCCTTCTGCTGGGAACTTGACTCTGTAATATAACTCTGCAAGGCTAGCAAGAGCATCAGCTTCCACATTCTGAGAACGTGGTATGAATTCGATAAAGAACCCCTTGAATGAAAGAACCAACTCGATTACCACTGGATGATAAGGGATGAGGTCATGATTTCTGACTTTATATGTCCCTCTAACCTGATTAACAATCAGTCGAGAATCTCCATAAGCTTCTAAGAACTCAATGTCCAATTCTTTTGCTACTTGGAGACCAATTAACAGAGCATTGTATTCTGCCACATTGTTAGAGCATGGCTCATTGAGAGAATAAGCACGGTATATGACTATTTTGTCAGGAAAAACCAAGACGATTCCTACTCCGGAGACGATATTGCCTTTAGGTCCAACCCGTGATGCTCCATCAAAATATAATTGCCAAATATCATCCCTCAAAGTCATGTTGCAATCCACGACTTCATCTGAAATATCTTCATATAGCTTCGATGTTTCAGGTATAAGGTGAGCTGCTAAGAAATCAGCTAATGCTTGACCCTTCACTGATTTTTGAGGTACATAAACCATGTCGTAAGGAGTGAGCAACATAGCCCAGGTCGCTAACCTGGAGTTAAGAATGCTTGGTTTTCTCATCAGTACCTAAATAGGATTTATTCTGGAGATGAGATGAATAGTTTGTCCTGACACATAATGTCGTGTCTTTTGTACAGCAAAAACCAAAGCCAGACATTCCTTTTCTACAGGAGTATACATGTGTTCAGCTCCGACCATCATTCGACTAAGATAATAAATTGCTTGTTCATGACCCATATCACTTTTCTGTGCAAGAAGAGCACCAAGTGAATGATCTAATGCTCGAACATATAGCAAAAATGGTCTTTCCACTACTGGTGGTACTAGAACAGGAGGATTTGTTAGGTATTGCTTGATGTCATTGAAAGCTTCCTGACACGCTTCATCCCAAACAAATGATACACCCTTCTTTAATAGACGGAAGAATGGTTGGCATCTCCCAGAGAGATTGGATATAAATCTCCTGATATAAGCAATGCGACCTTGGAAGCCGCGGAGTTCTTTTAAATTGCGTGGAGGATACATTTCAAGAATTGCTTTGATTTTATCAGGATCAACATGGATACCCTGAGAAGTGATGACAAATCCCAAAAACTTGCCACTGGAAACCCATAAGAAGGACTTAGTAGGGTTCATTTTCAATTGATGCTGACGCATTAATTCAAATACTATCCTTAAATCTTGAATATGATCATCTTTTGATCAACTTTTGACAGCAATGTCATCTACATAACATTCAACTGTCTTCCGTAGATGTTCTTGAAAGATGTTGCTCATAGCCCTTTGATATGTGGCACCGGCATTTTTAAGACCAAACGGCATAACCGTATAACAATAAACCCCAAGGGGTGTTCCGAAAGCAGTATGCTTCTCATCTTCGGGATGTATCTTGATCTGATTGTATCCTGAAAATTCATCCATAAAAGACATGCGTTCAAAACCACATGTATTATCTATCATGACATCAGTAATTGGAAGTAGAAATTCGTCCTTTGGACAAGCTGCATTAAGATCTCAAAAATCTATGCAAACTCGGACTTTTTCGTTCTTTTTCATAACAGGAACAATATTGGCAACCCAGTCTGGATGTTGTTCTTCACGAACAAAGCCACATGTAATCAACTTTTTGACTTTCGCTTCAATTGCATCCATCATGTCTGGTCAAAAATGTCGTTGCTGTTGTTTTACAGGCTTGACATTAGGAAGAATATTGAGTTTATAAGTAGCAACTTTAGGATCCAAACCCGACATATCCTCATAACTCCAAGCAAAGATATCAATATATTCTTTAATCAATTTTATCAACTCTTCCTTTTCATCTTCGAAAAGGTTCTTACTGATGAATATTGGCTTGGATGTAATTTCGTCTCCAACATCGATTTGAAGAATCTCATCCTCCGTAGGTGGTTGTCGTTGTTCAAAACGAAGTTCCCACTGTGTGTCCATCGGTTGGGCCCAAGGGTCATTTTCAAATGGCTCAGATTCGTTATCAGTTTGAACCATGTTGACTGAGAATATACATTCAGATTCATCAAAATAGTCTCCTCCAGCATATTCAGATTCAATAAAATGGATTTCTTCGAAATCCGAGGATTATGAAGAACTAGAAGAGAATTCTTCTTGTATATCATCATTAAACATGTGGGTCGGATCATATCCCAACCCATGACGAGTTTTCTGGTAAAACGGATCACTACATAATGGTAATCGTCTACCCTTGCCTTGATTGAGACCTTACATAGTCTTCAAATCATATCCCATATTCTGGATAATCTTGAGAGATTGTTGACTATATTTGTCAATTCGGATTCTTCCTTTATCTTTATCTCTAAGATCATCCGTTTGAACAACAGGGATATTTCTAGCCAGGCCAAACACAATTTGGCACTTGTTTTTTTATCAGACGGAATCACGAAATAAGATTCTTCGTGACGTCTATAAGTTACACAAGCTTGCGATGAAGCGACTACAGGAAGAAGATAGGGAGAAGATGTTAGGAACCTCTGAGCATAAGGTCCAACATCGACATGAGGAGGAAAAGAATTTTCCTTATTGTCAATGTATAAGTTTCCTCTGTATCTATGTCATCTTTATATTGATGACTTTGATCATCAGAAGATAAAGTCATTCTTTCAACAAATTTGACAGCCATATACTCAAAAAGGAAATCTTCATTGATATTGGAAAGTACAGAATGATCAATATTTACATCATTTATAATTTGACCGCTACGCTTCGGATTAATCTTTAACGGACTGGCATCCGCCTTCTGCGTAGACTCGCCAAGGTTAATGATCAATGGCGGTTCTGGATCATTCGTACGAGAAGTACGTCCCTTGACTTTGATCATAAGGGGTTGGTCTTGACTCTTGGCAGGAATATTCAATGATTCCTCAGATGAAGTTCAAGTTTTCCCTTTGACCTTGATCTTCAGAGGTTGGTCGTTGACAGGTTGGGGTTGGATTCGCCCTTTGACTTTGATCTTCAAAGGTTGCTCTTCTGGAGGATCTTCATTAATAGACTGATCTTCGGTAGATGATCGATCTTCAGCCATGTCTGATATCTCCTTTATATGCTCTTATTTGTAAAGCATTGAATCAGAAAAATAAGCTTCGACACCCTTGAAAGGATTGATATCAGCAAGCTCAGTCTTCACAACCCCTTGAGAATCCACGTACTTGAAGCATCATAAGGGGTTGGTCTTGACCCTTGGCAGGAATATTCACTGATTCCTCAGATGAAGTTCGAGTTTTCCCTTTGACCTTGATCTTCAGAGGTTGGTCGTTGACAGGTTGGGGTTGGATTCACCCTTTGACTTTGATCTTCAAAGGTTGCTCTTCTGGAGGATCTTCATTAATAGACTGATCTTCGGTAGATGATCGATCTTCAGCCATGTCTGATATCTCCTTTATATGCTCTTGTTTGTAAAGCATTGAATCAAAAAAATAAGCTTCGACACCCTTGAAAGGATTGATATCAGCAAACTCAGTCTTCACAACCCCTTGAGAATCCACGTACTTGAAGCATTGGTGGAGAGTTGAAGGCATAATATTATGCTCATGTAACCACGTTCTTCCAAGAAGGATGTTGTAGGATACGTCTGAGTTAATAACATAGAATGTCGCCATAGTTCGAAGATCACCAATCTGAATCTTCAGACGAATCTTTCCCAGTGGTTTATTCTTTCCAGAGTTGAAACCAACTATTATAGTACTAGTGTAAGTCAAGTCACTAGTAGGAATCCTCAATGGTCTAAGCATACTCTGAAGGATTATGCTAATGGAAGACCCAGGATCAATGTAAATCCTGTCAACTTCAGTGGATTCGATATACCCAGTATAGCACAAAGGCCTGTCGTCCTTGTTATGCTTCAACAACAAATCCTCTTGTGTGAAGGTAATGTTAGGAATGACCTCCATCACACTATGGCATTGTGGGCATGATACTGGTATATTAGCGGGAGTTTTGAGTTGGGCTAAGCACGAGTCAGCTTGCAACAAAGCTTCACTCAAAGTTTTGCGACTTTCTTTAGAAAGGCGGAGCAACTCAAAGATAGAGAGTCTAGCCGGAGTATTAGCTAACTGGGCTAGAATATCAAATTTGTAGGGTTTCATCATTACCCCTTGACTAGAAGCAGACTTCAACAGGACGTCGAAGCGTACTGCTTTCTGTTTCCCCTTTTCAACCACAGATGGTTTAGTAGGAACAAGAGACGGTTGAGTTGGTAGTGTTTCAACATCCTCTGTTTCTTTGGAGGATCCCTCATAATCTTTATGGTACTCTTTCCCTGTCATGCCCCAGAACCAGAATACTGGAGAGCGGGGGCAGACATAGCCAGCTACGTATATTGAAATGAATTCCATCTCGCTATACGGTCACGGCTGTCTAGATACATGAGGGTTTACTACAAGCCAACAGTCTCCTATGGTCATGAACAAGCCTAGTGTCTCAATCACAAGCAAGTAAGTAAATGTTACAAGATGTATGATCATTAAATATACAATAATAAGGCGTTCCAAATATTATATATTCAGCTGATCATGAAGCTAGTCGTTACAAAATGTGAGGACTAGCAAGAGTTTAGTCATACATGATCAACCCTAGGATCTGTCAATCATGTTACAGCCCGTAGGCAGACAGTAAGTAAATACAATCGAGCTAAACAGGTGCTCGTCGGCTAAACGCCTCAAAAGAATATTTTTACAATAAAGTGGGAGAGCAAAAATAAACCCACTCGTTGCCCGGGTTACGTCTGGTGTTCACCATCGGGCTGGAAAAGCGGTGGATCCTCTGGAGCTGCTCCGAAATCTGGCCATACAAAACCAGCTGGGTCAGATCCCAGAAAGAGCAAGTGCCACAAAGGAAGCTTCACTTAGGAACTAAAACCAGCAATCAGCACAAGATATAAATAAAAGTAAGAACTGGAAAATAAAGCAAACACATCAGGATGATATACGACGAGATAACCATGGAACTATTCAGATAACCAGGTTACAACCCGTAAACCAAACAAGGACCGGGGTTGTAACCCTTCGTCTGAACGGAGCTTGGTTTCTCACCATTTATCGGTAAAATAAATACAAGCATTCTGGTCATTCAATAATCTGGAACAGGATCATGTAAAGACTAGACTGGTTAGACTCCATCCAATCATTTCACGGCCAAGCAAGAACTACGGCTTGATACTTTAACTAACTAGGGTTGTCACAAGCCTAATTACTAACAAGATGCAGTGAGATTATTCTACAGCCACAAGCCCTGCAGACCATCCAGGTTACCCAGGTCGAAGATTAGGGTTGAATTCAGGTGGGTACATCGTCCAGGAAACGCATGTACCCTTAAGTAGCTTGAAAGGTGCAACACATAACAGTGTGCTGGAAATGTGCCCTACTCGACGGCAGGCTACAGATCTCAGGCGCGCCCAGGTAACGGGATTGCCTGTAGCTGGGAAATCTCTTCATGACTAATGTGTTAATCTAGTTATTAACCTTAGTCCATTTCAATAGGTACTCCTGACCGTGGTACTCAGGAGTCCCCTCCTAGACATGATGCAAGACAGGACTGGATTATTTGTACAAGCACAATCGCCCACGGTGTCCAGGATGTTCATTCTTGTCAGGTCATGTCATGTCAGGTAGCCGTCGCAACAGCTGTTCAGGATAATCATGTCAGGTTCATCATGTCAAGTGTTCTTGTCAGGAGTGCGCCACGACGGGCCACTATCAGGTCATGTCAGGTTTTCTTGTCAAAAGTGCACCACTACGGGTCACTATCGTGTCATGCTCAGGTATCATTTCCAAACATATTAAACAAATCCATGATTATCAAGTTCACGACAAAAGGCGTAAGGATATAAAATGGACGTAAAATATCTAAGAAATATCAATACTCAGGGCTATAGAAGAGCCATGCGGCTAAAGCATATGCGGTCAGGAAAGGGTAGAATCATGCGGCCCAATTAGGAGGGCGCATGCGGCCAGGGTCACTGAATCACATGCGGCCAAGACAAGGGGGGCGCATGCAGCTGAAAGTGCAAGGGCGCATGCGGCTCCAAGACGTTGGGCCTCATGCGGTCAGCTGAAGTGTGGAGTTCATGCGACTGGGTATAGAAGGAGGTGCATGCGGTTAAGTCAACATGGCTGCTTATGCGGCAAGCAGTGAAAGGTATATATACGGCTGAAGGGGCAGGAACCTATGCGGCTGGGAGTAGGACTAGCTCCCATGCGGCAAGCAGGAAGGAAGGCTCCATGCGGCCAGGATGAATTGGACTCATGCGGCTCTCGGGGTAGGGGCACATGCGGCTAGCGGGGAACCAAGCCTATGCGGTCCACAAGTACTAGAGTTCATGCGGCTCAAGAAGATAGGCGCATATGCGGCTGAAGGCAAGTGGGACTCCATGCGGCAAGAAGGAACTGAGGACTCATGCGGTTAGGTTCACTTCATATTCATGCGGGCAAGGATGAAGGCAGACTTATGCGGCTGGGAGCAAGGGCCTCATGCGGTTTAAGAATGAGACTCAGTCCCTGCGGCTGAAAGTGTCATGCGGCTAAATCACTTGCCGCATGAATTGTCATGCGGTCAAGTCAAGCACAGTTCTTCTTCCCTAAATTTCAGAGAAGAAGAACACCATGAACCCAAGCTTCCAAGCTCCATAAAATCTTCATCTGGAGCCCAAATCCGAACTTCCATAGGTCAAAATGGGGTAGAACGAGATTCTCTACAACATGAAACCATCAAAACTCAGAAATAGCAGGATTAAATATATCAAAACCCAAGAAATCCGAAAATGAAATAAACTTAGATCTACAAGAATCCAGCCATGGAAATGAGAAATGTCAAATACTAAAGTGTTTTAGAATGTAGTAAAGAATAGAATGGAGCAATAAAATCAGAGTTCCTCCATGAAGCAAGTTGCACTTGCCTAGACCTCTCTCTTCTCTCTCTGGTAGGTAAGAAGTAATGGGGAAGAAGAAGATGATTAATGAAGAGAGAGAAAAGAATGGGCTAATAAATACCATGGTGGTGGTAGGTAGGGGGTTCACATTGGTTCATATTGAACCAAAGAAAACCGAGCCAAGCCGAACCAAGCCAAGAAATAACCAAGCCAAGATGCAAGCTAAACAAAGAATCGTGCAATACAGAATAAAATACGTACACGTATTCCAGAAATACGTAATACCGACCACAGGCATTACAACTCTACCCACCTTAAAAGAATTCCATCCTCGAAATTTAATCAAGAGGCTAGAGGAGCAATGACAAGCTACATTAATCATATGCAAGCTATAACTAGGCAGACAATCAATCATGCAAGCAAGGAATCGAAGGTATGAGGCATAAGAAAGACATTATACCTCACGAGTCAAACAAGTCGGGATACCGCGATCGGATATCATCCTCACGCTCCCACGTTGACTCCCCCAAAGAGTGATGACCCCAAGCAACTCGGACTAACTTGATAGTCTTGTTCTTGAGGATCTTCTCTCTCCGGTCCAATATAGACACGGGCCTCTCCTCATATGAAAGGTTGGTACCAACAACCAATTTCGAATGATCCAGGATGTGGCTCGGGTCCGGGATATACCGTCGTAATTGGGATACATGGAACACGTCATGCACCTCGCTTAGCGACGGCGGAAGAGCGAGACGATAGGATACATCTCCTACTCGCTCCAGAATGTCAAACGGTCCTATATACCTAGGACTAAGCTTTCCCCGGATGCCGAAACGAATGACGCCACGGTTAGGCAAAATCTTCAGGAATACATGGTCACCGACCGAAAACTCGAGAGGGCGCCGATGAGAATCGGCCCAATGACGCTGGCGACCTTGGGCAACTCGAAGATGATCTCTGACTCTCCTGACCACTTCGACTGTCTGGGCAATCATTTTTGGACCGAGCATCTGTCTCTCTCCAACATCATCCCAGGCTAGCGGGGATCTGTACTTCCTACCATACAGTGCCTCGAACGGTGCCATCTGGATACTGGCCTGGAAACTGTTGTTGTACGAGAATTCTACCAGGTGCAAGTGATCTTCCCACGAACCACCGAAGTCAAGTGTGCAAGACCGCAATATGTCTTCAAGAGTCTGGATCGTGCGCTCCGACTGACCATCTGTCTGCGGGTGATAAGCTGAACTGAACTGGAGGCGAGTCCCCAAACTCTCTTGCAGGCTATACCAAAAGTGCGACGTAAATCTAGAATCTCGGTCCGAGGTAATACTGACTGGCACACCGTGCAACCTGACAATCTGCCTGAGGTACATCTCCACTAGCTGCGCCGTCGACTGGCCAACTCTAAATGGAAGAAAGTGAGCCACTTTCGTGAGCCGATCAACTATAACCCAGATAGCATCTCTACCAGCTGGGGATCTAGGTAATCCAGTCACAAAATCCATGGTCACATGCTCCCACTTCCATTCTGGAATCGGTAAGGGCTGAAGAAGTCCAGCCGGTCTCTGATGTTCAGCCTTGACTTGTTGGCAAACCAAACATTGAGAGACAAACCGAGCTATCTCCCGCTTTATGCCATTCCACCAGAAATGCTGACGGATATTACGGTACATCTTCGTACTGCCAGGATGGATGGAATACTGAGAACTGTACGCCTCTGACATGATCTCCTGCCTGATATCTCCGCTGGGTACACAAAGACGCTTCCCATATCGAAGTGTACCATCCTCATGAATGCACAACTCTGGTCTTCGTCCTGCCTCACACTCTGCTCTGAGTCGCTGAAGCTTGGAATCTGTCGACTGCGCCATCCGGATCCTCTCGACTATAGTGGACTGAACTTGCATGCTGGCCATCAATGCTACACTGGAAGGGAGAACAACTTCTATACCCATCTTCTGAAGATCTGCTAACAGCTCTGGTTGCGCTGTTAGGAAATAAACTCTGGCTCTCCTGCTCAAAGCATCTGCAACAACATTAGCCTTTCCAGGATGATACTGCAGGTTGACATCATAATCCACAAGAAGCTCCAGCCACCTCCTCTGACGCATGTTAAGATCCTTCTGGGTGAAAACATACTTCAGACTCTTATGGTCGGTAAAAATCTCCACCCTATCTCCATACAAATAGTACCTCCACAACTTAAGTACAAACACTACTGCTGCCAGCTCCAAGTCATGGGTTGGGTAATTCCTCTCATGATCACGAAGTTGTCATGATGCATAAGCTATTACCTTCCCATGCTGCATCAGAACACATCCTAAGCCTCTGCCTGAAGCATCACAATATACTGAGAATCCTCCGGTCCCATCTGGAAGCGTGAGAATAGGAGCTGTTATCAGGCCTCGCTTCAACTGCTCAAAAGAACTCTGACACTCTGTTGTCCAAGCAAACTGTGCATCCTTGCGGGTCAACTGCGTCAACGGTGCTGATATCCGAGGAAAATCTGATACAAACCGCCGGTAATAGCCGGCCAATCCAAGGAAACTGCAAACTTCTGCAACTGTGCTGGGTACCGGCCACGACTCAATAGCCACAATCTTTTGGGGATCCACTTCTACTCCTCCTCTAGTGATGATATGACCCAAGTACGAAATACGATCGAGCCAGAACTCGTATTTACTGAACTTGGCATACAACTGGTGCTCTCTGAGAGTCTGAAGAACCACACGGAGATGCTGCTCATACTTCGTCTCACTCTTGCTGTAGACCAGGATGTCATCCAAGAACACAATCACAAACTGATCCAAGTAAGGCATGAAGATGCGATTCATGAGGTCCATGAATACTGCCGGCACATTGGTTGCTCCAAAAGGCATAACAAGGAACTCCCAATGCCCATATCTCGATCTAAAAGTTGTCTTCGGGATGTCCTGCTCTCTGACTCTGATCTGATGATAACCTGAGCGCAAATCGATCTTCGAAAATACTGAAGCCCCCTTGAGTTGATCAAACAAGTCATCTATCCTCGGAAGAGGGTACCTGTTCTTGATTGTCACTGAGTTCAAGGTACGATAATCAACACATAACCTGGACGTACCATCCTTCTTTTTCACAAGAAGCATCGGGGCTCCCCAAGGCGATCCACTAGCACGAATGAATCCCTTGGTTCTGAGTTCTTCAATCATCTTGTACAATATCTCCAACTCTGACGGCGCTATCCTGTAGACTCTCTCTGACACTGGGGCTGTCCCGGGAATCAAGTCTATAGTGAACTCGATCTTCCGCTCTGGAGGCATACCTGGTAGCTCTTCTGGGAAAACATCTGGGAACTCATCCACTATCCTGGGCAACTGCACTGCTGCTACTGCCATCCGCAATATCGGAGGAGAAGGCTCAACTGCGTCTCGGAAAAAGGAAAAATTTGGCTCGCCTGGAATGCTAAAAACAACCCTGCCGATATGGCAGTCTATTCTAGCATACTGGTTCCTTAACCAATCCATCCCTAGGACCATATCATAATCGGCCATCGGGAACTCTATCAATCTAGCGGGAAACTCTCTACCGTTAACTACGATCCGACACGAGGAAAACACTCTATCTACTCCCACAAGTCCGTTACCAGTAAGTATATTGAGCCTTACTGATAATGACTCGGGCTCCAACCCTACCCGTGTCGCGAATCGTGCAGACATAAAAGAATGCGATGCACCAGAATCAAATAAAGCTGAAGCTAGAAAGGAGTTGACGAAAATAGTACCTGCCACTACCTCTCCTGGTGCCAATCCTTCCTCTACGGTCATCACCATGGCATGACCATGCCCTCGGGGTGCTGGTCCCCTCTGCTGGAATCCTTGCTGCCTACTCTGACTCTGGGCTTGGGCTTGTGCATGCTGCTGGAGGTTCTGCTGCTGGAACATCTGGGACTGAGGCGGCAAGGGCCTCGACAATGGGTACTGCTGCTGCTGCTGGACCGGTGCTGGTCCTCTCACCGAAGAGCTAGAAATGTTGGACGATGATGAACCACCCCTGTTCGGGCAGGATCCAACCCTATGGTCTGGCGCTCCACAAGCCAGACACAATCCCTGTGCCCTGCGACACTCTGCCACTACATGGCCTGGCTTCCCACAATGAGAACATTCTACTGCGGAAGACTGCTTCTGCTTCTGCTGCTGCTGAGGGTGCGTCGGAGTTGAGTGCTGAACCGACGTTACTGAGGTCGCTCGCCTCGGAGCTCCAATAGTCAAAGCCCTGGCTGCCGGGGCTGGGGCTGAAGACTGATTCATCTGGCCGTGAGATCTCTTCCGACCTCCGGTCCTATCCACAATCCTCTGGGAGGTATACTCATGCCTCCGGGCTGCTCTCAAAACTGCATCAAAAGTCTGATGCTCAAACTGCTCAACTGCCAACAAGATCTCCAGGTGAAGCCCCTGCTGGAATCGCTGGGCTCTATCATACTCGGTTGCCACCAAGGTGGGAGCAAACCGACTGAGTCTGGAAAACTCGGCCGCATATCCATCGACCGTCCTTCCTCCTTGCTTCAGATTGGTAAACCTCGTCTGCAGATCATACCGAGCTACGGCATCAAAATACTTGGTCTGGAATCTCTCTCTGAATACCGCCCAAGCAATGGATACGGCTAATCCAACGGCCTGAGCTGCCCACCAGCTGCGGGCAAGATCTAACAACTGCAGGCGCACAACTGCCACCTTCTCGTTCTCTGGAGTCCTGGCTGCCTCGAGAATCACTTCTGTGTCCTGAAGCCATGCATCTGCCGCAATAGCATCTTCACTACCGTCAAAGAATGGAGGGTTCAAGCGCTTGAAGCTGTTGGCCGCGCTGTTACCCTGATGACCACCCCGGGTCAAAGCATCCGCCACTGCCTGTTGCAAGGCATCTCCACGACGATCTTGAGATGCTATCAAGGTCCTGACGAGTCCTACTAATGTGCCATCATCAGGTTCGACAGGCTGAACTGGCTGAACTGGGGGCTCTTCTCCAATTGGCTCGACTCTGGAGGCTACTCCGGAGTGCTGGACTTGATCTCCGGGTTGCTGCTGGTCCGCGGGAGGTGCTCCGCCTTGCTGGTCGGTAGGACCACGAACAATGCCGCTGAAGAAGACGACATAGGGAACAATAAGGAAGGACCAGGACAGATCAATGATACAAGCATATGATCAGGACAAGAATCCAGGGATTCAGAAGATACGAGCAGAGATCAAGGACGAATACTGATTGAGATATCTATTCGGTAAACCCTCACATATCTTGATTTACAAGACCTGCATGGGCCACCCCTTAAACCATGTCACGCCCCAGAACCAGAATACTGGAGAGTGGGGGCAGACATAGCCAGCTACGTATATTGAAATGAATTCTATCTCGCTATACGGTCACGGCTGTCTAGATACATGAGGGTTTACTACAAGCCAACAGTCTCCTATGGTCATGAACAAGCCTAGTGTCTCAATCACAAGCAAGTAAGTAAATGTTACAAGATGTATGATCATTAAATATACAATAATAAGGCGTTCCAAATATTATATATTCAGCTGATCATGAAGCTAGTCGTTACAAAATGTGAGGACTAGCAAGAGTTTAGTCATACATGATCAACCCTAGGATCTGTCAATCATGTTACAGCCCGTAGGCAGACAGTAAGTAAATACAATCGAGCTAAACAGGTGCTCGTCGGCTAAACGCCTCAAAAGAATATTTTTACAATAAAGTGGGAGAGCAAAAATAAACCCACTCGTTGCCCGGGTTACGTCTGGTGTTCACCATCGGGCTGGAAAAGCGGTGGATCCTCTGGAGCTGCTCCGAAATCTGGCCATACAAAACCAGCTGGGTCAGATCCCAGAAAGAGCAAGTGCCACAAAGGAAGCTTCACTTAGGAACTAAAACCAGCAATCAGCACAAGATATAAATAAAAGTAAGAACTGGAAAATAAAGCAAACACATCAGGATGATATACGACGAGATAACCATGGAACTATTCAGATAACCAGGTTACAACCCGTAAACCAAACAAGGACCGGGGTTGTAACCCTTCGTCTGAACGGAGCTTGGTTTCTCACCATTTATCGGTAAAATAAATACAAGCATTCTGGTCATTCAATAATCTGGAACAGGATCATGTAAAGACTAGACTGGTTAGACTCCATCCAATCATTTCACGGCCAAGCAAGAACTACGGCTTGATACTTTAACTAACTAGGGTTGTCACAAGCCTAATTACTAACAAGATGCAGTGAGATTATTCCACAGCCACAAGCCCTGCAGACCATCCAGGTTACCCAGGTCGAAGATTAGGGTTGAATTCAGGTGGGTACATCGTCCAGGAAACGCATGTACCCTTAAGTAGCTTGAAAGGTGCAACACATAACAGTGTGCTGGAAATGTGCCCTACTCGACGGCAGGCTACAGATCTCAGGCGCGCCCAGGTAACGGGATTGCCTGTAGCTGGGAAATCTCTTCATGACTAATGTGTTAATCTAGTTATTAACCTTAGTCCATTTCAATAGGTACTCCTGACCGTGGTACTCAGGAGTCCCCTCCTAGACATGATGCAAGACAGGACTGGATTATTTGTACAAGCACAATCGCCCACGGTGTCCAGGATGTTCATTCTTGTCAGGTCATGTCATGTCAGGTAGCCGTCGCAACAGCTGTTCAGGATAATCATGTCAAGTGTTCTTGTCAGGAGTGCGCCACGATGGGCCACTATCAGGTCATGTCAGGTTTTCTTGTCAAAAGTGCACCACTACGGGTCACTATCGTGTCATGCTCAGGTATCATTTCCAAACATATTAAACAAATCCATGATTATCAAGTTCACGACAAAAGGCGTAAGGATATAAAATGGACGTAAAATATCTAAGAAATATCAATACTCAGGACTATAGAAGAGCCATGCGGCTAAAGCATATACGGTCAGGAAAGGGTAGAATCATGCGGCCCAATTAGGAGGGCGCATGCGGCCAGGGTCACTGAATCACATACGGCCAAGACAAGGGGGGCGCATGCAGCTGAAAGTGCAAGGGCGCATGCGGCTCCAAGACGTTGGGCCTCATGCGGTCAGCTGAAGTGTGGAGTTCATGCGACTGGGTATAAAAGGAGGCGCATGCGGTTAAGTCAACATGGCTGCTTATGCGGCAAGCAGTGAAAGGTATATATATGGCTGAAGGGGCAGGAACCTATGCGGCTGGGAGTAGGACTAGCTCCCATGCGGCAAGCAGGAAGGAAGGCTCCATGCGGCCAGGATGAATTGGACTCATGCGGCTCTCGGGGTAGGGGCACATGCGGCTAGCGGGGAACCAGGCCTATGCGGTCCATAAGTACTAGAGTTCATGCGGCTCAAGAAGATAGGCGCATATGCGGCTGAAGACAAGTGGGACTCCATGCGGCAAGAAGGAACTGAGGACTCATGCGGTTAGGTTCACTTCATATTCATGCGGCCAAGGATGAAGGCAGACTTATGCGGCTGGGAGCAAGGGCCTCATGCGGTTTAAGAATGAGACTCAGTCCCTGCGGCTGAAAGTGTCATGCGGCTAAATCACTTGCCGCATGAATTATCATGCGGTCAAGTCAAGCACAGTTCTTCTTCCCCAAATTTTAGAGAAGAAGAACACCATGAACCCAAGCTTCCAAGCTCCATAAAATCTTCATCTGGAGCCCAAATCCGAACTTTCATAGGTCAAAATGGGGTAGAACGAGATTCTCTACAACATGAAACCATCAAAACTCAGAAATAGCAGGATTAAATAGATCAAAACCCAAGAAATCCGAAAATAAAATAAACTTAGATCTACAAGAATCCAGCCATGGAAATAAGAAATGTCAAATACTAAAGTGTTTTAGAATGTAGTAAAGAATAGAATGGAGAAAAAAAATCAGAGTTCCTCCATGAAGTAAGTTGCACTTGCCTAGACCTCTCTCTTCTCTCTCTGGTAGGTAAGAAGTAATGGGGAAGAAGAAGATGATTAATGAAGAGAGAGAAAAGAATGGGCTAATAAATACCATGGTGGTGGTAGGTAGGGGGTTCACATTGGTTCATATTGAACCAAAGAAAACCGAGCCAAGCCGAACCAAGCCAAGAAATAACCAAGCCAAGATGCAAGCTAAACAAAGAATCATGCAATACAGAATAAAATACGTACACGTATTCCAGAAATACGTAATACGGACCACAGGCATTACATTCCTAGATCTTGTACCAGCGAAGGTTTCTTCTTCAGATTCAGAAGAAGGTTTCTTCTTCAGATTCAGAAGAAGGAAGTACCATATTGTAGGATTTAGTTTTCCTTCCCTTAACCTGCTTCTTGTGAGGATTTTTATGAGGAATCTCCGAACCCAATCCCACAGTAGATTTTTGACTTTGAATCTGTAAAGGAAGTCGCATTCCTTTATCATAGTTCAAACCCTCTGCCTTTTGAAAGTCATAGCCCATCTTTTTTATGAGAATGACTGATTGCTGACTGTATAAGTGAATGGGTAGCGGACTTTTAACAGGTGGTTCAACAGAGGAAGAAGAAGAGATCTCTGTAATTACAGGAGAAAAAGAAGGCATAGAGACTTCTGAAGAAGGAGGAATAGGAATCTCTGTAGCCATAGAAGAAGAGGGAATACTCAGGATACGAGGAAAGATCCCTGTAGGAGCTTTCTCATAAGCAGCAAAAACTTGTTGTGCCCTGTATAAGGGAACACTGTTCATAGCTAGCCACTGCTGATGAGTCAACTTAAGCTTGGTAGGAGGAGCCAGACTTGGAGGACATATGTTCAAACCTCTCAGTCTATCTTCCAAAGGAATGTCATCCCAAAGATGATCCAAATCATCTGGATCTGGAATAACACAAAAAATCATGTTGCAGGTTTTAACTTTTCTACCTTTATTGGATTTTGAAGTTTTATCTTCATCCTCTATTTCAGGTACTAAGTCAGGATGTACCTACATAATTTTACCATTCTTTAATGTGAGAGGTAATAATCCTTCATTTTTCTTTCTGGCAGGCGGGATATTTACAATCTTCATCATCGCCTTCGGAATTGGGACAATCCCATCTGGGACTTGTTGAGGAGGAAAACCTCCGAATTGAAGAGAAACCATATTGGTTGTGACCGTATGCTCATCGTTAGTTAAAGCAATGGCATTGGCATTGATCAGCTCTTGGATTTTCTTCTTTAGAACATAACAAGCCTTAGTGGGATGATTTATTTATCTATGATAGATACAATACTTGGGATTGTCAGTGAGATTCACCTCATTAGGCCTTTTCGGCTCCGGAATTTGGAGTTTGCCACTCTTTACCAGACATTGAAATATCCCTGGGATATCACTTTCGTCAAAAGAGTATTCTTCTTTTGGTTTAGACGACTCCTGATTATTCGGCGTCGTTTTATTTTTTGAAAGATTAACCATAAGAGTATCCTTTCCTTTTCCATTACGATTGCCGAAATTATTACCAGAAGAGCCTTTCTTTCCTTTGTCTTCTGAAGCGAAGATCATCCCGTGCTCCCTAGCCAATCTACCATTAGTCTCGACTGAAACTGCTGCTATGATAAACGAGGCCCAATCTGTGAATTGGGAACCCGTAAAGACAGCAATAGATGGTCGCAGATTCATCTTGCATGTATCAATCAGTGCTGAATCTGGCATGCCTGGAGGCATCTTCAGAGTTGCCTGTCGGAAACGTTCAATGAAAGTCTGAGTATCTTCCTTTTTCTTTTGTTTGATTTCTATTAAGGAAGACATGTTCATGTCCATGCCTCCTTCATAGAAGCGGGAAAGAAACATTGCTTTGAATTCGTCAAAAGATGAAATGCAATTGTCGGGTAACCTACGGTACCAGTCGTAAGCTGAACCCGTCAAGCACCCAATGAACACTCGAGTAAGAAGAGCATCATTTTTCTGCAGATGCACAGTCATAATATCAAAGTAATTGATATACTGACTAGGAGAAGCCTTTCCATCAAACAATACCATTGATTGTGGATTAAATTTTGGTGGAAAAGATACATCATTCCAATGAGGAGGATAAGGTTGCTTAATCCCTAACCTCTGGAGCTGATCCTTGTGCTTCAGAACTTCAAACTGTGCTTTTAATGCTCGTACTGCTTGAATAGCTTCACTGGTTTGAGGAAGCACATTTGATTGAATTGTTGTCGGATGTACCGTAACTCCCACTGGAGGTGGCACATCTTCTGGAATGATGGGATCTGGGGATGCAGAATTTTGGTTAACAGCAGGCTCTTGAATATTCAAAGGTATATCAACCACTTGACTATCTTGAGTTTATGCTGCTACTTTCACCGATGTTGCTACTGCCGGCTGAGCAGTTTGTTGAGTCATTATTATCTGATGCATGCTTTGCATCATAGTAAGCATGTCCTTTAATGATTGTTCAACGGCAGTGAGACGTTGTTCTGTATTAGCAGATGACGTCTCCGGTTCATCTCCAATAGCGTAGGATTCAACCTCTCTTGAAGATATAGAAGGATTGGTATAGAGGTATGAATTGACACTATCTATTTCGGACTCAAGAGATTGAGTACCCCCAGCTTCTGAATCAGAAGTCTGCAACTGTCTTTGCCTTCTTGATCGAGTATTCTGATATACTCCTTCAAAGGAATCAAAAAGTCTGTTGAATTGTTGTTGTCCTGAAGTTTGGGACGTGTTGTGTCTTGGACATCGTCCTCTGTTAGTATGAGATGCCATATTGACTGACGCATATGACAACTCATGTTCTTGGTCATCAACTTGTTGTTGAGGCGTATTGAAACTTAACCGATCAAAAACTGACCGTTTAGAAGCCGAACAACGACACTTGATTACAATCTGATGACACTCGCAATGGTGATTCTCTTGGGGGAGTGTCACAGGAGATCGTCTATCTTTACGCTTTTGTACTAACAACTCGTGTAAATCAGAAGGAGCAGAAGAAGTAGCCTTCTTTATTACATTTGGGATAGAGAAACGTTTAGTCCCTTGTGTATAAAGAAGACCACTGGCTGCATTTGTAGAACCAACCTGTGCATTTTTACGTGCTTGGAGTTGCGTGCATGAATCCTGAGATTTTTGAGCACAAAGGACTCCATCAGCATTGTGCGTAATTTGAGGTTTGGAACTTTGCGTACAGCAGTATAAGAAGGTTGTTGGTTAAAAATAGAAGTTTTACCAACTATATTTTTATGCTTCATACGTGCAGGTACATTCACTTTAGATGCAGAAGCATCCTTGTGAATTTTATCTACACTGCCACAGACATGAGATTTACCTTTACGCACAGAGCGCAAAACATGAGTATCTGCCACGTCATAGACGGGAGATTTTCCTTTACGCATGGAGCGTAAATTTTGTGTGTCTACCGCGTCACAGACGGGAGACTTATTTTTATGCTCAGAACGTAGAATATTGGGGTCTACCACGTCATAGACGGGAGACTTATTCTTAAGTACAGAGCGTAAATCTTTGTTTTTACGCACTGGGCGTAAAACCTGGTTTTTACACGCTGGGCGTTAAACTTGGGAATCTTCACTGTCACAGACAGGAGATTTATTTTTACGTTCAGGGTGCAACTCTGAAGTAAGGACTGCCTTGTTACAAACGAGAGCCCCTACAACAGGAGTAGGAAGGATTCCTTTGCCTTCAGAGACAGTCGGGAGATCCGAGGATGCTTTGGATTTGGGAATCCAAACTTTTCGTGCTTTCCTCGATTTCTGAACATTGGAGTAGCGAGTACCACCCCCAGTTCGGAGCATTTCTTCGTAGGCAATCTGGTCGAAGTGTACAACCAGAGTCTTCTTTGTCAATCCGACCGACACATCATCGTATTGAGCAATTGTCTCCTCGTCAGAGGAGAAGGTCGTCCCCAGCAGAGTCGCCATTTTGTTTCACTTAACAAAATGCTTGGAATTGGCTTTTGAAAAAAAAAACGAGAAAAAGTACAAAAAGTACAAATTGTTCTGGGAAGTATTGCTATGGCAGTCTGATCTGAAGGCGATCACTTTGTTCCTTGGACAATACGATGATGATGAAGATCACTGCTAGAAGATGAACAACCGGAAGAACTAAGTCACCAGAAAGGTATCGACGCACTTGGGCACTGACGGCGAGGTCGAATGCTTTCCTGTTTTGCTTCACTCTGTTCTGGAAGAAAAGTTGAAGAAGAATGCTCTCGAAAAATCAAATTCTCTAAGCTCTGATCTCTGTATTCTCCCCTTGTCTCTCTCTGATGCTGAAGATGTAAAAAATAAGTCTATTTATAGACTTGACCCATCGTGCGTAAAAAGCAACAAAATTAGGTTTTTACGCTGGTAACAGTCACCCACGACGGGAGTCACCCACTACGTATGTTGACACGTGTCCCATTATTTTAACAAAAATAGGGAGCACGTACACACGTTCTTCAATAAATGTGGTACGAAAGCCACGTGGATAAACCACGTTCCAAAGTAGTCAGGAAGAATTGGGCGTAAAAATAACCCAAAATATGCTTCAAGCGTAAAGCGGCAAACTGGCTTAAAAACAACCCAAATAAACTTCTCAGTGTAAAGTGGCTAAAATAGCCTTGAGCGTAAAACTTAGCCCAAATAGACTTTACACTCACAATAGCCTTGAGCGTAAAAGCTCACATAACTATCGTGCGTAAAAAGAAGTGATTTTAATGAGCGTAAAATAGCCTTCTCTGCACACCATACGACAAGTATTGGGCTTGGTGAAAATCCAATCTCTTCGAATTCTGTGTTTATACGCTGTCAGCAAATCATTATGTCTGATTCATTATCACTTGCATTAATGAGACCTGACAGCCTGTCCCCGGGCGTAAAACTTTAATGAACTGCCTTGGCGTAAAGTAGCTTGCGTAAAATAGCTAGGCGTAAAATTCTCAATCTTCTTTCCCCAGTTCATAGAAAACTTTTTACGCTCCTACAATTCCCTTGCTTCAATTTCATGAACTCATTTTCCTTCGCTTGACGAATGGCTGACGGAAGGTACTCGACTTCAAAAGCCTTACAGAACGTGGCCCAAGAGATCGGCGCTGTGTTGTTGTCGCGTCGGATTGCTCGCTTGTGCACGGCCCACCCGTCGTGCGCTTTCAATCGTACTTGAAGTTGTGCGCAGGCGACTTGCTTTGATTCTTCAATGCCGAGGAGCTCGAAGTGATCTTCCAGCTCTTCCAACCAGTCGATCGCCATAGAAGGGCCTTCGGTGCCGCTGAAGGAAGTGCGACACACTTTCTTGAATTCTGACACTTCAAAGTTGTACTTTTTCGGTGCCGCAGGTTGACGCTCGGGATCCTCCGTGTCGACTTCAATGGGTTGGACCGCCGGCAAGGTGACAGTAGGCGTGGTGACGGCAGGCGCAGTCGCAGAATTTTTGTTGGCCACAATTGTCTGGACGATCTGCTGCAGGATATCCAGCTGCTTTGTTGAAGTTTAGCATGTGCGTCGAAGCGAGCTTCGAATTGGGCATGTCGTTCCTTTGTTTGTTGATGTCGATTCTCGGACTGGTTCCGCTATGCCTCCATCATGTGCAGCATCCTTTCGATGGTATCGTTAGAAGGACCGGCCCGCGAACGACGTGAACTACTAGAGCCGCTAGAAGCGCTCTGCCCTTGCCCGGCCGTGGGTTCCGGCACTTCTGCAATACGAAGGCAAACACATTAGTCACAAATTATTACGGACTCATTGTATGGAACAACTTATCTCATCGACGCGAGGTCAAAGGTTTAAAACTCTAGAAGCGAGGCCAAAGGATGTAAAGCCGTGCTCTGATACCATTATGTCATGCCCCGATTCCGTAGAATCGATAGTCGTCCCCCGGACGTGATGTCATGCAAACCTAAGTTACAATGGCACAAGGCATAGTCATAAGGTTATCCGAATCATAACATCAAGTTAGAGTACGCAGAGAAAATTGAATGACAAATTGAAATAGAAGTAAACTTTTTTATTGATAATAAAACTTCATTTACATTGACTCCATTACAATCATTGTCGTGCGGGCTACAACATGACTTGACTTACAAAACGAACGCTGATGAGATAGTTGTTCCATACATTACATCCCTTTTTACAAGCAAAACTATTACAATTTCAACCTGCTATCGAAGGAAGTCGAGTCGCCATTTGTCTTCTTTTGTACTGAGTGAGGAGTCTTCAAAAAGGAATTTCAGAACACAAGCCTTCACACGCGGACGAGGCTTCAAAAGGGTTCACGTTGCCTTGAGCTTTAGGTGGCATGCCCTTCGTGGTTCGGGGTACCTGCGTGGAGAACGAGGATCAGTACATTACACTTTGTACTGGTGCGTGGCTATTTAAGTTCCACGCTCTCATTTGGTTGAAGAGTTTATATGACTTAGCTTGTGAATGTTTCTAACCATCCTAATGAATTTCAAACAAGCATATGACAAGCATAATGTAAATTACGTTGGAACTTACCCACGGCGGACCGCACCGCGCCTTATGATACTTATCATGTTCTTCCCTGTCAATTGTTATTATTTTTATATCAAGTGCATCATTTCGTGTGGTTGGTCACTGGCTCCCAGAGCCATCGTGGACTCCTTTTTGCTTTTGTTAGACGGGGCACCTTTCAGCGCGAGTAGCGAGCCCCGCTGCAAGTCCCTGCCTAACTCGTGCCCAACATAGTTTTGTATTTGTTTTCTTTTCTTTTTTCAGATTTTGCCGCCACAATGTGCGACATATTAGCGATGGAGATCAATCCGTCGCTAAATTTTTGTCAAATTATCGACAGATGTGCGACTGATTTTGACACAAAAAATAAAAAAAATTATCTATTGCTTTCTGAGGGTAGTGCGTCAAAAAGTAGTCGCTAGTCCATCGCTATTACCGATGGATAAGATCCTCGCTAATAGTCTATCGCCAAATTGCTGTATTTTAGTAGTGCGCCAGCTCGAAGAGTTGCACCTATAGATGGAGCAAAGTTCTATGGGATAATTCGTGGGCTAATTGATGCTCAAAGAGCGAAAATTGATGTAAGAGCATCCTTAGTAAGGCTCAGGCTCAATTTGTGCATTTAGAATTTTGAAGCGTATTTTGTAGAATAGTAAGTCTCATCTATAGTTCCAATTTCTACAATTTGGTCCCGTCCATATGTGTTAAGGGTTGGGCCTCCCAATTTCTAGATTTTAGATTGTAAGAATAGTTTTGTAGAATAGTAACTTCCAACTTGAAGCCCAACTTTCTAAATTCTAGATTTTATATTATTTTTTCACATACATTTTTGATCACACAATCTTTGGGACTAGAGTTCGCTTTAGCATTTCCTACTATTCTTATACAATTGCAACCCATTCTCCATTTACCTTTTTTTTAATTTTAATTTTGAGTCCCAAATTACATTGGAGAGTCTCAACTAGTAATGATTCTCTAATAACACAACATGCAAAATGCCCAGAACTACGGCTGGACATATGGGTCCATGACCCGCTGTTTCGACCCGGTCCAAACCGTATATTTTCTAAACAAGCCGGTTCAAATTTTTTTACTTTCAAACGGGTCGGGACGAGACAGGTTGTGTTTTCAAACGAAACGAGGTCCCAGTCCGGCCGAGGCCGTTTGTTTTGAATACACACACACATTATATATATATATATATATATATATATATATATATATATATATATATATATATATATATGAGGAAAAAAATATATATATATATATGAGGAAGGATAGGCATCTCCGCACTTTTTGCATCCCCAAGCATCTCCCCAATTTACACCGTTGGATGGTGCTTTAAGTCACCTAATCCTAACCGTTGATTTATCAATGGTTAAGATTAGATGAGTTAATGTCACGCCCCAGAACCAGAATACTGGCAAGTAGGGACGGACCAGGCCAGCTACGTATACCAAAGTACTCCAGTACTCCAAAACAACGTATAAGCTGTATAGATGGGGGTCACTGCTACAAACCAACAGTCAATCCTAGGTCACATGATCCTAGATATCTGTCACGACCCGATCCCAAGTTAATGGGTCGAACCGGACCATGCCCAGCCTGCACCGTGGTGAGACGGCGGCAGTAAGCTGTTCCATTGCAGGTATTCACAACAACACAAATACATTTGTCACAACTGTTATATTCGGAAATTTAAAACTTTATTGAATAAAATATTCAGAAATACATCTGGAAGGGAAATGCGGAAATAAAACTACAAACTCCAAATAAAAGAAAATGCAGAAAAGAAACTATCTAAGCATCAGGTTCAGCAGTCCCAGGATCAGCGTCCTCCAAAGACGGCTCCGGTACCGTCGCAGGGTAGAGGACCGGGTCATAATAGCTATTATAGTATAGCTCGTCATCCTCAGTGTTACCTAAAATGTTGTCTCCAGTCAGGAGGGAGCAAGAACGAAATATGCATCTCATAATTTAAATAGTAATTGAAAAGTGCAGGGTAAACAGTTTGAAATAATGATTTTCAGCAGTTAAAACAGTTCAGTGTGATTTGAATATGCAAACGTCTATGACCGGCTTGGGTTAATCAGTAGTATCCTAGCGATACGATATGGCTTATCCCCGTGTGTGAGAGGGGTAAGCTAACACAGTCAGTTCAGTAGGGGCTTTGGTCATAAACGTTTACACTATTCCCTCAGTCCCAGATTCAGTAACAGTAACAGTCGGTAGAGTTCCGTGCCATCAGTGTGGTTTAACATGCATCTTAACTTTACTAAATAAAATACAGGAATACACAAATCGTAACTTGCCTTGTATTAGATTGACTGGAAGGACGAGTCGGTACCGAGGAGGAACGTCAGTTGTAACTTCGAGTTCCTACAGTTGAGAACTCGACTTAGAACCTTTAATAACCAGGCTAAGTGTGCTAGTTGCAATCTCTAGTAGTAAGTCCTAGTCAGGTTTTAAGTTGTATTAATCTACAGCTAACGTTTACGTCGCAACTACGTGCGTTTGATTAAGCCGGTTAACTGGATTATTTGGAAATAACACGATAATCAATTAACTTTGGAAAACTTTGTGTTTCTGTAATATATTTATAAAAATATGGTTTTCTTTTAATGACAAATCATGAACTAGTTATTTACTAATTTTCATCCATTTAATTAATTCTTAATTAATCAGTAAATTACGCTCTAACTACGATTATACGTCTAATCACAAACCACCCAAGATCACATCCACCAGAAAATAAAATAAAAACTACGCTACACAATACAATGGCACAGCTAAACATCCTAGAGTGGGCTTACGCCCTGTACAATTATCTTTTACATCAAATAAGAAAAAAATGACTTAATTATTAAATAAAGTGCAGTATTTAAATAACCTAAATATTAAATAAAATAATTGAAAATGAAAGCTAAGAAGTCTCAGATTCGGTCCATTCCTCAAAATCCAGCTAATACCTCAACGCCCGGTCGGACCGGTGCGTTTGCATTTCGCCGGGGCCCACAGACCGGTACGGTCGTCACCCGAAAAAATCAGTTAAAAATTCATTTCCGAAAACCAATTTTGAAATCAATTAAATATAGTTTTGTAAAAATTTGGGCAGCATTTCCTCTATTTCGGGACAAACCCAAAACTGGGAAATGCGCCAACAAACTCCTGCAAATGTCCCAAACCAGGGAAAACCCATAGAAATAAATTCCATCCACAAATAGATCAAAATCCAATACACAGAACGTTTCCGAAGAAAATTCGGGGAACCCGAATTGAAATCGGAAACCCGAAATGATCACAGAACTAATTTCGAAACCAACTCGAAAAACCCGAAATATCCAAAACCAACACAGCACAAATCTCACAGAACATTGTCTAAAGAATACCGAGCTATACGTAGCTAAACCGAATTCCCGAGAGGGAACCGGGGACCAAAACATCACGGACACACGGGAGGGACGAACTACTCTGATTATCCAGAAATTACCAAGATCCGTTGGTCGGGGAGCCGCGGGAAAAACTTGGGAAAAAACCGAAACGAAGTTCGGACAGCAGGTCGTAGGTCCTGGACAGCAAGGCTTCGCAGATCCGAACTCGGCCACGCACAGAAGAGGGGCGCGGGAAAGGATCTCGCGGCGGCGGAGAGCCACGCACAGAAGAGGCAGCGGCCGGTAGGGCACGCGACCACGGCGGGGCCGGTCGGCTCGGCGCGGGGGTCGCGCCTCGGGTCGCGGACGGCAGCGCGCTCGCGGACGGGGCTCGGGGTCGCACGCGCGCGGGGTGGCTGCGCGCGCTGGAGGGCGGCGGAGCACCGACGGGGCGCGGAGACACGGCGGGGAGGAGCTCCGCCGGGGCGCTGTTGGCCGGCGAACAGCGGGGAACCGCGGAGGGGTCGGCCGCGGGGTGGCTCGCGCTGGACGCGCGGGCGAGCTCGGGGAGGAGCTCGAGATTGGGGTCGGGTTAGGGTTTCTCCAGGAAGGAGAAGAGAGGGAGAGTGAGATTTTATGAGTTCTGTGAAAGTCTTGTGAGGAAGAGAGGGTGTTTTGTTCTCCTTTGTTGGGAATGGAGAAGAACGTGGGAGAGAGGTGGGATTAATAATGGAGAGGTGGTTCCAATCATGTGGTGGAGCCAAAAGCCAGGGGAGGAAGAATAGGAGATAGGAGTGGGTACGCTGGTCCAAGTTGGACCAGCTCAAACCGAGCATTAATTTTAATCTTTTTTTTTTTTTTTTGAGTTATGAACCAAGTCAAAAATAGAGTTAGGAAAAATGGGATTTGGGTTTGGGCTCAGGCTCGAACTCGGGTCTGGGTCGAAGTCAAAAGCCATGTTATAAATTATTTTCGAAATCATTTTTCACTCAAAGATATTTATTAATAATAATAATAACTTGAAAATGTTTTTATTATCAATACGAAAATTCTATTTAAAAAAAAATCTAACTAAAGAAAACTGGGTTTCACAATATCTCAGTCTCAGACAAGAAGTAAAGTACAAGAATATGATCATCATGCATATAAGATAGTAAAGCGTCCCAAACCAAAATATATAGATGATCAAGAAGCTAGTAATACAAAATGAAGAACTAGCAAGACTAAGTAATACATGATCAGCTCTAGCTGCAGTCTAGAAATATAACATCAAGTCTAAGCCCGTAGGCTAAATGTCAAGTCCAAAACACGAGCTAAACACGTGCTCGGTGGCTAAACGCCTCAAAAGAATATGTACAGAAAAGAGTTGGTAAGAGAAAGAACACCCACTCAAGTCTCCTGGTGCTCCGGGTGGTCACCATCGAGAGGAAGGTCCGGAAGATCCTCGGGCTCCTCAACTAGATCTGGTCAATGCAAAACCAGTGGGGTCAGACCCCCAATAGCAAGTACCACAAAGGAAGCCAAACTATGAACTAAAACCAGCATGCAATTCATAGCAACGGATAGAGACAGAAATAAGTAAAAGCAAATCGAGACTCGTGCGCTACCAATGCACTTATCTCGAGAATAGGAAAGACAATGAGTAAAACAACATGTAGCATAAGGTAAAGGACATGTGAGCATGTTAGATAACTGGAACATGTAAGATAACTGGAACATATGAGCGTGTTAGTAACTGAACATGTGAGCATGTTATGTAACTGGAGCATGTGAGCATATGGTGAAGTCCGAGCATGTAGTAGGAACAATAGCATATAAGGAATGACAGGAAGCTAAGTACTACAATAAGATAAACTGGAGCAAGACTAGACTAGACAAGAATGGACTCCATCTATCAATCACGGCCAAGCAATGATTACGGCTTGATACTTTAGCTAACTAGGGTTGTCATAATCCTAATTACTAACCAATGCAAGTCTGAAAATTCCAAGTCCAGCACCTGCCTGCTACTACCTGAATGATCCAAGCAAAAAAAAAGAAGTATAGCAGACACACTTCAGTAAAATACATGTGTCCTAAAGAGGTGCCCCACTCGACGGTGTGCTGGAAGAGTGCTCATCATGACAGATAGCTCCAAATCCCAAGTATATATATATATATATATATATATATATATATATATATATATATATATATATATATATATATATAGGGCCAAGATCAAAGGGGCAACAGGTAACTAGAAAATTCTCAATGATCTAAGTAATCAAGCTAGTTGTTTAGTCCTTAACATTTTTTTTGTTGGATTCGGGTGTGGCATTCCGCAGAATCCATCCTAGACATGAGACATGCAAGACTGGACAAGACAAGCAAGATTGTGCACCACAACAAGCCACAACAAGACATGACAATATCAAGACAAGAGTGCGCTACGACGAGCCACTATCAAGGAGCAAGACATGTACTGGAATCAAGAGTGCGCCATGACAGGCCACTATCATGTAAGCAAAAAAGACATGTTCAAGAGTGCACCACGATGGGTCACTGTCAAGTAAGCAAGAAGGCATGGCAACAATTATCCTAGCTTGTAAGAAAGAATCTATCAAAAGACATATCATGGCATATGGAGAAGAATAATCAAGGCTAAGTATATTTCATAAAATGGTTGAACATGTGCCAGTATCAAGTTTATATAGGGTGTACAATCATTATCTAACTGAGCAAGATCATCTTATCATGTTAAAAATCATTACAATCGAAGAAATTATCAAAAACGGACAAAACGGGCAGAAACGGGCAAAAACAGACTAAAACAGCATAAACTGGCATACCGGCGGTATACTGCGGCATACCGGCGGTATACCGGCCTAAAGACAGAAGGTTTCTGGTGCAAAAAACGGCATACTGGCAGTATACTGCGGCATACCGGCGGTATACTGTTTTTCCAAACAACAACAAAATCCAGATTTTTGCCAAAACTTGTTTCGGCCATAAAAACTTCGTTTTAAATCGAAATTCGGATTTTCAAAAGTCAAAATTGCATAGAATTGAATTTCCTAAAACATGGAACTATTAGATTTCAAAAATTCAAAGATTTGATAGGTCAATATCTCAAAATACTCCAAAACAGAGGTTCTTGGAACACCGAAACGAGTCCCGATTGCCACCAAACTCAAAATCTATGTATACAAGCTAGGTAAGGACCCCATATATGTATATGTGACCAAGATCCATGATGATAACTCTAGTATCATTCTTGATACCAAGTTTTCTACTAAGTCACTATTGGGTTTTAACAGAAAATCAAATCTTGCTTAAATGAATTTTTGGAAACATGCACATATACGAGAATCATCAGGAAAACACATTTAATAAAATGAGTTTAGGAAAATTCTAAGAATTTAATACCAAGGAAAACAAAAATGACAATAGATTACTATTGTTCAAGAATTTGGCAAGATGTACTTGCCTAGGTTAAGTTCCAAGCCTAATCTTCTACTCCACCACCAAAAGGGGTACGAAACCACACTCTAGGCCTCAAGGCCAAGCTCTTGGCAAGCTCCAAGGGGAGAGAAGGGAAGAAGAAATGAAAAGAGAGTGAAGAGAATGAAAAGAGAGAGGAGAGAGAAAGTGAAATGGTATATATATAAGGGGAGAATTAATCTTAGCCGTTGGATCATGATCCGTGTGAAAATCTAGGTTAATCATGGCCATTCAAACAAAACCAATTGTCCATTGGATAATAAAGTGCATCTACACTATTCAAGAAAATATCTAAGCACTATTCATCAAAATATCCAAAACACTATTCACGAAAATATCAGAAACACTATTCATGAAAATATCAGAAACCGAAAATATCTAAAGTGTAGAAAACATGTCCGGGTGGTATGCCGTCGGTATACTCCGGTATACCGGCGGTATGCCGATCAAGGAAAAAACCTATAGTTTTGGGAAAAATTTAAAGCATTCCGAAAACCAAAAAAATACGAAATACAGTGCAAAATACGTATCCGTATATAAATACCAATACTGTGAGACGAGTCTCACAACTGTCCACAACTTAAAAATAAATTCCGTCCTCGGAATTTCCTAAATCTAGTCAAGCATGAAAACCAAACCAAAGAGCTGAAAAGTCATGTCAATCAAAACAAAGCATGGCATGTTGGTAAGATAAAGACAACAGTAATATAAGTAAATGCGTAAGCAGTAACACAACCACAATCAAGAAGGGCTGGAGGCATATGAATAAATATGTCTCCTGAGTCAGTTGAGTAGAAGCAAGCCTACGCTGACTCCACAACTTAGGTAAAAGTCAATTCTCAAAATAAGCCGGTACCAATGACTTAGTCTAAGACATGACTCTACCAGGACATATCTTCGTAGTTAAGATATATTATAAATATCATGTATCTCGAGATACGAAAACAGAAGAGTGAGACGAGAAACTCGCCAAACATGCGTAACCCAAAGAAATAAATAAGTCTGGAAGAAGAATAGGATAATACCTACCACATGACCATCCTCGGCCAAAACCTGCTCTAACATACTAAACTATGCCTGCCCATGCCTCGAAACTGCTGCTCTAAATGGCTGCTGGCCCTGCTGCCTCTGGGCCTGGACCTGCACATACTGCTGAGGCCTCTGCTGTTGGAATGTCCGGTACTGTACTGGTAAAGGACTCTGAGTCTGCTCTGAGTCTGCTGATGTTGAACCGGTACCTGAGCATTATACTGCTGGACTACCGGGGTTGTCGATGGAATTGGATGTACTGAGGAAGAACTAGCCCTCCGTGGACAAGATCCCATCATATGGTCTGAAGCTCCATAGACCAAACACAACCCATGTGCCCTACGGCACTCAGAAAGAACGTGCCCAGGCTTCCCGCAATGAGAACATCCAAAGATGAAGACGACCTCTGCTGCTGAGGTTGCATCTGAGATGACTGTTGAAAGAAAGCTGCTGGAACTGCTCCTCTAGGTGATCCAATCTCCAATGTCCTAACTGCTGGTGCTAGTGCTGATGACTGGGTAGAAGATCCCCTCTGAATGTGAGACCTCTTCTGACCTCCGACTCTATCAACGATCCTCTGCGAGGTGTACTCATGCCTCCTCGCCGCCCTCATCACTGCATCAAAAGTCTGGAACTCATGCTGCTCAACTGCCAATATGATCTCCAGATGAAGCCCATGCTGGAACCTCCTCGCCCGGTCCAACTCGATCTCCACTAAAGAAGGGACAAACCGACTGAGCCTGCTAAACTCTGCCGCATAGCCGTCGACGATCCTGCTCATCTGCCGCAAGCCAATGAACCTCTGCTGCAGATCATAACCCGACACCGCATCAAAATAGCGAGTCTGAAACCTCTCGCTAAAATCTGCCCAAGCTATCGGTGCCACAAGAGACACTTCATGAGCCGCCCACCAGTCGCGGGCCAAATCCAAGAGCTGCAATCTGACAACTGCCACACGCTCCCTAACCGGAATCCCTGCCGCCTCCAGAATGGCCTCAGTATCCTGAAGCCACGCATCAGACGCAATAGCATCCTCTGTACCATAGAAGTACGGGGGATGGAGATGCCTGAGCTGCTCGCAGAATTGTAGACCTGAACACCACCCCTCTCCAAAGCCGTCTGGACATAGTGGGTAAGAACATCGCTCTGGCGCTGCTGCGATGCCATAAAACCACTCAAAACATCCACCAGTGCTCGAACAACACTCTCTGGCTGCTCTGGCTGAACTGGTACTGCTGGCTGAACAGGAGGAACTGGCGACTCTGTCCTTCGGTCCACTCTAGACTCTGCTCCCGAATGTTGAGGATGCTCCTTCCGAACTGGAAGAACTGGCGGAAGCTGACCCGCCATAGCTGGAATACTGATAATCTGATCGGAAGGACCAGGAACAGTGCCCCTGAAAGTTTAAGGACACAAGGATCAGGTTGAGAGAACAGAAAGGATCAACGATCAAAGCAGATATCAGGTCAAATATCAAAGGTAGAGAGTAATACGAAGGATATCAATGGAGAAAAAATTGTGACTGAGATAACTACCAGCAACCCCCACATATCTGATAAATCAGACCTGCATGGGCCACCACTAAAACCTATGTCACACCCCAGAACCAGAATACTGGCAAGTAGGGACGGACCAGGCCAGCTACGTATACCAAAGTACTCCAGTACTCCGAAATAACGTATAAGCTGTATAGATGGGGGTCACTGCTACAAACCAACAGTCAATCCTAGGTCACATGATCCTAGATATCTCAGTCTCAGACAAGAAGTAAAGTACAAGAATATGATCATCATGCATATAAGACAGTAAAGCGTCCCAAACCATAATATATAGATGATCATGAAGCTAGTAATACAAAATGAAGAACTAGCAAGACTAAGTAATACATGATCAGCTCTAGCTGCAGTCTAGAAATATAACATCATGTCTAAGCCCGTAGGCCAAATGTTAAGTCCAAAACACGAGCTAAACACGTGCTCGGTGGCTAAACGCCTCAAAAGAATATGTACAGAAAAGAGTGGGTAAGAGAAAGAACACCCAGTCAAGTACCCTGGTGCTCCGGGTGGTCACCATCGAGAGGAAGGTCCGAAAGATCCTCGGGCTCCTCAACTAGATCTGGTCAATGCAAAACCAGTGGGGTCAGACCCCCAATAGCAAGTACCACAAAGGAAGCCAAACTATGAACTAAAACCAGCATGCAATTCATAGCAACGGATAGAGACAGAAATAAGTAAAAGCAAATCGAGACTCGTGCGCTACCAATGCACTTATCCCGAGAATAGGAAAGACAATGAGTAAAGCAACATGTAGCATAAGGTAAAGGACATGTGAGCATGTAAGATAACTGGAACATGTGAGCGTGTTAGTAACTGGAACATGTGAGCATGTTATGTAACTGGAGCATGTGAGAATATGGTGAAGCCGAGCATGTAGTAGGAAGAATAGCATGTAAGGAATGACTGGAAGCTAAGTACTACAATAAGATAAACTGGAGCAAGACGAGACTAGACAAGAATGGACTCCATCCATCAATCACGGCCAAGAAATGATTACGGCTTGATACTTTAGCTAACTAGGGTTGTCACAATCCTAATTACTAATAAATGCAAGTCTGAGAATTCCAAGTCCAGCACCTGCCTGCAATACTACCTGAATGATCCAAGCAAAAAAAAAGAAGTATAGCAGACACACTGCAGTAAGATACATGTGTCCTAAAGAGGTGCCCCACTCGATGGTGTGCTGGAAGAGTGCTCATCATGACAGATAGCTCCAAATCCCAAGTATATATAGGGCCAAGATCAAAGGGGCAACAGGTAACTGGGAAATTCTCAATGATCTAAGTAATCAAGCTAGTTATTTAGTCCTTAACATTTTCTTGTTGGATTTCGGGTGTGGCATTCCGTAGAATCCATCCTAGACATGAGACATGCAAGACTGGACAATACAAGCAAGATTGTGCACTACAACAAGCCACAACAAGACATGACAATATCAAGACAAGAGTGCGCTACGACGAGCCACTATCAAGGAGCAAGACATGTACTGGAATCAAGAGTACGCCATGACAGGCCACTATCATGTAAGCAAGAAAAGACATGTTCAAGAGTGCACCACGACGGGTCACTGTCAAGTAAGCAAGAAGGCATGGCAACAATTATCCTAGCTTGTAAGAAAGAATCTATCAAAAGACATATCATGGCATGTGGAGAAGAATAATCACGGCTAAGTACATTTCATAAAATGGTTGAACATGTGCTAGTATCAAGTCTATATAGGGTGTACAATCATTATCTAACTGAGTAAGATCATCTTATCATTTTAAAAAATCATTACAATCGAAGAAAATATCAAACAGAAACGGATAAAAACAGACTAAAACAGCATAAAACGGCATACCAGCGGTATACTGCGGCATATCGGCGGTATACCGGCCTAAAGACAGAAGGTTTCTGGTACAAAAAACGGCATACCGGCGGTATACTGCGGCATACCGACGGTATACCGTTTTTCCAAACAACAACAAAATCCAGATTTTTGCCAAAACTTGTTTCAGCCATAAAAATTTCGTTTTAAATCGAAATTCGGATTTTCAAAAGTCAAAATTGCATAGAATTGAATTTCCTACAACATGAAACTATTAGATTTCAAAAATTCAAAGATTTGATAGGTCAATATCTCAAAATACTCCAAAACAGAGGTTCTCGGAACACCGAAACGAGTCCCGATTGCCACCAAACTCAAAATCCATGTATACTAGCTAGGTAAGGACCCCATATATGTATATGTGACCAAGATCCATGATGATAACTCTAGTATCATTCTTGATACCAAGTTTTCTACTAAGTCACTATTGGGTTTTAACAGAAAATTAAATCTTGCTTAAATGAATTTTTGGAAACATGCACATATACGAGAATCATCAGAAAAACACATTTACCAAAATGAGTTTAGAAAAATTCTAAGAATTTAATACCAAGGAAAACAAAAATGACAATAGATTACTATTGTTCAAGAATTTGGCAAGATGTACTTGCCTAGGTTAAGTTCCAAGCCTAATCTTCTACTCCACCACCAAGAGGGGTACGAATCCACACTCTAGGCCTCAAGGCCAAGCTCTTGGCAAGCTCCAAGGGGGAGAGAAAGGAAGAAGAAATGAAAAGAGAGTGAAGAGAATGAAAAGAGAGAGGAGAGAGAAAGTGAAATGGTATATATATAAGGGAAGAATTAATCTTAGCCGTTGGATCATGATCCGTGTGAAAATCTAGGTTAATCATGGCCATTCAAACAAAAGCAATTGTCCATTGGATAATAAAGTGCATCTACACTATTCAAGAAAATATCTAAGCACTATTCATCAAAATATCCAAAACACTATTCACGAAAATATCAGAAACACTATTCATGAAAATATCAAAACCGAAAATATCTAAAGTGTAGAAAACATGTCCGGGCGGTATGCCGTCGGTATACTCCGGTATACCGGCGGTATGCCGATCAAGGAGAAAACCTATAGTTTTGAGAAAAATTTAAAGCATTCCGAAAACCAAGAAAATACGAAATACAGTGCAAAATACGTATTCGTATATAAATACCAATACTGTGAGACGAGTCTCACAGTTAAAGCACATCTAACGAATGTGAACATGGAAATGCATATATATATATATTCACCTTCAGTGACTTACTATTAGTGCTGAAAAGTTTAGTCCCGTGCAATAATTCCTAACCCACACTTTCACTAATATCAGCTTCATCTTCTTCTTCACTTTCACTTTGGATTGCCTCTTCTTCATCATCTTCTTTTTGTCTTGTTTGGTGCAGTTGCTTGAATGTAAGGATTGCCTCCTCTTCTTCATTTATGTTGTTTGATTGTGTTGCAAGTTGCAACACAACTTGGATTGCCTCCTGTTTCCCACAACAAGAACAACAATGTATTTTTTTTTTTCAATTTTTCTTGTTGGCTTGGTGCAGGACTGCAGATTGCTAGGAACACAAAATGAAGGCTCTGCTACAATTTTTTACATGGCTAGTTTTGTATATGCTAAAAATTTTGTACATGACAAATTTTTGACCCGTTTGGACCCGTGGATTGTTTCAGATTGGACCCGTTCCAAAGGGACCAAGTCAAATCCGGTTCCAAAAAAATGGCCCGTCCTGCCCCACCCCATCCCACCTCGTCAAGAAATTGGTCTGGTCTGGATCTACAAAATTTGGGTCCGGTCCGATCCGTGCCCACCTCTACCCAGAACACGGTGATAGCAGCCTTGGATAGAGCGGTAGGATGCTCAACATGCCACGCAACAGAGGGCCAGAATTGTGACGGAAACTCCACTAGAGTTCTCATGTACCGCTGCACTATGAAGGTCTGGAAGAACTCAAATCCTAGGATGAGATTTATTTCATGTATTGAAAGGACAAATATAATTTTAATAATGGCGGTTTAAAATAATCAATGACAGTTTTATTAACTATCAAAATATTATCTCTCGACTTAGAGAGCAAGTTCATATACATTTAATTGTGAGAGGATTGATTACAATAGAGGCTGGAATTCTGCTTAGGCAACCTCCGATATGTATTATTCCATTAAAACTAGGAATAACCAATCTCCAAGATTAAACTAAAAGTTCTAAGTTATTCTCCCAATTTTCATAAAAGAAAGAAGATTATAGAAATGAGTAATAATCATAACTACTTTCCGTAATAGAAAATTAGATAGAGAAAGAATGATACTCCTAAAAATAACATTAACCCAAAAAAAGAGAGAGTAAGAATCAGTCCTAACATCCCAATGCTAAACCTCACAAGGGGATCCTATTGGATCATGCGTACTACTTCTCAGAACAAAAAACATAAGAAACTTCCATAAGTAATATCAAATCCAACATTATATTTTGGGGTACACATAAATTTTGGTTAGTGGTTACACAAAAAATTGTCATAAGAGACGAACAATATATTGAGATCACAACCGTTGTGACAACCGTGCGATTTGGCCACAAGAGTACTGAAGTGGAGAGTACTGAAGTGTGCTGTGGAAGTGTATGAAAGTGTTCGTGTATATTTTAGGGTTTGCATGTTAATGATATTTTCATAGGTTTCGGAGTCAACCGTGTATGAAGTGTTTTAAATAAAGACTTGTTTAATAAATTTTTTGAGTCACTGATTTTGGCCGTCTCAAAAACTTCCACCAATATAATGTAATTTTGGATGTCTTTATAAACATCCCAAATTGAAATATTTTGAGATTTTTTTTTTCTTCTATTTATATTCTTGTAAAAAAAAAACTATAACTACTAATGTTCTCCTATACTTTTTTTTCTTTCTTATATTTATTTCTTTTGAGGTATCATCTGAGGACTAATTTTTTTTTTAAATTATAGTGTGGGTTGGAAACACTTGACCGGTGCAGTATGGTTTCAACAAGACCTTAGTAAGCACAACAATGACATCTGACCAAACGGTTGTTACCTAGATGAAACAATAGATAGGAGTTGGTCATGAATAAAATTTTCAAAGAAGTCTCCTCTCATAATCTGTCGTTGGTATTCAACACATGCTAAGATATTGGCGCGGGAGAAACAACACTTACGCTGTGTTTGGGAATTTTGTAGGAAAAGAAGAAAAATTTGAGGAAAAGAAAAATGGAGGAGAGTAAAATAAAAGGAAAGTTAAATTTTTTTTATTTGTTTGGATGGATAAAAAGTAGGGGAAGGAAAAGTTTAAAAATGATTTGTTGTTGTTTATAGATAGCAATATAATTACTATTTGATCCTTGATATTCTCAAATAATAATTTATCATTCCCTTTATGCGGGATGGTGGGGGTAAATTCACTCATATTTCTCTCATCTCTCTCCATTTTTCTTCCATTTTTGGAAGAAAATTTTTTTAGTGGGACCCACCTACTTTTTTTCCCTCAAATTCTCATCCCCATTTTTTTTCCCTCTTCCCAAACACCATCACTTTTAATTTTCCTCTCACTTTTCCCTCAACTTTTTCCTTCCTCCCATTTTCCTCCCTTCCCAAACGGTACCTTAGATTTTGTAACATTTGAGGGGTTGCAAAACTTAACTAAATCGTCAGTTGTCCTCTGAAAAAATGTCTACTCTTGGAAAAATTATCGGATGGACCGGACAGCGCACCCTTCTACTCCCCAACCGTGGATTACATGAAAATGTATGTACGTACACATCTTCATAATAATCTAACTGGTGACATGGAAAGGGTGCGCTGAGTCGACACACCGAATTTTTTTTATTTTAAATCCCACTCACACACAATTGGGGGACTCGAACTTTGCCGGCTCCTTCGAGTGTTTCTCTAAGGCCTCGTTTGGTTCGCGGAATGGAAGGGAAAGGAAATCAATTCCTTGTCATTTCCTTTCCTGTGGAAAATTTTATTTCCCATTGATTTTTTTTTTCGATGTTTGGAAATGCCAAGGAATGTGGAAAGGAAAGTGATTACTTCAATGTGGGAAAGTAATTCCTTGCTTGGATGGATGGAATCACTTTCCCCCCTAATTTTCCTTCCATTGGAAATTATTTTTCTTTCCTCTACTTTCTTTCCTTTCTCAACCCGGAAATTTAGCGAACCAAACGAGGCCTAATAGGTTAGAGAGCTCGGACAAAGTATAATAAATAACTTCTTCTCTTGGGATATATACTAGACCTACATATTAATTTTACATTTAAGAGGGAATCATTGAGGGAGTTGAAACCGCAACCGAACTGTCCTTTATTAGAGTAATAAATTATGCCATCCTTCTCATTAAACAAGAAACTTAGAATACCTTCTCAAATACAATGCAGACGTACGTACGTAGATCGTGACTCAAACTAAACAATAGCTGCAATGGCATCACTCTCTTCCGCAGGGCCCCGTCGGTCTTCTTCCTCCTACTTGGGACGAGGCCGGGGTGGCGGTCCCGGGATATCCTTCGCTATCGGCCTGCCCGTCTTCCTTCCAAGAATGTCCTTTGCGCCTAGTAGCGTGGTGGTGACATGTATCGCTCTTTCGGATACCACGTCGAACTTTGAAAACTCCTCCGCCTTCGCAGTAGGCTGCTCAACTTCCTCCCTCTCTTCCGGCTCCTTGCCTTTGTCAAGCAAGCGAGCGTTGTTCCCATCATTCTGATCAAACCGACAAAGTTAATGATCAAAATCTATGATCGGGATGATAATAGCGAGAAAAGAAAAAAAAACTGAGGGTACGTACCTTTCCAACATCTTCTCCTTCGAGCCCAAAGCAGCAACACAGTACGCCACGCAGCCAATTTAGGAGGCGCCACGACTGTTAGTAATACCAAACAAATAGAACTATTATCAGTTATCACAACATAACTATCATAAGATGAGAGAGAGAGAGAGAGAGAGAGAGAGAGACCATTTTCTTCGTGAGGATCCTCCTGCAAGCATACAGAGGTATGGCCAACGCCTTCGGCTAACTATATACAAATGTGTAGGTTGGTTGAGGTTCCTACTTCATTAATTGATGCTCTTAATTAAATATATTTAGTTTAGGCGAGTAGACTCAGATTTTGTATTGGTGTCTGTTGATCGTGTAAACAAAATTAGCCCAAGAATGACTTAAGGCCTGCCATGGGTTTTTTTTTTGAAACATACAATTAAATTAATTAAATTAAAAAAAGAGAGTCAGAGCTTCTAGATTGGATTGGTTTGTTCAGCTATATTGTCAATGAGTAGAAGTTTCGAACCAGAATGATGCTTTCAGAATCTCCTATGTTAGTCAACTTTAGGGGAAAAAACAGTTTACAAATCATATATAGTTAGGGGGTCTTTATTCTAATTAGAATATGATAGCTAATTAAACTCATATGAAATTACAAGATTGGAAAAAATTAATGTTGAACATTTTGTCCTAATAGGTTCAACCCTCTCACTACACTAAAGAAGATACAATAGAGATTACAATGAAATCACTCACCAATCCGTAGTAATCTCCCTAACCGAAGTTGACAACTCTTCGATCAGATCTCCTCATTCCTTTTGTCTTGCAACACTACAAGAAAAAAAACCTCTTTTACAACGTTCCATCTATAGTACTTTCTGAAAACGTTGTAAATATGGAGGGTCTTCTACAAATTTATTATAAAAATATTGTTAAATACAAGTGCAAACAACGTTTTATATTCAAATGTTATGCCTTCTACAATGGTCATTCTCAAAAGTTGTGTATTATTACTGTCTTCAACAACGTTTTATTAACATTATAATATTTATTAATTTTGACAACATTTATTTAATGTTGTCCAAGTTATTAATTTTGACAATGTATTTAAAACATCGTCAAAATGTCATGTTCAACAACGTTTATCAACTGCTGTACATGCATGTTGTTTCACAATGTTTGTTCGATGTTGTAAAACTAATTTTATTTTACCACTTTATATAACGTTGTGTATGTAATATCGTTTTACAATGTTTAAGAATCATTGTAAAAAGTTTATATAAAACAACTTTTATGAATGTTATAAACGATATGTATTTCACAATGTTATAAATTTATCTTCAAAACGTTGCTATGATGATATTATTTGAAATGTTGGTCTTATTAGGTCGATACCTCACTTGGCTGCTCATAATTAAATGGATCTATCCCATGCCAAAATCCATCCCTTCCACGACTTCGAAAGACAAGCCTAATGTATCAGCTTCTTGCACCAATTCCTTCCACAGCTTCTTGCTCATCCTAATCTTCATTCTTGTAAAAATCATGATTCCTCTACCTCTATTTTACTCTTTAAAATGCTGCTTTAATCTAGGATTTCAATAACAATCATGGATGTACCCATATTTTTTTGGCCATTTTTTGGTCGTTTTTATCGTTTTTTGTCTTTTATCGCTTTTTTGTCGTTTTGTCGTTTTGTCGCTTTTTAGTCTTTTTTTTTCTTCATTTTTTTGTCCTTTTTTCGTCTTTTTGTCGTCTTTTGTCATTTTTGGTCGTTCATTGTTCTTTTTTGTCTTTTTGGGGTTTCTTAGTCTTTTTTTTTTCATGTTTTTGGTCATTTTTATCGTTTTTTGTCATTTTTATCGCTTATTGTTGCTTTTGTCGTTTTTCGGTCGCTTTTTTGTCGCTTTTTGGTGGCTTTTTTGTTTTTTGTTTTTTGTCTTTTTCGCCATTGTTTTTCATTTTTTGTTCGTTTTGTCGTTTTTTTTTCTTTTTCTGTTTCTTTTGGTCATTTTTTGTGTTTTTTTGTTTTGCTTTTTGTCTTTTCATCTTTTTCGTTTTTTGTGTAGTTTTTTTTATTTTTTTTGTTTTCGTCATTTTTTTTCGTTTTTGATCATTTTTTTCGTTTTTGGACATTTTTTTCGATTTCGATTTTTTCTTTTTCCCTTTTTTTTATCATTTTTAATTTTCTTTCCAGGAATATTTATATGATCACCAAACATGGGAATGTACGTTTCTAGAGAATTTAATTACTTGGAATTTGATTTCCAGAAATATGAAATTCTCGGCTATATAATATTCTGCATGCCAAATGCCCCCTAAGATAAAAAAAAAAGGTCATGTAAAAGGATTATCTACAACATGAAAATTTTATTTTTGTCACTCAATATTTCTTTTAGTTGCCAAATAAATATTTGTCACATAAAAGTATTACATACACAAATTTTTTACATCCTGTAACAAAAAATTAAAGTAACTAAAAAAATAAATAAATATGCTGATTGGATTTGACTGAAGATGAAGATTTTGGTAGTATTTTGATATCAATATTTAAATCATACCAAGCATTCATGTCAAAATCTTACGGGATTTGAGTATACCAAGCATTCATGTCAAAATTTTACCGGATTTGACTATATTAAAAATTTATGTCAAATATTCACATAAGTACTAACCGAATTTGGCATATATTCTTTATATGAAAAACCAAATTAAATCATAAATACACTTTCATCTCTCCTACGAAAAAGCCCTACCCTACCTTTCCCCCTTTTTTCACGAAATCTAGCGTGTGTAGTATACTTTTTCACCTTTTTTTCCATAGTAAAATTTTCGGATCATCCTATTCCTTCCTATTTGATGCCCACAAAAACTCTCCCTCCAGAAAAAAAAATTGATTGAAGCTAGAGAGGTATGTGTTCCCCCTCACATCTATACTTCTCTACGGTGTTGAACCTTAAATTTCTTCTACTCTCAGCTCACCTCTCCGTCTTCTATCCCACGGTTGCAGCAATCTTTTTCCCGAACGAACTCGAAAGCCTCTCGAGGAAGACCGATGGCCATTGATCAATCGTCATTGCAGAATCCTTAAGGTTCGCATATTTGAAATTTACTAATTGAGAAACTTGGAGTTTATTATTGAAATTTTAACTAGTTTTACTTATATATATTTGCATGTGTCCTTGTGTTGTATATGTTGAGCCATACAACACGACAAAATTGTTGTTTGTTTTGTTATATATGTTGTTGTGATGTCACCTCCATATACGTCATAACGACACCATCACATGCTAAGTGTTTATATAAATGTCACAAAGAAATTTTATATGATAATGTGCATGTATTGAAATCTGCCTTTGAAGATTAGTTAAAGATTAGACTATGTACACATTACAATAAGGGAAAATTTATGAAATGTCCAAAAATTGCAAAAATTTTATGAAAAATCCACCGCAAAATAACATTTTATCGCGTGCCCAGAATTAGCAAAAAAATATATAAAAGGGTTCGGAATGACATTTTTGTCCTTCTAATTTATTGAAAACACCCACGAAACCTACTCTTAAAAAAATATTTCGATTCTTCCTCTTCTTTCATACAGTGCTCACTTTTGAATCTAGGTTTTCTCCTCCAAAATCTTCAAACCTTACTTCAAAAACACGTCGAAAAATTTTCGAATGACTGACAAACGGTAAAACTGTTAAAATGGAGGTCCAAACATCATTTTTTTTTTGCGATTCTAACATTTCAGAAGGCCGACAAATAATGAAACTGTTTATCTTAGGCTTCTCGAAAATACGCTCATTTTGAGACAAACCGGCCTCGTTTCGACATCCAGTCAAAAGTTACGGCCCTCCAAAGTTTCAACTAGCCATTTTCCGTGTTAAAATGTAGAAGAATAGTCATTCTCCCTGTTAAAATGCAAGAGAATGACCATTCTCCGTGGTAATACCACGGAGAATGACAATTCTCCATGTTAATATCACGGAGAATTGCCATTCTTCGTGTTAAATTGACGGAGAATTGCTATTTTCCGTAATTAAAATGACGGAGAATAGCCATTCTCCGTCATTTTAACACGGAGAATGGTCATTCTTCGTGTTAAATTGACGAATCCCGTGTTAAAATACAGGAGAATGGTCATTCTTCGTGTTAACACGGAGAATGACCATTCTCCGTTGTTAAAATCACGTAGAATGACTATTCTCCGTCATTTGATCATTCTCCGTGTTAAAATTACGGAAAATTATCATTCTCCGTGTTAAAATGACGGAGAATGGCCACTTTTCGTGTTAAAATGTAGGAGAATGGTCATTCTCCGTGTTAAAATCACGGAGAATGACTAGTCTCCGTTGTAAAAATCACAGAGAATGACCATTCCTCGTGTTAAAATGCAGGAGAACGGTCATTCTCCGTGTTAAAATCACGGGGAATGACCATTCTCCGTGTTAAAATGACGGAGAACAGTTGACAGAAACCTAATTTTTTTTTTTTTTTAGAAAAAAAGTTTGTCATTAATAAAGATTCAAGAGTTTTCTGTTCTTCTTTCAAAATGATAGTAACTCTTATGGAGAAGAAGAAGAAGAAGAAGTTCTTCTTTCCACAATTGATCTAATCGTCGAAAAACTTCAAATCTCTTCACGATGATGATGATGATGATGATGATGAGCGATAATCGGAATTCGACTGAAGAAAAGTACTGTGAACTACGAACGATCTTTGTGATCTCTGCTGAAGGTGAGAACAATGGAATTCAGATCTCTCGTGAAGAAGAAGAAGAAGAAGAAGACGAAAATCGCAATCCAAATCTGAGTTTGTGAATTCAAATACATATATATGACCAAATTTGTACGAAGGGGTAGTTATGGTATTATCAAAATAGCAATTTTGTAAATACAGAACATCTAAAGAGAATTTTGGAATATTTAACTTGAAAATTTATAATTCTGTATATTTCATAAAATCCACCTGCGGATGAATTTTTCGTAAAACCAATCCCGAAATTGGATATCTCAGCATATTCAGTTAAAAGAATACATAAATCTTATCACAATCAAACCTTTTAGATGGAACCAGATTTAGTATATACCTATGTAAATATCCAAACATTTGGAAAAACATGTGGTCAGATATGCTTCTCGGAACTCTACAAAGTGATAGTGTTTGTCCCACCTCTCTTTAACATCTTACCAAACATGTCAAGTATTGCATGTGAGATGCTTGAGGATGCTGCAATCAGTTTACTAGAGCTTCATAGAGAATGTATGGAGTAAAATGGAAAATTTTCTATGTTCGTGAAATCGTTCAATGGGTAATTAGATTTTAATAGATTCGACACAATTTTAACGTTATAATTAATTAGTCTATTGAAAATATCTTAGGGGACATTTGGCACGTGGTATTTTTTTTTTATTTCTGAGAAAATTTAGGGTGATAATCAATTACTATATTTGTTTGGGTTATAGAAAATTTATTCCGGAAAATTGCAAATATCTAGAAAAATAGTTTTCCCATAAAACATGAAAACCCTATCCGATAAGAATAGTTGGGTATATTTTTTTGCCCTGCCAAACAAAATTGTTGAAATTTGTTTCTTCTTTTTTTGATCATTTTTTTCGTTTTGTCTTCTTTTGTTGCTTTGGGCTTTTTTTTGACATTTTTTTGGTCCCTTTTTTTGTCTCTTTTGGCATTTTTGTCGTTTTTTGTCCTTTTTTTTTCTTATTTTTTGTCATTTTTGTCCTTTTTTGGTCTTTTTTTCTTTTTGATATCTTTTTGTCATTTTTGTCTTTCTTTTGTCATTTTTTATTTTTTAAGTCATTTTTGTTCCTTTTTTCTATCGTATTTGTTGTTTTCTGTTATTTTTTTGATGCTTTTTGTCTCTTTTGTCCTTTTTGGTCGTTCTTGTCACTTTTTTTTTGATTTTTTTTTTATCTTTTTTCATTTTTAGGGTTTTGGTTTGTTTTGTCTTTTTTGTCGTTTTTTTTTGTTGTTTTTGTCTTTCTTTTTTTCGTTTTTTTAGTTTTGAATTCTTTGTTGTTGTTTTTTATCGTTTTTTGTCTTATTTTCGTTTTTGATCATTTTTTTTCGTTTCTACTTTTTTCTCCCTTCCTTTTTCGTTTTTGTGTTTTTTCTTCATTTTTTCCGTTTTTTATCATTTTTATTTTTTTGTCCCCAGAATATTTATTTACCAAACATGGGAATGTAATTTTTCAGAGAATTTAATTACTTGGAATTTGATTCCCAAAAATATAGAATTCCTGGTCATATAGTATTCAGCATACTAAACGTCCCTAAGGTATTTTCTATAGACTAACTAATTATTACGTTTATCTGTTTAGGAACAAACCCACCTATCGACCTAAACCATATAAAAAGAATACATAAATCTTATCATAGTCAAACCTTTCTATTTTCTATAATGTATTTATAACTTCTACATCTTCGCCATATTTTTCCATTATTTTAATCTCACCCATCCATCGGCAAACCTTAGGAATGCTTTCAACTTAGTCCAGGTAGTCATGTCTAATATCTTACCTCATTGAGGTTCTTGTAGCGAATAATTGTTGTGTATTTTATTGATTGACTACTCCACTATTTATAGGGAGTCTAGCTCCTCTTCATACTACATTTTTCAATGTGGGACTAAGTCCCTTATTAGTTCTCAACACTCCCCCTCAAGATGGGCGATAGATATTAATCATTCCCATCTTGTTACATAGCTTCGACAGACTTAATGAACTAAGACCCTTAGTCAGACAATCTGCCACTTGTTCTTCTGAGCGAACATGATCAATCTTCAGTATCCCTTGTTCCAGCTTCTCTTTGATGAAGAATCGATCGATCTCGATGTGATTCGTTCTGTCGTGCTGAACTGGATTGTTAGCTATACTTATTGCAGCTTGACTATCGCTCAAAAGACGTAACGGTGCTCCCTTGTCCAGCTTCAACTCTGTCAGCAACGCTTTCACCCACAGCAACTCCGACACTCCTAAAGCCATTGCTCTGTATTCTGCTTCAGATGTAGACCGTCCTACCACTGACTGTTTCTTGCTTCTTCATGAGACCAAGTTTCCTCCTACAAAGACACAATATCCCGTGGTAGACTTTCTATCGTCTATGCAGCTCGCCCAGTCTGCATCGCAGTATCCCTCAACTTCTATACATCCATTCTTCTTGAACCATAGCTCTTTCCCCGGCGTCCCTTTTAGATATCTCAAGATCTGAAACACTGCATCCATATGACCCGTTCTTGGATCATGCATGTAGCAACTTACTACACTCACCGCAAGTGAGATATCAGGGCGGGTGTGCCCCAGATAAATCAATCTCCCTACAAGTCGTTGATATCTTTCACGATCAACTGGCTCTCCTGCTTCTACTTCCTACTTACACTTCTGGTCAATTGGAGTGACTGCTGCTTTGCATCCCAGCATCCATGTCTCCTTCAGCAGATCTAGTGCGTATTTTTTCTGTGAGAGAACAATTCCTTGTTCGCCTTTACACACCTCGATACCTAGAAAGTACCTCATCGCTCCTAAATCCTTCACCTCAAACTCCTTCGCGAGTTTTGACTTCAGCTTAGCGATCTCGACTTCATCATTACCTGTGATTACTATATCATCCACGTATACAGCAAGTATAGTGATGTAGCCTCTTGCATGCTGAAGAAAGACCGTATGATCTGCATTTGCTTGATGGTATCCCATGCCTGTAACAGCCTTTCTGAATCTGTCAAACCAGGCTCGAGGAGATTGCTTGAGTCCATTTAGCAACTTCTTTAGTTTGTACACTTTTCCATGCGACGTTCCTCCGTCTGATTCTGTAGCGTAGCACCCTGGCGGGAGTCCCATGTACAATTCTTCTTGTAGGTCCCTATGGAGAAAGGCATTCTTCACATCTAACTGGTATAGCTTTCACCCATAGTTTACTGCAATAGAGACCAAAGTTCTTACGGTGCTCATTTTCGCTACTGGAGTAAACGTCTCATCCTAGTCGATGCCAAATGGTTGTGTGTATCCTTTTGCAACCAACCTCGCCTTGTATCGTTCCACTTTTCCTTCTGACGTCTCCTTTACTATGTACACCCATTTGCATCCTACAGTTTTCTTCCCTTTGGGTAATGGAACCAGCTCCCACGTCTTATTTTTCTCCAGTGCCCCAAGTTCTTCCATCATTGCAGCTTTTCACCTTGGATCTTTCTTTGCTTCCTGCCAACTTTTGGGCAACGAAGTAGAGTCTAATGATGCAATGAAGGCTCGATAATTCGAAGAAATGTTAGAATAAGACAGGTAGTTCACTACCAAAATTTATCGTTTTAGCGACGGCCACATCCGTCGCTAAGACGACGGTAATTACTATTAGCGATCGATTGCCGACGGATATTGGCCAAAAAAATCCGTCGGCAATCAGCTCGTCGCTAATAACCTTCCGTCGCTAAGTTGTCGTCACATGACGGAATAGCGACGGATATTCGACGTCACAATACGAAGCATTAGCGACGCATTTTCGACGGACTGTCGTCCACTTCAACTATTAAGTACTGAACTGTGTAGACAATAGCGACGTAAATTTCCATCGGTAACCCGTCGTAAAAGCGTATTAGATCGTATCGTTCCGTCGCTAATCCGTCGACACCTTCGATAACAAATGACGGATTAGCGACAGTTTTCTGACGGAAAAGCCGTCGACCAGCTTCTGGAAATTCATGTCATTTCCAGCAACTTGGCGACGGATAAGTCGTCGCTTTGCCGTCGAAATATATCGACCGAATAGCGACGGATTAACCGTCGACCTTGTTCTGGAAATTCTTGTTATTTTTAGAACACGGGCGACGGATAGGTCGTCGCTATTCCGTCGAACAATATACCTTGCCGACGGATAGTCCGTCGACCATCCGTCGCTACCTGGGAAAATTTTCAAATATCTAGTTAGCGACGGAATAACCATCGAAAAGTAGTCGGAAACTGGTGATGACCGTCGCAAAACGGTCACAAGTCCGTCGCTAACTGATAATATTTTTTTAAAAAAAATTACGGCGCTTTTTCTGTTCGCAAAAATTTGCATAAACCAAACCAATATATAATGCACACCAATTATCCAACAATCACATAGACCAAATATATTATGCACACCAATTATCCAAGAATCACATAGACCAAATATGCACATACGAATTTAATGTACACCAATTATCCAAGAATCATATAGACCAAGCCAAATTAATATAAAATAGACATCAATTATCCGAAAGAGTAACCTAATATCCATCGTTATAATCCGATCATTGCACAAATATTCCAAATTTTTCACAAATATTCTAAAACACATAGGAAAGAGTTGGCCAGTTACAGTAACCTAATATCCAATCCCGACGACCGATCATAGCACAAATATTCTAAAATTTTCACAAATATTCCAAAACACATAGGAAAATCGACTTTGGCCTCAACAAAGACCACAAGTCAGACGATGAATCCTCACAGCCAGGGATGATAGTTGCGTTGAGGCATGTACCATTCTATCAGCCACTTTGCATACGAAGGCTCAATCTGGTTGAGGTCTTCTGTAGGGACAGGAGGGTCGGTTCCGAAGCTACTACTCTCTGACGGTGGCTCATCCTTAGCTTCAAGCTTGGGAGCAATCTCTTCCCTGATGGTCATCGGTTCTTCCTTGACCTCGACCTTTGGTAACACCTTCTCCTTAACAGTCACCGGCTCTTGTTTGACGACGAAGACTTCCTCCGTGTCGACCTCCAAGGGTTTCTTGCCTCGACCCCTTCCTCGACTAGCAGCACCACCTCGACGAGTCCTAGGAGCCATCTTTCTGACAACAGAAATTTTCATATAGGGTAAAAAAATTTACTCAAGTTATAAAAGTTGTGACGTTGGTTTTTTGCGTTCATCATCATTAGAGGGAGCAGCACTGGAAAAGTTGTGACGTTGGTAGCATGAGAGAGTAAAAATCTGTATCACGAGACTAACAGAATTACTATGTAATCATGTACTCACCAATAACCGGATGTAACTGGAGTCGTTGGGCCTATCGTACAGTAATTTGTGGATCCGCTGGTATAGGCCAGATGTACTTAGTATCTAGTGTATCAGATTAGTATCGGTCTATCGGTTTGGTATAGGACGTATCATATTGGTATTGGCCTTAACAAATTGGTATCGTCCTATATCCGATATGTACATATATCGGCCGAATAGCTAGGATTCATATTAGTCTTATCGATTTGGTATCGGTCATATCCGATAGGTATCGGCCGTGTTGGAATAGTATAGACTATTTCGGATTAGTATCGTGGAAGGTTTAGTAACAACTGTACTTGGAAATCTTCACTGTCACAGACAGGAGATTTATTTTTACGTTCAGGGTGCAACTCTGAAGTAAGGACTGCCTTGTTACAAATGAGAGCCCCTACAACAGGAGTAGGAAGGATTCCTTTGCCTTCAGAGACAGTCGGGAGATCCGAGGATGCTTTGGATTTGGGAATCCAAACTTTTCGTGCTTTCCTCGATTTCTGAACATTGGAGTAGCGAGTACCACCCCCAGTTCGGAGCATTTCTTCGTAGGCAGTCTGGTCGAAGTGTACAACCAGAGTCTTCTTTGTCAATCCGACCGACACATCATCGTATTGAGCAATTGTCTCCTCGTCAGAGGAGAAGGTCGTCCCCAACAGAGTCGCCATTTTGTTTCACTTAACAAAATGCTTGGAATTGGCTTTTGAAAAAAACGAGAAAAAGTACAAATTGTTCTGGGAAGTATTGCTATGGCAGTCTGATCTGAAGGCGATCACTTTGTTCCTTGGACAATACGATGATGATGAAGATCACTGTTAGAAGATGAACAACCGGAAGAACTAAGTCACCAGAAAGGTATCGACGCACTTGGGCACTGACGGCGAGGTCGAATGCTTTCCTGTTTTGCTTTACTCTGTTCTGGAAGAAAAGTTGAAGAAGAATGCTCTCGAAAAATCAAATTCTCTAAGCTCTGATCTCTGTATTCTCCCCTTGTCTCTCTCTGATGCTGAAGATGTAAAAAATAAGTCTATTTATAGACTTGACCCGTCGTGCGTAAAAAGCAACAAAATTAGGTTTTTACGCTGGTAAATGTCACCCACGACGGGAGTCACCCACTACGTATGTTGACACGTGTCCTATTATTTTAACAAAAATAGGGAGCACGTACACACGTTCTTCAATAAATGTGGTACGAAAGCCACGTGGATAAACCACGTTCCAAAGTAGTCAGGAAGAATTGGGCGTAAAAACAACCCAAAATATGCTTCAAGCGTAAAGCGGCAAACTGGCTTAAAAACAACCCAAATAAACTTCTCAGCGTAAAGTGGCTAAAATAGCCTTGAGCGTAAAACTTAGCCCAAATAGACTTTACACTCACAATAGCCTTGAGCGTAAAAGCTCACATAACTATCGTGCGTAAAAAGAAGTAATTTTAATGAGCATAAAATAGCCTTCTCTGCACACCATACGACAAGTATTGGGCTTGGTGAAAATCCAATCTCTTCGAATTCTGTGTTTATACGCTGTCAGCATATCATTATGTCAGATTCATTATCACTTGCATTAATGAGACCTGACAGTCTATCCCCGGGCGTAAAACTTTAATAAGACCATCTACGCTCTCGTGACTCTCTTGCAATGGTAATCTAGCTCTAGAAGAGAGAAATCCAAGTACAGTTGTTACTAAACCTTCCATGATACTAATCCGAAATGGTATATAATAATCCAACACGGCCGATACCTATCGGATATGACCGATACCAAATCGATAAGGCCAATATGACTTAATGGCTATACGGCCGATACATATCGGATAGGACGATACCAATTCGCTAAGACCAATACCAACTGATACGGTCCATACCAAAATAATAGATCGATACTAATCCGACACGGTCAATACTTATAAGTACCTACGGTCCAGGAGGTTGATCCGCTAGTACATCCATGTACGAACAACGAAGTAACGATCCATTTCAATTTGGATATGAAAATCTGTATCGTAAGACAAACTAAACATAATCAGTTCTATTTCACATGCTTAATTGCCAAGTATAGGAATGAATGGCTCAGAACACAACCCAAAATTCATTCTAGCATACATTAGTGTGAATCATCTACGTTCTGTACATATAGTATAGTATATGTTCTTATCATATCTAGTATCTGAAGGATGTAACAGAATCAAGATGAATAGAAGCATGGAATTTCACAATCAAGAAAGCCCATGCGCCAGACACTACATGCGCCAGAACTCGGACAGAACACTTCACAGCAAAGTCAATAAGAATAGACATTTGAAAAAGGACTTTTTATTTATATACAAAAGTCTATTACATGTCTAGAAAAGGGTGTACAAAGGAGAATTTTTACAAAGAAAAGATCCTAAGTCTACAGCCAGCGGCCACCATGCGTCTCCAGATAGGCGCAGCAGTCACCGTGCGCTGCCAGTTAGGCGCAGCAGATACCATGCGCCTCCAACCAGACGCATCCCACCATCTCTTCAGCAGCTCAGTTATGTGCATCCAGCTCAGTTATGTGCATCCCTTCAGCAGCCCAGTTATGTGCCGCTCTTCCAGCCAGGCTCACCTGATAAGTGCTTCGACTAAACAAAGCATTTAACCCTCTGGCTGGAACCAAGGAAGAGAAGAGCACCGCAAATCTGTGGCCAGGGAAGGCTTCGAAAGAGCCTCCAAAGGCGAAGGAAGACCGTGATCGAAACCACGGCTAAAGGAACAGCTTTCAACACAACCAGAGTGGGCAGCCCCCACTTTGAAGGAAGAAAGAGCCTAGCACCGCCATTCCGATCTACGGCTCTTCCAGAACAACGGAGACGAGGCCCGAGCATCCCTATCTTTGGATGCAACAGGCACCTTCCGCCTGCCTCAGAAGCCCTCGACTCCGTCTTTTGGATGTAACAGTCACCTTCAAGTGTATCAACGACGACATGGCGTCTCATCTTCACCCTCGGGAACACTTTGTCAACAGAATGAACCCGAATACCCAAGTTCATGTCGAAAGTACGTGAGGGAACGAGAAGCAAACCTTCTCTCCATGCCACTATTTATAGGCCGGGCAGATCAAACCCACGTGCCAAGTGGATGGCTCTCCGAATTCCGTGCAATGAATTTGCATTAAATGGATGAACCGGACGCTTCAAATTCAGCCAAACGGCTATTTAAAGCACTCGATGAGCGAAACAGCCGCATCATTAAAAGACATGTCGGATGCGCCAGTCAGACAGCGCATCACACGGACGCGCCCTTCGGCAACAGGCGCATCACATAGACGCGCCCTTCAGTACCAGGCGCATCACAGAGGATGCGCCCCCACACATCTCCATACCGAGTGGAACGCCAATCGATGCGCCCACTCAGCTGTCCATCGAATGTCAGAAACATTAAATGCTGAACTGACAGAGTTGGCAGCACACCTCCCAAAGCCTGAACAGTTGACAGCTTTTTCAGAAAACGAAGTGTCGGCAACGTCAGCGTCATCATGACTTTATCCTGACGGCTACTGCCACGTGGCCACTCAACCACCCGCATGCGCCTCTGCAGCCATGCGCCCAAATCTGCATGCGCCTCAAAAGCCATGTGCCTCAGACTGCTCTCTGATCCCAAAAGACAGAAGAAAAGTCGCCTGCATGCGCCTCAAAAGCCATGCGCCCCGAACGGTTTGTAACTCCTAAAGGTTACGAGCCGCAGCCTCCTCCTGCGTCCAATTTAAGGCGCAGCTCACCAGATCACTTCCCCCCACCAAATCCGAGATCTCCGAACCATGGGTCGATGACACGTGTCCTTTGACTCAACTCATCCAAGATTTCAGCAACAGAAAGATCTTCTCCTCTGCTACGTGCCGGCTCACAAACAGCAGTATGAAGAATTCTACCCCTCGATTAGGGTGCATCCCATGCGCCTCCATCAACAATCCCCACGTGGCGTCCCCACACACCAGCGCATCCTACATGCGCGCATGAGCAGCCAGTCTGCAAAACTATAAATGGAGGGATCATTTCCTTCTCACCGAGGCACAGAATCCATGACAAACATAAAGAGAATTACCAGAGAGGCAGATACAGACACTCAACGTCTTCCTCCTCTCGGCAAGCTCCAGCACCCAGAGCAATCTACACCTTCAGAGAACCGATAACCGTCGTTAGCCCGTCAACGGAGTCAATGCATTACCACTCGCTCCATTGGCACTAAGGACCCAGATTAAACAAAAGTGTACTCCTAGGACTACATCTAAGTCCTATATTGTAACACTGTTCTGTTTGTGTTAAAGTTTTCAATCAAACAATTTTAATGGCAAACAAGCTGGCGACTCTGCTGGGGACTTCTTTCTCCTCTTCCGAGAAAGTCGTGTCACAGGCCGACGACGTGAAGGTGGGCTCCTCCCACAAGACGCTGGTCGTGCGCCTCAATCAACAGGCGTACGAGGAGTTCATTTCTGAAGGAAGTACGAGTCCTTCGAAGCGGCTGCCGAAGCCGAAGAAGACCCGCCGTGTCTGGGTGCGCAAGGTCGACGCCTCGGGCACCACCACTGAAGGGAATGCGCCAATCCAGTCCTCCCTTCCTGCTGACGTTCTCAGCAACCAAGGTGCGCCCGCTGATGCAGCGCATCTATCGGGGAAGCGTACGGCTGACCACGTTCCCCAGCCATCTCCCTCTCAGGCGAGGAAGATGCGTCGATGGAGCAGGGGCGCAGCCAATGCCCCGCGCATCACCACTGATGAGCCACAAAAAGTCTCTGTCTTTGACAGACTCACTCGCTGTAATGGCGAGGAGAATTTGGATGCTGAGTACTATGCGCCCCAGCGGGCTAGTACAAAGAAATCCAAGGCGGCACGGGCCATGCGCCACAAACGTGCTATGCCAGCAGCAGGCCAGAGGCACGCGCTCACAATCACACGCGCTGCCGATGGCAAGCTGTGCAAGGTCGAATCAGGTGCCTCTGCACCAAAAATGAGTCGACCTTCAAAGTCCTCATCTCACTTGGGCGCATCTACTGCGTGCACAACCAAGTCGAGTGAGGCAAATTCAGTGGTTTTGAACTCCCACGCCTCCTCTGGTTGTGCGTTTGAGGTCCGTTCAAGTCACTTCAAATATTGTGGTTCCCCCAATACTGATCGTGATGCCTGCTTGGTATTAGATACAGGACATACTTGTACGGTGGTCACCATCAACTGCTGTTGCAAGGCAGCAGTACCACCAAGGCAGTCAGTCTTCCAGCGGCTGCAATCATCGACACCCCTCCGACATCGCCTCGGGATGAAGGTGTCAACAGAAGAGGAGCCAAGGGTTGCTTCATGCAACGTGATCTCCAACTCCTCGTCAGTCCGTAAGACGACTGGCAATTCCTCGTCTTCATCCAAAAGCCAGCCGAGAAAAACCAAGGCAGCTGTCTCGACCTCTGGAGTGTTCGAAGGCACTCGGTCGAGGAAGAAGTTCTTGGAGGAAGCTGGAGGTAGTCAGACCCTTGTTGAGCCTCCTTCCGAAGACGAAGATGTCCAAAGCACAGCTGCGGCGGATCTTCATCCTCGAGGCGAAGTCAGCCTCCCAGAAGCCCCTCAAAATGAGGATATCCCCCAGGACACGGCTGGGGGTAGAGACGAAGAGGCCCTTCAGGACGGGGCTGAGGGCAATCAGGCCCTTGCAGATGCGCCCGTCGAGAATGACCTCCAAAATGTGGCTGGGGGTGGCCAAGGTGGAACACCAGGAGAGGTGACTCCCCCACATAAAAGTGAGGCCGAGAGCGAAGCCTCAACCAATCCATCCACTCCCGGCCGTGTCATGACAGTATACATGACTTGGGGTGATTCCGAGTCTGATGCGCCGCCGCAGGACATTGTCCAGCGCATAGACTCATTAGAGGAAGGACTCAAAACCCTCTCTGCCTCTATGCAAGCACTGACTCAAGCAGTGTTTGATATACGGTCGACCTTGACCAGAACACCTTCAACCGGTCCCGATCCAGGAGCCAATGGGGAGTCGAGTGTACCCCTTCAACGGGCACCCTCAGACAAAGAAGCACCCCGTACGTCGGAGCCCTCAAACGCTCCACTCCAGATGGTACCACCTTCCCCGACTCCTAGCTCCACGGAGGATGTGGTCGAAATGATCAAGGACTTGCGGGAGCGCTTCGAGTCCAAAAACAGGCAAGAGGAGCGCCAGAAGATGGATATTCCCCAGCCTTATTCCCTCGAGTGGAACAAAGTGGTTTATCCCCAAAGTATAAACCACAAACACTCACGCCGTACGACGGAAAGGACTCTCCGTGTCGGTACCTGACATATTTCCAGTCACAGACGGGGCATCTTCCAAAGGAGGACGCGCTCCTCACCAACATCTTTGTTGGGGCCCTAAAAGGGGTGGCTTATGACTGGTACTGCAGCCTCCCCGACAATTCTATATCGTCCTTCGACGACTTGACGTGCCTTTTACTCAATCACTTCTACGACGGCGGGAAGGACATGACGATGGCATCTCTCATAGAGATACGCCAGAAGGAGAAAGAAACGGTTCGGGTGTTCATCGAACGCTTCCGACAGGCCTGCTTCAGGCTACCTCCAGGCATGCCAGAACATGCGCTCCTCTCCTCTTGCAGCATGAACATGCTGCCTGCAGTGAAGCTCTGGCTCAACTCTACTCCCCCTCCCGACTGGAGCTCCCTGATCATCGAAGCTGAAGCCGCAGAAAAGAAGGCAGCCAATGCACGTCTTCTGGGTGTCAGCTTCCCCGTCTTTGATGATAAGGGGAAAAGGTCTGCAGCCAACAACTCCGGACGAGAAGCAAAGGGGACACAGGCATTGACTGTTAATGCCTCGAAAGGTGCATCTGCGCCTACTCAGAACCCTCTACTGGCACCGAGACCCAAGGAGGTGTATTCATTCAATGACGAATACACCCTGCAACTCTTTGAAATACTGAAGCAGGGTGACAAGATCAAGCTCCCGGACCCAAAGCGGTCCGATGAAGTCGGGAAAGTTGACAACCCGAGGTATTGTCACTACCATCCGTTTGTCGGACACCCGACCAAGGACTGCTACGTCCTCAAGAATTACATCCAGCGCATGATCAATGCGGATGTAATCTCCGTCGACTATGAAGAGAAGACGGTGTCAGCCAATGTGGTGTCACTTCAGTTCGACACCTTGCCGCCAACTACCACACAAGATGGTGTCGTCCCCATCCCTAAGACGACAATGGAGGTGGTGAACTTGCCACCTACCCGTGATAATGCGAGTGGACTCATCCCACTCACCACATCTCGAGGAGAGGTCCTCTGGGTTCACCCCGACCTCGTCTCCGAGGTGACTCAACCGGAGGTACGCTCTACCTCCAAATCAAAAGGCAGGAAGATCAAGTCTTGCCGTACGGTCTCTTCTTCAACGGAAGAGGCACTTCCAGTGCAGACGCGTGCGCAACAGAACGCCCAGCCCGGCGAAGCTGCCGCCGAGGCGGTGCCTCCTGTCACCATCCCTGAGGAAGGCCCGTCTAAACCCTCAGCAGCCAATAAGCAGAAGCAGCTGGAGGCCCGTTTCGACAGACCTCTACGGAAGGAGAATGCTTCGGGGCTAGCCAAGCCCCACAACTTTGACATACTGGCACAACTGGCCAGTACTCCTGTACGCCTATCTTTGTTCGAGCTACTGCGTCTTTCCAAAGACTCCCGAGAAGCTCTCTGCGAAGCTCTGAAGGACGCTGAATCCTTTCTCAGTCAGGTCAAGCAGCCTGAAGACCTCCCAACTACTTGTGCGCACTGTCATTGTGCGGATGAAGTTATCCCAAACATAACTTTCACCCAACAAGACATGCTGCTCAAGCACCACCGACATAACCGACCGCTGTATTACACAGGGTACATCGGTTCAGTCAAGGTGAGCCGGATTCAGATCGATCCGGGGTCTTCCCTCAACATCATCCCGAAGGTGCTGCTATCAAAATTGGGGATCCCAATGTACCGGCTGGCGCCCTCCAACACAACCATCAGTGGCTTCAACGCTAGCAAAAGCGACCCACTGGGCAAGATCCGACTGAAGTTTCACATCGGCAACCTCAAAATTGAGGTGACTTGTTATGTGGTAGATGCCGAGGTCAACTACAACATCCTGCTCGGCCGACCATGGCTACATGAGTACATGGTGGTGCCTTCCACGCTCCACCAATGCATGAAATATGTATCCACCAACGGCGTCATCCGGACGGAGTTCGCAGACATCGATCCTTTCAAAGGGATTGAAGCCTACTTCACCGATTCCGACTTGTACAAGCCACTTGACGAGGAGGAAGCCAACGATGCTGATGATGAGGCAGAGATGGCAACTGAGCCAGACACGGAGCCTGAGATGACTCCAGATGCCCCTTTGAAGATCCGACTGAAGGGCAAACCACCCCAGAAGGTGCCTCCAATGAGCATCAAACTATCAGGGAAAGCACCGACTCCTGAGGCTCCCCTGAAGATACGCCACAAGGGAAAGCCACCTCAAACATCGGCTCCCCTGGTGGCAAAATTACAGGGGAAGGCACCACTCACAGGAGGCGCAGTTGAGGCACCTCTGAAGGTACGTCTTAAGGGCAAGCCCCCGCAGTCATCCAAGATGCCAGAGAGAGCTCACATAACCCTCTCAGACCCCAAAGTCAAAGCTGTGGTGGATTCTCCTGATCCGACCCCAGTGCTTACAGATGAGGAACTTGGCGAATATATCTCTGCTGATGTAGATGCGCCCTCCTTAGACAATGTAATCCTACGGGATAAGATCTCGTAATTTATCAATAATAGAGTGTCTTTTAATTATTCTTGTCTTCCGCACTGGAATGCCATGTATACATTAGATAACGCTCTACGGTCGTTGCAAACACAAATAACGATCGTCCATCATGTAAATCGAGTAGTCCCGTCTCAAGGAGTCTGTTTCATAGCCCCTCCACGAAGCCGAGACGAAGGATCCATCATTTTGGGCAAAGTCGAGCGTCATCAAGACCTCCCGCTACTCGAGCCAGAACCTGATACCGGCAGAGTACAAGTCTATCGGTACACGGATACGGCAAAGCACATCATCCAAAAGATGGCTACGACCTAAAAAGCAACACAGGCCTAAACTACGACAAGGGTCGACGTCTCCCTCTCCGGCTCCTGACACCTAAGGAAAAGCCGCAGGACTACTACAATCGGACTCGACGGGGGGTAGGCTATGTCACACCGCCAGCAACTAAAGAGAGTTCAGACGCAGAAGACGTAGAACATTCTCACTCGTCCGAAGCATCGACTTGGGATTCCGATACCAGTATCGGATCAGTCTTCAGGAAAGTGCTGTCAGCTAACATGACGTCAGCACAACCTCAAAAAGGTGAAGGCGAAGACCAAGCGCCGGAACCCTTCGAAGAAGAACCCTGGGCTCAACGCCTAGGAGAACAATGGGAGTCTCATTTTGAGTTACGTGAACCTCCCACCGAAGACGAAGTCGAGCAGATCGACCTTGGGGACGGATCTTCTTCCAAACCCATCTTCATCAGCAAAAGCCTAGAAGAAGAAGACCGAGAGTCTCTAATCCAGCTGGCTAAAGAGTATATCGACGTCTTTGCCTGGAGCTACGAAGACATGCCGGGACTCGATCCACAGATCGCAATGCATAGGTTGAACATCTTACCTGATGCCAAACCTATCAAACAACAACAGCGACGTTTCCGTCCGGACATCATGAATGCCATCGATCAGGAGGTGGACAAACTCTTGACCAGCGGCTTCATCCGTGAGGAACAGCACCCAGATTGGGTAGCCAACGTCGTACCTGTCACTAAGAAGAATGGAAAGATATGAGTCTGTATCGACTTCAGGGACCTCAACTCTGCTTGCCCGAAGGACGAATTCTTACTTCCAATCACCGATGTGATGATCGACAACACATGTGGCTTTGAACGCATGTCCTTCATGGACGGGTATTCAGGCTACAATCAAATCAAGATGTTCCCCGATGACGCAAAACACACGTCATTCAGGACTCCGAAGGGTGTTTTCTGCTACATAGTGATGCCTTTCGGCTTGAAGAACGCCGGTACGACATACCAACGAGCTGTGAGCACCATCTTCCGTCAACATCTTTGCAAGACAGTCGAATGCTATGTTGACGACATCGTAGTCAAGAGCCGCCTCAAAGGAGATCATCTACAGGATCTGAAGACAGTCTTTGATCTCATGCGGGCACATCAACTCAAAATGAACCCCGCTAAATCCTTTCTGGGGGTTTCTAGCGGCAAATTTTTGGGCTTTGTCATCACGGCGAAAGGCATTCATGTTGATACCGAGAAGACCAAAGCCATCCTCAACATGGACCCTCCGAAGAATCTTCGAGAACTTCGGGGCTTACAGGGACGTCTGGCATACATCCGGAGTTTCATAGCAAACATCTCCGGTAAATGTTAACCCTTTACTCAGCTCATGAAGAAAGGAGTCTCTTATGTCTGGACAGAGGAGTGCCAAAAGACTTTCGACGACATCAAAGCCTACTTGACGAGCCCACCAGTCCTGGTGGCACCTGTTGCCGGCAAACCATTTCTCCTCTACGTCCGTGCCATGGATCATTCCCTTGGCGCTCTGCTGGCTCAAAACAGTGATACAGCCTATGAGCAAGCAATCTACTACCTCAATCGAACGTTCATCCGGGCCGAACACCGGTACAACCCCGTTGAAAGGGAGTGCTTGGCTTTGGTGTTTGCCATCCAGAAGACTCGTCATTATGTCTCGGGTCAGACAATTCATGTCATTTCCCGAGTCAATCCGCTCAGAGTCCTCATGACGAAGCCAGGATCATTGAACTCCCGGCTAGCCACATGGGCGATCTTGCTAACACCGTATAATATGGTATTTGTCCCGCAAAAAGCTGTTAAAGGTCAAGCTCTGGCTGACTTTTTAGCTGTACACCCCATCCCAGAATCCTCAAAACTCTATGAAGACATCCCGGATGAGGTCCAAGAATCCAACGTCACCGAAGAGGGCTCCGTCTGGCGGATGTTTTTCGATGGCGCTTCAAGAACAGGCCCCAAAGACCAGATCATCGCAGGAGTGGGGGTAGTCTTAGTCTCCCCCGATCAGTTGGTCATCCAGCGTGCTTACTCCCTTTCGAAGCCGTGCTCCAACAATGTTGCCGAGTACAACACACTCATCATGGGACTCCAGCTCGCACAACAGCTGGGGGTGGACCATCTGGAAGCCTACGGTGACTTAAAACTCGTCGTGAACCAGATTCGGGGGCAATACGAGGTTCGCCATGAAGATCTGATCCCTTACCATAAAGTTGCATTGAACATCATTTCAACCTTCACCGGGTTCTTCATCGAACACGTACCTTATCTACAAAACTTGGAGGCTGACGCTCTGGCTGGCCTCGCAGCCTCATTGGCAGCGCCCCTTGGGACTCAATACTATATCACGGTAACTGGCCGAGACTTGGTTTGTCCTAGAAATAACCTATGCTTGCGAGTGGCTCACGCCATGCCGACGAACACTGGTGTTAATGTTCGAGATTGGAGGTTCCCGTTCATCGACTTTGCTGTCTACGGAATCCTTCCAGAGGACCCGAAGGAAGCCGTCTCAGTCAGGAGACGCTCTCTTCGATTCTACTATGATACAGCTACCAAAATGCTGTACCGACGCTCCTTCGATGGGCTCCTCCTTCAATGCCTGTCCAACGAAGAAGCAGTCGAAGCTCTTCGAGAAGCTCATGACGGAACTTGCGGAGCTCATCAACCCGGTCCTAAGTTGCAGGATCGACTGCGACGTATGGGCTACTACTGGCCAACCATGGCCGCCGATGCTGTTGAATATGCTAAGAAGTGTCACGCATGCCAACTTCATGCAGACTTCATACATACACCGTCTGAACCACTACATCCTACAGTCGCCTCCTGGCCCTTTGAAGCCTGGGGCATGGACATTGTGGGACCAATCACCCCTCCTTCATCAAGAGGACACCGCTTCATCCTGGCCATCACCGATTACTTCTCCAAATGGGCAGAAGCAGTCCCACTGGCGGTAGTAAAGAGCTCCAGGGTGGTCAGCTTTATCAAACACCATGTCATTTACCGTTTCGGAGTACCCCGGTGGATCATTCATGACAATGGTCCTCAGTTTATCAGCCACATTTTTAGCAGGTTCTGTGACAAGAATCGCATTCAAAATGTGGCATCCACCGCCTACAATCCGGCTGCAAACGGGTTAGCAGAGGCGTTCAACAAAACTATCGTTAGGCTGCTCAAAAAGGTTGTGTCATCCAACAAACGCGACTGGGACGAAAAGCTTGGTGAATGCCTTTGGGCCTACCGCACAACGGTACGGACCCCAACAGGCAACACACCATTCTCCCTGGTCTACGGGAGTGAAGCGGTACTGCCTCTCGAGATCCAGATACCCTCACTCCGCGTAGCAATAACAAACAAACTCATAGAAGAGGACAATCAACGTCGTCGTCTGCGGGAACTGGAGGCACTCGATGAGAAGCGTCTCCTGGCTCAACAACGCATCGAACTCTACCAAGCCCGTATATCACAGGCTTTCAACAAGAAGGTCAAACAAAGGACTTTCCAAGTTGGCGACCTGGTTTTAGCAGTCAGAAGGCCAATGGTGTTAACTCACAAGACATCAGGAAAGTTCGAGCCCAAGTGAAAAGGACCTTTCATCATAGAGACAGTATACTCAAACGGTGCTTACCGCCTCGCCAAACCCAATGAGGACTTGTTCATGATGCCCATCAACGACAAGTTCCTAAAGAAGTACTATTCTTGACATCCTTCAGACATGTACTTCCCCAAAGGGGATCTGTAGGCCCAATCATCGGGGCTCACACACAATCTCCTTCCACAAACTCATACGCTTCCGGAACCCAGTTCTTCCGTGGCATCCTTCAGTAGAAAGACAACCACGTCCACATCACCTCTGAGTTGTTCCTCTACACCCTACAAAGCGGAATCTTACGCTACATAAGCCGACGCTACCCTTCATGTTTACCACGTCCACATTACCTCTGAGTAAACATATCGTACAAACAACCCCTGCGTTGTCGTACATTGATCGCAGAACTTCCACGTCCATATCACCTCTGAGTTGTTCAGCATATCCCCAGGATCATTCCTCCCACGTCCATAATACCTCTGAGTAGGAAGATTCTATCATTTTGAACCCAATGATTGCCATGTCCACATCACCTCTGAGCAAACATGTTGGTTCCTTCAAACTTATTATCTGTACCTAAAAACCAAGGTGCGCAAAAGATAATAGGTCCACACAAATCATCAAGTTCATAATAACAAAAATGAACACATCACAAAAAAGGTTGTGTACTTCTTTATTTTCTAAAAAAAAAAGAGTACAGAACTACACTATCCCCCAGCAAGGGTTGCAAAAGAACATAAAAAAGGGAGAAGCTGCAGTCCCTGAACCTCTCCAGGGTGGGATGAGAGCTCTCTGACTCGACGTCTTAAGTCGGCTGTACGGGTCTCCACAGTCGCCAGGACTCGACGCTCAGCTTCTTGACGCATCAATTCAACAGCCTCAGCGGAAGTTTCGCTCTCATGCTTCTCATCAAGCTGTTGTCGCTGCTGAGCCAAGGCAAGAGTTCGCTGAGTAAAAGTCGCTTCCTCCTTCTTGAATGCTACGTGTTCAGCCCGGACACGTTCGGCATCTAACTGGAGTCGGGCCCGTTGGTCCTCAAGGCGGCGCTTGATCTCTGCGATGTTAGCATCCAAAGCAGCTCGCGTTTCCATCGTCTTCTTCATGGACTGAGACAACTGCTCTACCGCAGCCTCAGTCTCAGCCACCTCGCGCTCCCAAATGCCCATAGTGGCCTGGTAGGAAGACTCAATTTCGGCAATCAACTTCCCCTTCTCCGCATCTATCAGGACGGAGAGGTCATTTTGCTGGATGCGCTGAAGTTCTGCAAGCCGCTCGTCCAACTCGATCACCGAAGCCTCCAGAATTTCGGCCATATGGTCGTGGCCTTGGTGAACGCGGATCAGCTCGATACAGGGCATTGCCAGAGTTCTTGCCGTCGCAAAGCTCCCGTTGGCATCCATCACCGCAGATACACCCCTCTGCAATATTTTGTACACCCTCTCGACGAGGAATTTCATATATTCGTCTGCGTCCGCCAGTACCTGCGGCATCATAGCAGGAGTTGGAGGAGCTACTATAGTTAGCAGACCGAAAGAAGATCCGCCAACCTCAACCTGCGAGGCTTGAACCTCGACATCAATAGGCTCTTCATCGACAGGGGCCAGACTGCTAGCCCGAAGAGCCGAAGGAACAGAGGAAGCCGGCACAGGCGTCGAGATAGTACCCCAAGTAGAAGGAGTAACAGAGGGTTCCACACCCTTGCCCTTCTCAAGCCCGGAGGAACCACCGACGTCAACGGCCACCTCTTCTACCCCCAACGTCCTATCAGCGACCAGTACCTCCCCCGGCAGAACGGGGAGATCAACACTCATCTCCTGGCCCGCCCCGGGAGACAGGACCGACAGAAGGGTCTCATCCTTCTCAAGTCCCTCTACAGAGACAGAATCTGTCGCTATCTCCTGATCGGTAGCCACCTCAACTTCCACGGTTGAAGCTGGGGTAGGACTCGGCAATGATATAGCCGACCTCCCCTCATCATGATAAGGAGGGGAATCAACCCTCTCCTCTGTCCCAACCATATCTGTTACCCCCGCAACAGACTCTTGCAGCGCCGAAGGGATGTCATCAGAGGGCGACGAACTCCAATCCACCTCATCATCAGGATGCCTCGAGTCCGTAGGACCCTCAACGTCCAAGGCCTCCACGGCAGACTGTACCTTCCCGGAATTTGTTGCAACCTCAAAGACAGGAGATACTAAAACCTCCGCAGGAACATCTTCGGAACCCTCCTCCACGGAAGACATTATCATCGGTGGAATGCGCTCATCAGAAGAGCCTGCCACCTCCTTCGATTTACTAGCACCCGGTTTTGAAACACGGGACTTCTTCTTCGACGATCCCTGCAAGAAGAAAAGTATAAGTCACCACAATGACAAAATGAATTAGAATTACGGAGCACTCCTTACCTCAGCAGGAACTGATCCCGTTGGCGTTACAAGTGGCACTTCCGTAACCTTTGGAGTCGACGTCTTTCTCGACCTTTTCGGTACAGAAGAACCAGCTTTTGTGTCAGCCCGCCTCTTCCCAACAGACGGATCTCTCACTGGTACTGCAGCAGCAGCCCGATATCCCGCCAATTCTGGTGGACGATATGATCGGGCTGCCGTCAACATATTCGCCGTGGCCTCCAGCTGAGTTCCAATGATGAAACTAGTCTCTCTGTCATAACCAGGAGACGCAGCATTCATAGTGCAATACAGCTTGGCGGCCGGATATAGGATCTGCGGCCGAGGGTTGCGAACTGGCGTAGTAAAATTAACGCTAGTGCATCCAGCGTTATAATACGGCCAGCCCCAAGCTCCATCCAGCAAACTTCTGATAAAGCCTAGACTGCTACTGGAATTTCGCAACATTAGCTGGGTATAGCCAAATTGACGAGCAAATCGGCTTGGCAGATATGGCTCCAGATAATATCTATTCTGGTTGCGGTAGACCAGGTGAGAAGGCCGGATACTTTGCAACCAACGAAAACTCTATTTCGGCAAAGTGACCGCATCTTCGCTAGAGTCAACTAAATCTTGGTCGGCCTCAAAATCTTTGAAGATCGGGCCAACCTTGACAATCTCGTACCCCTGAAGGTAGGACAAGACTCTCCTGCAAACGGGGACGCCAGTGTATAACCACTTCCTCTTATAGAAGCGGCGGATGAAGGCATCCCCATCAACATGATCCACCTCCGGACCGGGACTCATCACGTTCGGATGATGCAAAATCAGCCACCCCATAAGATAATGGAAAGGCAGCTCGGCCCGGGGAAAGTTGTCATTGTTACCTTTCTCATGGATCACATCATCAGCAAAAGACCTCAAACCGCGCAACAGGTTACACACCATCGCGGAGAGGAGAGCTAAAGGTCGTCCGAAGGCCAACTTCACGGCAGGCAAAATAAGGTTCCGATGTACCCTCTCTACGGCACCGGATCCGCCCGCAAACACGTAATCCCGGAGCCATATCATCAAGTAGGCCGTCAACACCGCCTTAGATGACATCCGGTGCGCACAGTGCCAGAAGCAGCTATACGCGTTATCACCATCCTCATTGGAACGAGGAGTCCTCTCGTCCAGCCGGCTTATTTCAGAAGTCACTTCCGCAGGTTTCAGCCCTTGCGGAGTTGTAAACCGAATCCTCGAAGGATCTGCCAAATCCTGCTTAAAGACATAGTCCCTCCAAGCAGTCACATGAGGCTGGGTCTTGCCCTTATCCCTCCGGTGCATCAGATAATGGTGGCTCGTCACCTCTTTGAATACAGCCATCATCTCCGGGTCCTTATCTTCCAGAACCTGGATCTCCTCATTTGACGGGAAATATTTCTCGTACGGCTTCGAGCCCCAAGGAAGCTTAGACATTCGTACATCTCATGGAGAGCCAACCCCAACTCTCCCACCAGAGTGAAAAAGCTGCCAGTATGGGCATTGAATAATTCCAAGAGCGCAAGGAACATAGGCTTATTGAGATCCACGCCTGCCGGCGTAGCCCGAATGGCGGCTGTCAGCCCGATCTCCTTAAGCTCAACTTTGAACCTTGAAAGCACCCAAATGGTCAACTCGTCCCACCTCGGAATGTAGTGACACCAACCTTCGACTCTAAAGCCACATGTCGGATACATGACCTTCGCTGTCAGCATCCGATTTGCAAAGGTCGGGGCACTGAAGGGAAACGTGTCGCTTGGGACTTCACTGTAGAGGCTCCCAGGACGCAAGGCTCGGTAACTGAACGAGGAACCGGCTCGTGAAGCAGCCAAGGTATCTCGCTGGTTCGAGGTGGCGTCGATCGAAAGGGTACCTTCCAAGGCCCCTCCTTGAGAAGGAGTAAGTTCCCAACCCATCCTTCTCTTCGAAGCTAAACGATAAAAGGCCGTCAGCGGCAGCTGGCGGTCAACCTGCCGCATGTATAGAACCATGCCTTTGGCAGAAAAGAACCAGTCTTCTTTGATCTTCAGTATCTTCGCTTCAGAAGAGACTAGTCGGTCGCCAAACAGAAAGACAGGTTTTAAGAAAGTCACATCTTCAGATTCAGCAGACTTCAGTTTACCACTCTCCATCATACTCTGGAGGAAAAGCGGCAACTGGTTCTGGACTTGCAGCATTCTCTTCCGGGGTTGGTTCTGTAAGATAGCATCCTTTGCAGGGTTGATCACCGCCTCATCAAAATCAACTCCCATTTGGCAAAGAGAAGCGTCCAGGAGGACCTCATTCAACAAAGGGATCGTCATCGACACTGGCACAACAGAAGTGGAAGTCAGGCAAAAAGACAAAAGGTGTCAAATAGATTGACGCATCGTCAGGGTATAAACCCATGCGCGTCAGCTTTAGCGCATCATCAGGGTGTAAGCCCATGTGCGTCAGCATTAGAGCTTCGGCGCATCATTAGGGCATAAACCCATGCGCGTCAGCGAAGGCTTCGGCGCATCATCAGGGCGTAAACCCATGCGCGTCAGCATTGGAGCTTCGGCGCATCATCAAGGCGTGAGCCCATACGTGTCAGCGAAGGCTTCGGCTCATCATCAGGGTATAAAACCCATACGCGTCAGCTATTAAACCTCGGTGCATAATAAAGGCCTAAACCTATGCACTTCGGCGGGATAAAACTTCGGCGTATCATCAGGACAGAAGTCCATACGCGTTGGCAGCTTTGAGTTAGGGCACAGTATGGCCCAAAACTTGTATGAAAGAGACGATACCCACCCGACACCTCGGGACGAACGTCGGCTGGAGTCGCAAGGGTGATAGGTGCATCTTCGTCGACGAACTCCTTCTCTTTCTCCTTCCCCTTGCCAGCACCGCCGCGAGGAGTCTTGGGAGCCATTCTCTCAAAGAGGAAGAAGTTAGGGTTTTGAAGAAGAACTCTAAAAGAAGGCAAAGGCACAGAGCAGAAGAACTCTCTCTCTCTCTCCATCTCTCGTCTATTTATAGGGCTCACCCGCGTGACCCGATGAGGAGTGATCTCAGCCGTCGCCTCGGGTCCTGTGAAGAGATAACAGCAAATACAACCAAAAGATCATCATTAATCTTTTCGGTTACCAAGGCATCATCATATGCATTAACTGAGAGGTGCACGCGCCCGAACATGCATTGGCCCAACAATCATGCGCCCTGACCTCCATGCTTCTTATTCAAAGTATTCTAAAACTTATTCAAAAGTTTTAAAAACTTTGAAGGGGGTCTTGTAGAAGCATGGAATTTCACAACCAAGAAAGCCCATGCGCCAGACACTACATGCGCCAGAACTCGGACAGAACACTTCACAGCAAAGTCAATAAGAATAGACATTTGAAAAAGGACTTTATATTTATATACAAAAGTCTATTACATGTCTAGAAAAGGGTGTACAAAGGAGAATTTCTACAAAAGAAAGATTCTAAGTCTACAGCCAGCGGCCACCATGCGTCTCCAGATAGGCGCAGCAGTCACCATGCGCTGCCAGTTAGGCACAGCAGATACCATGCGCCTCCAACCAGGCGCATCCCACCATCTCTTCAGCAGCTCAGTTATGTGCATCCAGCTCAGTTATGTGCATCCCTTCAGCAGCCCAGTTATGTGCCGCTCTTCTAGCCAGGCTCACCTGATAAGTGCTTCGACTAAACAAAGCATTTAACCCTCTGGCTGGAACCAAGGAAGAGAAGAGCACCGTAAATCTGTGGCCAGGAAAGGCTTCGAAAGAGCCTCCAAAGGCGAAGGAAGACCGTGATCGAAACCACGGCTAAAGGAACAGCTTTCAACACAACCAGAGTTGGCAGCCCCCACTTTGAAGGAAGAAAGAGCCTAGCATCGCCATTCCGATCTACGGCTCTTCCAGAACAACGAGACGAGGCCCGAGCATTCCTATCTTTGGATGCAACATGCACCTTCCGCCTGCCTCAGAAGCCCTCGACTCCGTCTTTTGGATGTAACAGTCACCTTCAAGTGCATCAACGACGACATGGCGTCTCATCTTCACCCTCGGGAACACTTCGTCAACAGAATAAACCCGAATACCCAAGTTCATGTCGGAAGTACATGAGGGAACGAGAAGCAAACCTTCTCTCCATGCCACTATTTATAGGCCGGGCAGATCAAACCCACGTGCCAAGTAGATGGCTCTCCGAATTTCGTGCAATAAATTTGCATTAAATGGATGAACCGGACGCTTCGAATTCAGCCAAACGGCTATTTAAAGCACTCGAGGAGTGAAACAGCCGCATCATTAAAAGACATGTCGGATGCGCCAGTCAGACAGCGCATCACACGGACGCGCCCTTCGGCATCAGGCGCATCACATAGACGCGCTATTCAGTACCAGGCGCATCACAGAGGATGTACCCCCACACATCTCCATACCGAGTGGAACGCCAATCGATGTGCCCACTCAGCTGTCCATCGAATGTCAGAAACATTAAATGCTGAACTGACAGAGTTGGCAGCACACCTCCCAAAGTCTGAACAGTTGACAGCTTTTTTAGAAAACGAAGCGTCGGCAACGTCAGCGTCATCATGACTTTATCCCGACGGCTACTGCCACGTGGCCACTCAACCACCCGCATGCGCCTCTGCAGCCATGTGCCCAAATCTGCATGCGCCTCAAAAGCTATGTGCCTCAAACTGCTCTCTGATCCCAAAAGACAGAAGGAAAGTCGCCTGCATGCGCCTCAAAAGCCATGCGCCCCGAACGGTTTGTAACTCCTAAAGGTTACGAGCCGCAGCCTCCACCTGCGTCCAATTCAAGACGCAGCTCACCAGATCACTTTCCCCCACCAAATCCGAGATCTCCGAGCCATGGGTCGATGACACGTGTCCTTTGACTCAACTCATCCAAGATTTCAGCAACAGAAAGATCTTCTCCTCTGCTACGTGCCGGCTCACAAATAGCAGTATGAAGAATTCTACCCCTCGATTAGGGCGCATCCCACGCACCTCCATCCGCAATCCCCACGTGGCGTTCCCACACACCAGCGCATCCTACATGCGCGCATGAGCAGCCAGCCTACAAAACTATAAATAGAGGGATCATTTCCTTCTCACCGAGGCACAGAATCTACGGCAAACATACAGAGAATCACCAGATAGGCAGATACAGACACTCAACGTCTTCCTCCTCTCGACAAGCTCCAGCACCCAGAGCAATCTACACCTTCAGAGAACCGATAACCGTCGTCAGCCCGTCAACGGAGTCAACGCATTACCACTCGCTCCATTGGCACTAAGGACCCAGATTAAACAAAAGTGTACTCCTAGGACTACATCTAAGTCCTATATTGTAACACTGTTCTGTTTGTGTTAAAGTTTTCAATCAAACAATTTTAATGGCAAACACTCACATAATGTTTACAATCTTGGTCTCAACTATCTTCGATTCTATGATCCCATGTCTTAGGTTAAATAAATCACTAACCTCATCACGGTGAGTCTTGGTGTAGCACTCAAATATGGGGCACCCGTAAATTCGTCGAGGTTTTAAATCATCGACATTGAGTTTTAAACCCTCACGTAGCCTTTCTGCTTCACTTCTAGGGTCGAGCAGCATCTTCTTGCAAGCTTCGGTCTCCAGATACTTAGTGTCAAGATTCTGGACGCTTTCGTAGAGCATGTCAACGCATCCTAGCGTCAATTTCCTCGACAGAAAATTGACGCTAGGATGCGTTGACATGCTCTACGAAAGCGTCCAAAATCTTGACACTAAGTATCTGGAGATCGAAGCTTGCAAGAAGATCATGTTCGAGCCTAAAAGTGAAGCAGAAAGGCTACGTGAGGGTTTAAAACTCAATGTCGATGATTTAAAACCTCGGCGAATTTACGGGTGCCCCACATTTGAGTGCTACACCAAGACTCACCGTCTGTATAGTTCGGTTATTGGCGCTCGATGTCCCTGTGGTAAGGCAATGGATGAAGATATTGCGTGGGAGGGGGTTGCAGATGGAGGCAACAAGGATGGCGTATTTGTGAAAGGAGGGAAAAGATACATAATCACGGACGATTTGCATGTAAGGCCGTTCTATTCCATGGAGTCTGCGTTGTCTATTTTCCGAAAGCATGGGATCATAGCATCAAAGACAGTTGAGACCAAGACTGTAAACATTGGCCGCGATGAGGTTAGTGATTTATGTAACCTAATGTAGTAATCTTGTAATTTAAAGTTGGAAGAACATGCAAGTAGCCTTATAGTTTCTGTCTCACCAGTCGAATGACTTAATTTCCAAGTATCGGAATGAGTGGCTCAGAACACAACCCAAGATTCATTCTAGCATACATTAGTGAGTTCATCTTGATTCTGTTACGTCCTTCAGATACTATATACGATAAGAACATAGATGATTCACACTAATGTATGCTAGAATGAATCTTGGCTTGTGTTCTGAGCCATCCGTTTTGATCAAGCATCTTCCTTCTCCTCTCTTCCACCATGGCTCTGAACTAATCTGCTCCTCCCTACTTCCCTTCTTTTTATTTGACTCTCTCAGCCACATATGACATCCAGCTCAAGTGTAGAGTCGGGGGAGAAGAAGTGGGCAGGAAGAGGAGGGGGAAGCAGCACAGCCGGAGGCATGACCCGGAGGAAGTACATAGATTTTCTTCATAGTTCTCCTATGCACACCCTCCGGGTCATGTCGCTGGCTGTGCTGCTTCCCCCTCCTCTTCCTGCCCACTTCTTCTCCCCCGACTCTACACTTGAGCTGGATGTCATATGTGGCTGAGAGAGTCAAATAAAAAGAAGGAAAGTAGGGAGGAGCAGATTGGTTCAGTGCCATGGTGGAGGAGAGGAGAAGGAAGATGCTTGATCAGAACGGATGGCTCAGAACACAAGCCAAGATTCATTCTAGCATACATTAGTATGAATCATCTATGTTCTGTACATATGGTGTAGTATATGTTCTTATCGTATCTAGTATCTGAAGAACGTAACAGAATCAAGATGAACTCACTAATGTAATACTAAGACATCATCTACTACTATATAAGATATAGTGATAGGTTGTCGTATCATTATTGCCGAGGGATGAGGGTCAGAGGACAGGCAACTTTATCTACGGCTACATAGTTTCTGCCTCGCCAGTCGAATGGCTGCAGGGACTATGTCCTGGTCACCATGTCGTACCGTAGATTAATGCAAATGGAGTTGAAAATATCCATCGCTAACCGGTCACTAGTCCGTCGGTAACTTAGAACTTTTTTGAAAAAAAATTGCAGCACTTTTCCTGTTCATAAAAATATGCATTAACCAAACCAATATATAATGCACACCAATTATCCAAGAATCACATAGACCAAATATGCACATACGAATTTAATGCACGCCAATTATCCAAGAATCATATAGACCAAACCAAATTAATATAAAATAGACATTAATTATCCTGAAGAGTAACCTAATATCCGTCGTTATAATTCGATTTATCTTCAAGTGTGAGAACGGATGGCTCAGAACACAAGCCAAGATTCATTCTAGCATACATTAGTGTGAATCATCTATGTTCTGTACATATGGTGTAGTATATGTTCTTATCGTATCTAGTATCTGAAGAACGTAACAGAATCAAGATGAACTCACATAATGTAATACTAAGACATCATCTACTACTATATAAGATATAGTGATAGGTTGTCGTATCATCATTGTCGAGGGATGAGGGTCGGAAGACAGTCAACTTTATCTACGGCTACATAGTTTCTGACTCGCCAGTCGAATGGCTGCAGGGACTATGTTCTGATCACCATGTCGTACCGTAGATTATTGCAAATGGAGCTGGAGCCAAAATACAGAAACCAAAATACAGAATCAAATCCCTGGGACGGATGGCACAGAACACAACCAACCGGAGAGGATACTCTGAGAGATCCATCTGAGTAGGACGTATACTCTGAGAGATCACCTTTACAAGAATGATATCAGTAGTGGAATTGAGTGCTGGAGGGGATATTATCAAAGTATACGTCCTACTCAGATGGATCTCTCACCGTTACTATTTTTTTCTGACAGCATGGTGGATGTGCTCCGTCAACAGAATCTGGCTCCGAGCCAAAACTTTGTCCCGGAGCTCAAGTGGACATCTTTCGTGTAGAGCTCGTGTAAGAGGTTCCTGACAGCATGGTAGTCTCCTTTGTCAAAGTATCCGTGCTCGTCCCACAACCAATGTGGGATGAGCACGAATACTTTGACAAAGGAGACCACCATGCTGTCAGGAACCTCTCACTCGAGCTCTACACGAAGGATGTCTACTTGAGCTCCGGGGCAAAGTTTTAGCTCGGAGCAAGAATCTGTTGACGGAGCACATCCACTATGCTGTCAGAAAAAATTAGTAACGGTGGGAGACCCATCTGAGTAGGACGTATACTCTGATAATATCTCCTCCAGCACTCAATCCCACTACTGATATCATTCTTGTAAATGTGATCTCTCAGAGTATACGTCATACTGAGATGGATCTAGTATTCTCTCTTGTTGGTTGTCGTATCATCATTGCCGAGGAATGAGGGTCGGAGGACAGTACAAATAGTCTAATACAAAAACAACTCAATATGTAGTCCAATACAAATAGTCTAATACAAAAACAACCTAATACAAATAGTCCAATACAAATAAGTACTAATATCTAATGAGAACCACGCTGCTCACGCAAACGCTCAGTGATACGTTCACGCAACCACCTCGAAAAAGCGAGATTTTTGGCGCGAGGAGAGCTGTCGTCCATTGCAAGGATTGCATGAAGAGTCCTCTCGGTCTCACTAGCTACCGGTGCTGGATGAATAGAACTCCCGGTCTCACTAGCAACCGATGCCACTTCCTCCTTAACTGTAGGAGAAGCCACCTCAGCATTCACTGTTTTCCTCAAACGACGTACCGCTCCTCGGGTCATGGTTGCCATCTGGTAAGATCGATAGTCACAAATAATATAATTGTAACATAAGCAAGCTAACTAAAGGAACCATCATGTAATTTGAGTACATTTTCGAAAGCCGATAAAGTATAAAAAATTTGATTTTTTGCCAAGTGTGAGAACGGATGGCTCAGAAGACAACCCAAGATTCATTCAAGCATACATTAGTGTGAATCATCTATGTTCTGTACATATGGTGTAGTATATGTTCTTATCGTATCTAGTATCTGAAGAACGTAACAGAATCAAGATGAACTCACATAATGTAATACTAAGACATCATCTACTACTATATAAGATATAGTGATAGGTTATCGTATCATCATTGCCGAGGGATGAGGGTCGGAAGACAGTCAACTTTATCTACGGCTACATAGTTTCTGCCTCGCCAGTCGAATGGCTGCAGGTACTATGTCCTGATCACCATGTCGTACCGTAGATCAAATGGAGCTGGAACTGGAGCCAAAATACAGTACTACTTCACCATGTCGTACCATTTTACTCTCTCTCTCTCCTTCCCTCCCCCCCTCCGGCGCTCTCATTCTCTCCGGCGCTCTCACACTACTAATTCCTATGTGTTTTAAGTGGGAGAACGGATGGCTCAGAACACAACCCAAGATTCATTCTAGCATACATTAGTGTGAATCATCTATATTTTGTATACATATCGTGTAGTATATGTTAACCTTATCGTATCTAGTATCTGAAGGACATACGTAACAGAATCAAGATGAACTCACTAATGTAATACTAAGACATCATCTACTATTATATAAGATATAGTGATAGGTTGTCGTATCATCATTGCCGAGGGATGAGGGTCGGAGGACAGGCAACTTTATCTACGGCAACATAGTTTCTGCCTCGCCAGTCGAATGGCTGTAGGGACTATGTCCTGATCACCATGTCGTACCGTAGATTAATGCAATTAATGGAGCTGGAAATATCCGTCGCTAACTGGTAACTAGTCCGTCGCTAACTGAGATTGTCACATACACATATGTATATCACAGCTAGATGTATCGATATATACATCTATATAGAAGCACACAACTGATAGAACTCGCACTGTCCTTGAGACAGTGAACATATACACCATGAATCCAAACCCCATATATATTCACATTTGCTAATCCAAACACCACCAAACTAATGGAACACCCAATATGGATAACATATTATTTAGCCAATATATAAACTCAGATGAATTTGAGAAGCAAAGCCACCCGCCGCCCCCGACCAAAGTCCGCCGCCCCAAGCCCGCCGCCTAGTAGTTCGGTTGCATATATATATGAAGAGTGCTTATGGGTGTGCGTCGGTTGCAAATAGCCCCGACGCACCCGCCCCAAGCCAGCCGCCCAGCCCCCGACGCCGCCGCCCCAAGCCCACCGCCCAGCCCCCGACCCAAGCCAGCCGTCCAGCCCCCGACGCCCCCGCCCCAAGCCAGCCGCCCAGCCCCCGACGCCGCCGCCCCAAGCCCACCGTCCAGCCCCCGACCCAAGCCAGTCGCCCAGCCCCCGACGCCCCAACCCCAAGCCCGCCTCCCAGACCCCGACGCCTCCGCCCCAAGCCCACCGCCCAGACCCCGACCCAAGCAAGCCGCCCAGCCCCCGACGCCCCAACCCCAAGCCCACCTTCCAGACCCCGACGCCCCCGCCCCAAGCCCACCGCCCAGACCCCGACCCAAGCCAGCCGCCCAGCCCCCGACGCCCCAACCCCAAGCCAGCCGCCCAGCCCCCGACGCCCCCGTCCCAAGTCCACCGCCCAGCCCCCGACCCAAGCCAGCCGCCAAGCCCCGGACGGCCCAGCCCCAAGCGCGCCGCCCAGCCCCTATACGACACCGCGAGAGAGAGAGAGAGAGAGAGATCGAGAGAGAGAAAGAGAGGGGGTTACCTTCGGGAGAGAGAGAGGAGAGGACGCCGACGCCGACACCGACGCCGATCACCGAAGTCGACACCGGCGAGAGAGAGAGAGAGAGAGAGAGAGGAGAGAGAGGAGAGAGAGTGAATTTGGGAGAAATGTGAAAAGTTCCCCCCGCCGTTTCATTTAAAGTCTGGAACGTATATATAGCGACGGACGAGCGACTGGTAAAAAACCGTCGCCCAGCAGTCACCTTTTTTGATAAGTGCCGACTGAATATCCGTCGCTAAGTCGTCGAAAATATGTCCCGCCAATTTCCTACACAATTTCCGCCAAATAATCGATTGTGTAGCGACGACGGTAAATCCGTCGCTATAACACCGACAGTCTAGCGACGGATGTGCGACATTTCCTCCCCCTAAAATTAAAATAAAAATGGCAAAGGCGTGTAGTCGAAAATCAGTCGCTGAGCGGCCACGAAACCGTCTCTAATACCGACGGAAAAATTCCGTCGCTAAAAATTCGTCGCTAAATGAGTGTATTTTGGTAGTGGTTGGCAATATGATGTTCATAATCATCAAAACGACTCGGAGCCTTACCCGCATTGATGCGAGAAGATCTCCTTAAGAATTCAAAACTATGGCTCTGATACCATGTAGCGAATAATTGTTGTGTATTTTATTGATTGACTACTCCACTACTTATAGGGAGTCTAGCTCCTCTTCATACGACATTTTTCAATGTGGGACTAAGTCCCTTATTAGTTCTCAACAGTTCTTACCAATATTGTGGACGCTTATTAAATTGATATTTTGTGAAATTATATCGCTCCTATTCTGCCACTCTAGTTTTACCTATGTTGTTTTATTAAGTTTGACATATGTTCCCCATGTATTTACAGGAAATAATAATTGCAATCTTACATTTCTTAGTATTAACTTATCTCTCTATTAATTAAATCGTTCTTTCGTGAGATCAACTTTGATGCAACATTTAAACATGCAAAGTGAAAAGTGATGGACACTATCCTTTCAGGATAATAGAGTGCTTGTATAAAATAAAAATAGAAGTATGTTTTGATGATTTTGGAGAGAGTATTGATTTATTTACATGTAATTTGTTCATTTAGCCAAGATGTTACTCTATACAGAAGTATGTTTTGATGAATTTGGAGAGAGTAAAAAATTGGACCACATTTAATGAGCCAAATATCATGGTAAAGTATAGTTACCACTGGTATAACCCTCATGCCCATTGTACAGAACCTTACGGAAATTTTTGGTGATTCCAAATCTGAACCATATATTGCTGCTCATAATATGATCCTATCTCATGCCACTGTCGCTGGCATCTGCAAGGAACTATATCAGGTAAAAACGTGATGCAACTAATGGATTTGGTGACATCTTTATCATTTCTAATGCCTTTATATTTAATTACTTTTAAATTGTACTAGTTGCATAATATTATATGTGCTTGTTTCCTTGCACTATATATTTTTCTCTCAACCAAAGACGAGGAGTTTCAATTGATGGGCTCTATGTTTGGAGTTGCATTGTAACTTAATTCTCCTTTGAGAACTACACATAAAATAGAAATTTGTATTTAAGATATTGCACAAAACTAAGTTCATTCTGTCTTATTTGAGAATAAAAGGAAGCAATTTGAATTTTGATGAGCAAGGAAAAATGAAGAGAAGTTATCTACCCGTTCTCTTTTCATTGCCATGAGATTATTTTTGAACTTTATTTTTACTATATACCAATACTGATTCATTTGTTACATGTTCTCGCAGGTTCTTAGATCCTTTGATCTTTGGTGATTAGAGCTGTCAAAATGGGCTAAGCCCGTTGGGCCGGCCCACCCCGCCCGCCAAAAAGGTGGGTTGGGCCGAGCATTTAGGAGCCCGCAAAACAGGTGGGCCTAGGCGGGCTGGCCCGCTAGTAGTCCGCCCCACGGTGGGCTAGCCCGCGGACCAAGTGGGTTGGTCCGCCATCTATTTTTTTATAAAATTTTTAATTTTTAATTTAGCACATATATGAGATATGTATTATAAATGATAAAAAATTTCATTTAATGCAAGTAATAACGTATAAAATATTAAATTGGGTCATTTATTTACATGAATGAAGGCGTTTTAAAGAAATATCTACTATTATAATGTTTCTTGTATTTTACTTGTAATTTGATGCATATGAAAGTGAGTAGAAAATATTATATATATGATTTTTTTTCTTTTTAAGAAACTAAACAATAATTAAAAAATTAAAAAAATTAAGCGGGCTAGCCCGCCTAGCCCGCGGCCCGTCGGTGGGTTGGGCTGGGTTGTAATTTTTCCAGCCCGCTAAAATGGTGGGTCGGCTCACCCCGCACCGCCAAATGGTGGGTTATGGTGGGTTATGGGCCGGCCCGCCCCGCCGGCCCGTCTTGACAGCGCCATTGGTGATTACCCACTAGAAATGTGCCAAATCCTAACATCAAGACTACCCTTGGGGTAAGTCACTAGTAAAATTATGCAACTATGAGGTTGATGTCATTAGTAGATCTCAGTTCTACTGATTCTGGTGAAATCCTATATTCCCTCATTAAGGAAACCCTTGGGTTAAGTCACTTCTCTTCAACTTTTTTATGATCATGTAAATTTTTGTAGTTGTGCAATTCATGATTTTTCCCCCCTCTATTAACGCTATTTCTTCATGAAAGTGCTTATTCCCTCTATTAACATTATTTCTTCATGAATTGCACAACTATATTCATGATTTTTTTTCCTTTAACAATTTTTATTCGGTATTTGCAGTGTATAATAAATGGGGAAGGTTTGTACCTGATAGAGGGGGTGGGTTCGCGGTGATGAAATGAGAGGTCGTGGCAATTATGGAGGTGGGAGGGGTTATGGAGAAGGGGATTACAAAACATGGCAGAGTTGTTGAGAAAGTGACACAACAACGGTGGCAACAGCAGGAGCGGTAGCAACAACAACATTCGTAGCAGCAGTAGCAGCAACAACAACATCGAGAGCGGATATTTGAATAATGTATTTTTATTTTTATTTGTAATAATGGTAAACAATACATTTATTTATAATTTTTTTTAAAAATGGAAACATAATCAACGACGTTTCAAAACTGTTGTAAGATAACATTATAACAACTTTTCTAAACCTCGTAAAATTTATTTACAATACCTTTAAATCATTGTTGATATTATAATACAACATACAAATATTTATTACAACATTTGGTAGATATGATTGAATAAAATATACAACATTTGTTATAAGTGTATAAACCTTTTTTACAATGTTTGTACACTATTGTACAAAAATTATGTACAATGTTTACTAAAGGTGGTAGATATTATTTTTACCACAGTTCCAGAATGTTGTTAAAATTATATTTAAAACACTTGTAATACGTTTTAAAAATTATTTTTTTACAATACTTGCAAAATGTCGTAAAAAGTTCAACCCCCTATCTTTTACGACCATGGAGATAACAACCTTCTATTAAACATTGACCTTTTACTACGTTTTTTCAACATTGTAAAAAGGTGGTTTTTTTTTTCTTTTGACCTTTTTCAAAAAAAAATTCAACGTTGTAAAAAGGATTTTTTTTCTCTTGGTGTTGTATGGTGAAGCCCTATGCGTGAAGTGCGGACTTTCTGTTAGATCTCCTATGGACGAGCGTCCCGAATCACAATTTTTGTGCTATATTTTTTGTGCCTCCACCCTAAATCCATATATATATGATAGAAAAAAAATCTTATTTTAGATCATAATAGGATTTTCTAAATATGGCAGCTAAGATAAGAATTCTATTACACCTAAATAGCCAATCAACATCCTATTTGGATCATAACAGAATTTTCTAAATAGAAACCACTCAAATAAGAATCATATTATATCTAAAATAGCCCAGTACCAATTATGGACGTCCAAATCTAATCAAATATATTTAAACAGATTTGGACTACACAAATACGATATTATCAAATTCAGACTGTACTCCAACATTCTCCTCCCTCTAGTTTGATGAGAGGGCGTTGACCCCATGGCTCCCCAATTGGACTACATGCATGTCGTCCTGCGATAGAGTTCCAGCTCCCCCATGCCACTAATCTTCGATCCTCTGAGCTGTTTTGCATCTTTCTTCATCTCCAAATCCTCGACTGTTATGTATGCCGACGCTAGCTACCATGCATAGCCCCTCCTGTACCACTAGGATCCTACCGACATCAATAACACAACCAAGACTGAAGTTCCTGACAATCAGTCTCACCGGAAGTCTCAGCTGTCTATCCCCGACTTTTGTCTTCCACCGAAACGTGCTACCGTTCTATCGAGTTTTTTCACCATTGGCTGGCCCAACCAAGCGGATGGTGCGGTCCTCCTGATATTCGAACACCTGAACCTGCCACATTTGTATCTGATACTGAAGCTCCCCATAAACATGCATTATCAAGCAGAACATCATCCACTATATGCATACCGTCGATGCCTCGCAGCTCCTCATGAACTGTGTGAATGATGATACACCCGCCTCTGATTTGGATTGCTGCAAAACTTGATCTCCTCTCTGGCTTCGAACTGTTGAAACCATTGTCGTTCCATGAAGCTTTGTCAAACCAACAGTCGCCAAAATTGGATTCGTAGAGCAACCCCTACTGGAGACCGACCAGTTGTCATGTGATCGACTGTCTGACCCTCTATCTTTGACTCATCATCATTTGTTGCTTTTTTCGACAAACCAAATCCTCTCTATCCTTCAAAATATCTCGAAGACCCACCTCAGAAAGTTTTCGATGATCCAACTCTTGTATAACACACGTCGAGCCTCCATCCGGTGTTTGTGGCCTCCTGTACAACTCTGCGGCTTGAGCCTGTAGATGCCATAATACAAATCTCCTCGAGCCAGCTGTTGGGAGCCCTTCACAAGTATCCAACCTTTGTCCACAAACAAACTGTGACAACCATCATCTGTCAGCCTCCCTACCAAAACCAAGTTATAGCACAAATTCAGTACTTGTCGCACACCCCAGAAGATGAGCTCATCACCAAACTCCGGTCCGACGTTAAGTGCCCATCACTGACGCTTATAACTGCATTCGTCCCTTGTCTTCCATCTTCATACGTCCAAATTTGCTGTCGCGGTATGACGTGATGCATGAGCCTCCTCTGCGGAGTGGCACAATAAGATACCCCCATGTCCATGGCCCAGTCGCCGTCATGACACATGCCCCAAGATTTTTGTACGTCAGTCGCCGCAATGATGATATATTCTATTACTGTGAGATCCTTCTAACAGTCATTGTCTTTCGCCTTCTCAGCTTTGTGCTTCATGCAGTTCCTCAAGATATGACTGTAAGCCCCCTAATTTTTGAAATTTATTTTTAATTATTTTATATGGATATTTAAGTATTAAAATTATATTTTAAGTCAATAATGACTATATTAGTACTTTACCGTAGCTTTGATTTTTGAAGCACAACAAATATTGATTTTTCAAATCTAATTCCATATTTTAATTCTAGAAATGTTCACATTCAATTTGATATATCATGTCATATCCAAATTTGTTTTCCAACATCCTTTTGACATCGTTTTGATAATTTCATATTAATATTAATTTTAACGTTAATATTAATTCTAATTTTAATTTAATATTAATATTATTTTGAATGTTAATATTAATTTTCACATTAATTTGATATTAATATTAATTTTGATGTTAATATTAATTTTAATATTTCATGTTATTTTGTCAAGTCAACTCTCATGTTATCAGCCATCTCATATGTCACATAATGGAAGATTATTCACCCAAATTTTTTGGGAGCAAAATAACATTTTTGTAATTTTACATTTAAGAGGGAGTGCTGGAGGAGTTGAAACCGCAAGAGAAGTGTCCTTTATTAGAGTAATAAATTATGCCATCCTTCTCATTAAACAGGCAACTTACAATACCTACTCAAATACAATGCAGACGTGCGTACGTAGATCGTGACTCAAACTAAACAATAGCTGCAATGGCCATTTAAGGAGGGACCCATGGCCATTGCAGTGTCTAATTCAATTATTGTCTCCCTTCCGTAGGCCCCGGTCGGTCTTCTTCCTCCTACTTCTTAGGACGAGGCTGGGGTGGCGGTCCTGGGATCTGATCCTTTTCTATCGGCCTGCCCGTCTTCCTTCCAAGAATGTCCTTTGCGTCTAGTTGCGTGGCGGAGACATGTATCGCTCTTTCTGATACCACGTCGAACTTTGAAAACTCCTCCGCCGTCGCAGTAGGCTGCTCAACTTCCTCTCTTTCTTCCGGCTCCTTGCCTTTGTCAAGCAAGCGAGCGTTGCTCCCATCATTCTGATCAAACCGACAAAGTTAATGATCAAAATCTATGTTCGGAATGATAATAGCGAAAAAAAAGAAAGAAAAAAACTGAGGGTACCTTCCCAACATCTTCTCCTTCGAGCCCAAAGCAGCAACACAGTGCGCCACGTAGCCAATTTAGGAGGGAACTCGACTGTTTGTAATACCAAACAAATAGAAACTATTATCAGTTATCACAACATATATCTATCATAAGATGAGAGAGAGAGAGAGAGAGAGAGAGAGAGAAACCATTTTCTTTGCGAGGATCCTGCAAGCATACAGAGGTATGGGCAACGTTCCGCTAATTATATACAAACAGTAAATGCTCTTGTGCAAAGCACGTATAATAAGAATATTATCCAATTATAGTTAAATATTTTTCTAACTCGTGTGGTTAAGATGTAGGGTATTCTTCTTGTTTGGTTGAATTCGATTTTCCACGTTGACAAATTTAAACTTTTTTTTAATTTTTTTTACATAAGTTTTTTTTTAAATGGACTGTGATATAATGACGACTTAGACGGCTCATCTTTGGGTCGTTTTGAAGTCTTATTATATAGTGGAAGATGTGTAGGTTGAGGTTCCTACTTCAATAATTGATGCTCTTATTTAAATATATTTAGTTTAGGCGACTAGACTCAGATTTTGTATTGGTGTTTGTTGATCGTGTAAACATAATTAGCCAAAGAATTGACTTAAGACACTGCAATGGCCATGGGTCTCCTTGAAACATAGAATTAAATTAAAAAAAAAAAGTCAGCGCTTCTAGATTGGATTGCTTAATTTGTTCAGCTATATTATCAATTAGTAGAATTTCCTGACCAGAATGATGCTTTCAGAATCCCCTATGTTAGTCAACTTCATGAAGAAAACATTTAACAAGTCATATACTGGAACGCTAAACATCGGTAAACGTCGTTAATTTACAAAAAAAATAAAATAAAATAAATTACAGAATGTCCACAGAATCATATTTTCTACCTGCAGTTCAATAAATAAGAAAAAACCACAAGCACATTTTCTTCCTGGGTTCGTCGACCCCTTCGGTGGAACACTCAACACCGGTACATCACAATATACATATGTATCAACGCAAACAAGAGTAAACAAATATCCAACATGACAAAAAACGAACACAACGAACACTAAAATATCCAAAGTCGGTAAACAAATATCCAAAGTATACAACCAATATCCACATGAATCCACAACCAATAGTGAAAGTCTACACAAACAAATAATCCACAACCAATACTCAAACAACAAAAACAAACACTAAAAAAATATTACAATCTCGTAAAACAGTCCTGTCACGCCCCAGAACCAGAATACTGGAGAGCGGGGGCAGACATAGCCAGCTACGTATATGAAATGGAATCCATCTCACTATACGGTCACGGCTGTCTAGATACATGAGGGTTTAACTACAAGTCAGAAGTCTCCTAAGGTCATGAACAAGCCTATTGTCTCAATCACAAGCAAACAATAGTAATTACAAGATGTCAGAGCACCAAATATACAATAGCAAGGCGTCCCATACATTACATATTGGATGATCATGAAGCTAGTCGTACAAAATGCCATGACTAGCAAGAGTTCAGTCATACATGATCAACCCTAGGATCTGTCAATCATGTTACAGCCCGTAGGCAGACAGTAAATAAAGATACAATCGAGCTAACACGTGCTCGCCGGCTAAACGCCTCAAAAGAATAATTTTTACAAATAAGTGGAAGGACAAAAAGAAACCCACTCGTTGCCAGGGTTCCGTCTAGTGGTCACCATCTGGCTGAAAGATCGGTGGATCCTCTGGAGCTGCTCCGATATCTGGCCACACAAAACCAGCTGGGTCAGACCCCAGAAAGAGCAAGTGCCACAAAGGAGGCTTCACTTAGAAACTAAAACCAGCATATAGTAAGGAATATTAAAGTTAAATTATCAGAAATAACAACAATAATAGAGTACGAGGAAACCATTCAAGTAGCCAGACTACAACCCTTAAACCAAACAAGGACCGGGGTTGCAATCCTTCACCTGAATGGAAATCCGTCTCAAATACTATGGATAAGGTAATAAGACAATAACGAAGAGAAGACACAGAACTGCTCCGGGAGCCAGGTTACAACCCTTAAACCAAACAAGGACTGGGGTTGTAACCCTTCGCCTGAACAGAACTGGACTCCTGATCTTTATTGTTAAGGCCATTATAGATAATCATGTTGCTGAAGTAAGATAGAACATGACAAGCATGGCACGGGGTACAAATAAGACAATAACCGAAGGAAAGACACAGAACTGCTCCGGGAGCCAGGTTACAACCCTTAAACCAAACAAGGACCGGGGTTGTAACCCTTCGCCTGAACAGAACTGGTCCCCCGATCGTTATTGTTAAGGCAAGCATCAATAATCGTGTCTTGTCACGATCTTGCACAGGATCAGGATAAGACTAAGCTGGAATAACTTCATCCAATCAATCACGGCCAATCAAAAGTACGGCTTGATACTTTAACTAGCTAGGGTTATCACAGGCCTAGTTACTAGCAAGATGCAATGAGATTATTTCAACAGCCACAAGCCCTGCAGACCATCCAAGTTATCCAGGTCGAATGTCCATTTATGAAGGATGCACCACATGACTGTGTGCTGGAAGTGTGCCCTACTCGTCGGTAGGCTACAAGTCCACTTAATGCGCCCAGATAACGGGATTGCCTGTAGCTGGGAATCTCTTCATGTCTAATGAATTATTCTAGTTTATTACTCTTAGTTAATTACAGTAGGTATCCCTGACCGTGGTACTCAGGGATCCCATCCTAGATATGATGCAAGACAATACTGGTTTATTGTACAAACGCAATCATCCACGGTGTCCAGGTTAGTCATTCTTGTCAGGTCATGTCACGTTGGCCGTCGCAACAGCAATTCGAGATAATCATGTCAGGTATGCTTGTCCTGTCATGCCGTGTTCAATTATTATTCACAAACCTATTAAATAAATTCATGATTATCAAGTTCATGACAAAAGACGTAAGGATATAAAATGGGCATAAAATATCTAATAAAATATCAATATACAGGGCTATAGAAGAGCCAAGCTTAAGGAAAATAAAACCAAAGTGACATGCTGACATAAGACCAAGTCAGCCAAGGCCATACGCTCAGTGCAAAAGTCATACGCTCAGGTCAGGCTACGCTCAAGTCAAGCTACGTTCAGGTAAGCCTACGCTCACAAAGGGCAGCGTATGAGGTCCATACGACCCCTTGTCACACAAGTGAGCGTATGCAAGACATACGCTCCAAAAAGGCAGCGTATGAACTTCATACGACTCCTTGTCACGCAAGCGAGTGTATGCGAGTCATACGTCTCCAAAAGGCAGCGTATGGACTCCATACGACTCATGGCTATCCAAGTGAGCGTATGCAAGTCATATGCTCCAAAAAGGCAGCGTATGGACTCCATACGACTTCTTGTCAAGCAAGCGAGCGTATGCGAGTCATACGCTTCTAAAAGGCAGCGTATGGGGGCTACTGCGCTGCGCTAAAAAGCGCGCACAGCCCAGTGACGCAAGCTAAAAAGCTCGCGCACTGCTCACTGTCTTCTCCAAACAGCAGGAACTCCATGGTTGAACCCTAAGCTTCCAAAGCCCATAACTTGGTCAAAACAAGTCCAAATCTAACTTTCCAAAGGTCAAAATTGGGTAGAAGGAAATTCTCTACCACATGGAACCATCAAAACTTGAAAACAAGGGAATTTAATAGATCAAAACCATAAAAATCCAAAATGACTAAATTCTAGATCTACAAAAATTCAAGCTTCAAAATAGAAAATGATAAGTTCTAATGTGGATTAGAAAGTTGCAAAGAAGAGATTAGAACAATAAAAATGGTGGGTTTCTTCATGAAGCAAGATTGCACTTGCCTAGGCTAGGGTTTTCTTGGTTGGTGGTGGAGAGTAATGAAGAAGAAAGAAAATAATGAGGAGAGAGAATGGAAAGAGGTTAATAAATGGGGTTGGTTGTGGTAGGTAGGGGGTTCACCCTTGGTTCATGATGAACCAAGGCTAATCAAGCCTAGCCGAACCAACCCAAGCCAACCCAAACCAAGATGAACCATGGCCAATACGAGATAAAATACGTACACGTATTCTTAAATACGTAATACGAACAACAGGCATTACAACTCTACCCACCTTAAAAGAATTCCGTCCTCGGAATTTAATTAAGATGTTAGAGAGACTAGAACAAGCTATACTAATTACATGCAACTATAACTAGGCAAGCAATCACTCATTCAAGCAAGGAATCGAAGACATGAGGCATAAGGAAGACATTATACCTCATGAGTCAAACAAGTCGGGATACCGCGATCGGATATCTTCCTCACGCTCCCACGTTGACTCCTCCAAAGAGTGATGACCCCAAGCAACTCGGACTAACTTGATAGTCTTGTTCTTGAGGATCTTTTCTCTCCGGTCCAATATAGACACGGGCCTCTCCTCATACGAAAGGTTGGTAACAACAACCAATTCCGAATGATCCAGGATGTGGCTCGGGTCCGGGATATACCGTCGTAATTAGGATACATGGAACACGTCATGCACCTCGCTTAGCGACGGCGGAAGAGCGAGACGATAGGATACATCTCCTACTCGCTCTAGGATATCGAACGGCCCTATATACCTAGGACTAAGCTTTTTCCGTACGCCGAAACGAAATGACGCCACGGTTGGGCGAAATCCTCAGGAATACATGATCGCCGACCGAAAACTCGAGAGGGCGCCGATGAGAATCGGCCCAATGACGCTGGCGATCTTGGGCAACTCGAAGATGATCTCTGACCCTTCTGACCACTTCAATGGTCTGAGCAATCAATTCTGGACCAAGCATCTGTCTTTCTCCAACATCATCCCAGGATAGCGGGGATCTGTACTTCCTGCCATACAGCGCCTCGAACGGGGCCATCTGGATACTGGCCTGGAAACTATTGTTGTACGAGAATTCCACCAGGTGCAAGTGATCTTCCCATGAACCACCGAAGTCAAGTGTGCAAGATCGCAACATGTCTTTAAGAGTCTGGATCGTGCGCTCTGACTGACCATCTGTCTACGGATGATATGCTGAACTGAACTGGAGATGAGTCCCTAAACTCGCCTGCAGGCTACGCCAAAAGTGCGATGTAAATCTAGAATCTCGGTCCGAGGTGATGCTAACTGGCACACCGTGCAATCTGACAATCTGTCTATGATACATCGCCGCTAGCTGAGCCGTCGACTGACCAACTCTGAATGGAAGAAAGTGAGCCACTTTCGTGAGCCGGTCAACTATAACCCAAATAGCATCTCTACCAGCTGGGGATCTAGGTAATCCAGTCACGAAATCCATGGTCACATGCTCCCACTTCCACTCTGGAATCGGCAAGGGCTGAAGCAGTCCTGCCGGTCTCTGATGTTCAGCTTTAACTAGTTGGCAAACCAAATACCGAGAGACAAACCGAGCTATCTCCCGCTTCATGCCATTCCACCAGAAATGCTGCCGGATATCACGGTACATCTTCGTACTGCCCGGATGGATGGAATACTGTAAACTATGAGCTTCTGCCATGACCTCCTGCCGGATATCTCCGCTGGGTACACAAAGACGCTTACCATGTCGAAGTGTACCATCCTCATGAACGCATAACTCTGGTCTTCGTCCCGCCTCACACTCTGCTCTGAGTCGCTGAAGCTTGGAATCTGCCGACTGCGCCATCCGGATCCTCTCGACTATAGTGGACTGAACTTGCATACTGGCCATCAAGGCCACACTGGAAGGGAGAACAACTTCAATATCCATTTTCTGAAGATCTGCTAACAGCTCTGGTTGCGTTGTTAGAAAATAAGCTCCCGCTCTCCTGCTCAATGCATCCGCAACAACATTGGCCTTTCCAGGATGATCCTGCAGGTTGACATCATAATCCACAAGTAGCTCCAGCCATCTCCTCTGACACATGTTAAGATCTTTCTGGGTGAAAACATATTTCAGGCTCTTGTGGTCGGTGAAGATCTCCACCCTATCTCCATACAAATAGTACCTCCACAACTTGAGTGCAAACACCACTGCTGCCAGCTCCAAGTCATAGGTTGGGTAATTCCTCTCATGATCACGAAGTTGCCGTGATGCATAAGCTATTACCTTCCCATGCTGCATCAGAACACATCCTAAACCTCTGCCTGAAGCGTCACAGTATACCGAAAATCCTCCGGTCCCATCAGGAAGCGTGAGAATAGGAGCCGTCATTAAGCCTCGCTTCAACTTCTCAAAAGATTCCTGGCACTCTGCTGTCCAAGCAAACTGTGCATCCTTGCGGGTCAACTGGGTCAGCGGTGCCGAGATCCGAGCGAAGTCCGAAAAAAATTGCTGGTAGTAGCCGGCCAATCCAAGAAAACTACGAACCTCTGCAACTGCGCTGGGCACCGGCCATGACTCAATGGCCACGATCTTCTGGGGATCCACTTCTACTCCTCCTCTGGTGATGATATGACCCAAGTACGAAATGCGATCGAGCCAGAACTCGCATTTACTGAACTTGGCATATAACTGGTGCTCCCTGAGTATCTGAAGAACAACCCTGAGATACTGCTCATGCTCCGCTTCATTCTTGCTGTAGACCAGAATGTCGTCTAGGAATACGATCACAAACTGATCCAAGTAAGGCATGAAAATGCGATTCATGAGGTCCATGAATACTGCCGGTGCATTGGTTGCTCCAAATGGCATAACAAGGAACTCCCAATGCCCGTATCTCGATCTGAAAGCTGTCTTTGGGATGTCCTGCTCTCTGACTCTGATCTGATGATATCCTGAGCACAAGTCAATCTTCGAGAATACAGCTGCCCCTTTAAGTTGATCAAACAAGTCATCTATCCTCGGAAGAAGGTATATGTTCTTGATTGTCACTGAGTTCAAGGTACGATAATCTACACATAATCTGGACGTACCATCCTTCTTTTTCACAAGAAGCATCGGGGCTCCCCAAGGCGATCCACTAGCACGAATGAATCCCTTGGTTCTAAGCTCTTCAATCATCGTGTACAAGATCTCCAACTCTGATGGCGCCATCCTGTAGACTCTCTCTGACACCGGGGCTGTCCCGGGAATCAAGTCTATGGTGAACTCAATCTTCCGCTCTGGCGGCATACCTGGAAGCTCTTCTGGAAAAACATCTGGGAACTCATCCACTATCCTGGGCAATTGAACTGCTGCTACTGCCATCCGCAATACTGGAGGAGAAGGCTCAACCTCGCCTCGAGAGAAAAAAAACTCCGGCTCTCCTGGAATGCTAAAAATAACCCTGCCAATACGGCAGTCTATCCTAGCATACTGGTCCCTCAACCAATCCATCCCTAAGACTACATCATAATCGGCCATCGAGAATTCTATCAATCTAGCGGAAAACTCTCTACTGCTAACTACGATTCGACACGAGGAAAATACTCTATCGACTCCCACAAGTCCGTTACCAGTGAGTATATTGAGCCTTACTGATAACGACTCGGGCTCCAATCCTATCCGTGTCTCGAATCGTGCAGACATAAATGAATGCGATGCACCAGAATCAAATAAAGCTGAAGCTGGAAAGGTATTGACGAGAATAGTACCTGCCACTACCTCACCTGGTGTTACTCCTTCTTCTCCCATGGTCAAGGCCAGCACTTGACCATGTCCTCTAGGGACAGGTCCCCTCTGCTGAAAATTCCTCTGCCTGCTCTCGATCAGGGCTTGGGCCTGAGCATACTGCTGCGGTCTCTGCTGTTGGAATGCCTGGGCCTGCGTCAGCAATGGCCTCGGGAGTGGGTACTGCAACTGCTGCTGCTACTGGACTGGCGCTGGTCCTCTAACTGAAGGACCAGAGAAAGTTGATGAACTCTCCATGTTCGGGCAGTTCCCAACCCTGTGGTCCGGGCCACCACAAACCAAGCACAATCCCTGTGCTCTGCGACACTCTGACACCACATGCCCTGGCTTCCCGCAGTGTGAACATCCCACTGCGGAAGACTGCTTCTGCTTCTGTTGCTGAGGGTGCGTCGGGGTAGAATGCTGAACCGACGTCACCGAGGCCGCCCGCCTCGGAGTTCCAATAGTTAAACCTCTAGCTGCCGGGGCTGGAGCTGATGATTGGTGCATCTGACTGTGGGACCGCTTCCTACCTCCGGTCCTATCCACGATCCGCTGGGAGGTGTACTCATGCCTCCTAGCCACCCTCAATACTGCATCGAACGTCTGGTGTTCGAACTGCTCAACAGCTAGTAAAATCTCCAAATGCAGCCCCTGCTGGAACCGCTGGGCCCTATCAAACTCGGTTGCCACCAAGGTGGGGGCAAACCTACTGAGTCTAGAAAACTCAGATGCATAACCATCGACTGTTCTGCCTCCTTGCTTCAGGTTGGTAAACCTCGTCTACAAGTCATACCGAGCCACAGCATCAAAATACTTCGTCTGGAATCTCTCTCTGAATACTGTCCAAGCAATGGGTGCCACTAATCCCTCGGCCTGCGCCGCCCACCAACTGCGGGCAAGATCTAATAACTGCAGGCGCACTACGGCCACCTTCTCGTTTTTTGGAGTCCTGGCTGCTTCTAGAATCACTTCGGTATCCTGAAGCCAAGCATCCGCGGCGATCGCATCTTCGCTGCCGTCGAAGAATGGAGGGTTCAGGCGCTTGAAGCTGTTGGTCGCGCTGTTACCATGATGACCACCCCGGATCAAAGCATCCGTCACTGCCTGGTGCAAGGCATCTCCACGTCGGTCTTGGGAAGCTATCAAGGTCCTGACGAGTCCTACCAAAGTGCCGTCATCGTGTTCTACTGGTTGAACTGGCTGGACTGGTGGCTCTCCGCCAGAAGGTACGACTCTAGAGGCTACTTCGGAATGCTGGGCTTGATCTCCAGGTTGCTGCTGGTCCGCGGGAGGTGCTCCGTCTTGCTGGTCAGTAGGACCACGAATAATGCCGCTGAAGAAGACGACATAGGGAACAATAAGGAAGGACCAGGACAGATCAACGATACAAGCATATGATCAGGACAAGAATCCAGGGATTCAGAAGATACGAGCAGAGATCAAGTACGAATACTGATTGAGACATCTATTCGGTAAACTCTCACATATCTTGATTTACAAGACCTGCATGGGCCACCACTTAAACCATGTCACGCCCCAGAACCAGAATACTGGAGAGCGGGGGCAGACATAGCCAGCTACGTATATGAAATGGAATCCATCTCACTATACGGTCACGGCTGTCTAGATACATGAGGGTTTAACTACAAGCCAGAAGTCTCCTAAGGTCATGAACAAGCCTATTGTCTCAATCACAAGCAAACAATAGTAATTACAAGATGTCAGAGCACCAAATATATAATAGCAAGGCATCCCATACATTACATATTGGATGATCATGAAGCTAGTCGTACAAAATGCCATGACTAGCAAGAGTTCAGTCATACATGATCAACCCTAGGATCTGTCAATCATGTTACAGCCCGTAGGCAGACAGTAAATAAAGATGCAATCGAGCTAACACGTGCTCGCCGGCTAAATGCCTCAAAAGAATAATTTTTACAAATAAGTGGGAGGACAAAAAGAAACCCACTCGTTGCCAGGTTCCGTCTAGTGGTCACCATCTGGCTGGAAGATCGATGGATCCTCTGGAGCTGCTCCGATATCTGGCCACACAAAATCAGCTGGGTCAGACCCCAGAAAGAGCAAGTGCCACAAAGGAGGCTTCACTTAGAAACTAAAACCAGCATATAGTAAGGAACATTAAAGTTAAATTATCAGAAATAACAACAATAATAGAGTACGAGGAAACCATTCAAGTAGCCAGACTACAACCCTTAAACCAAACAAGGACCGGGGTTGCAATCCTTCACCTGAATGGAAATCCGTCTCAAATACTATGGATAAGGTAATAAGACAATAAACGAAGAGAAGACACAGAACTGCTCCGGGAGCCAGGTTACAACCCTTAAACCAAATAAGGACCGGGGTTGTAACCCTTCGCCTGAACAGAACTGGACTCCTGATCTTTATTGTTAAGGCCATTATAGATAATCATGTTGTTGAAGTAAGATAGAACATGACAAGCATGGCACGGGGTACAAATAAGACAATAATCGAAAGGAAGACACAGAACTGCTCCGGGAGCCAGGTTACAACCCTTAAACCAAACAAGGACCGGGGTTGTAACCCTTCGCCTGAACAGAACTGGTCCCCCGATCGTTATTATTAAGGCAAGCATCAATAATCGTTTCTTGTCACGATCTTGCACAGGATCAGGATAAGACTAAGCTGGAATAACTTCATCCAATCAATCACGGCCAATCAAAAGTACAGCTTGATACTTTAACTAGCTAGGGTTATCACAGGCCTAGTTACTAGCAAGATGTAATGAGATTATTTCAACAGCCACAAGCCCTGCAGACCATCCAAGTTATTCAGGTTGAGTAACCATTTATGAAGGATGCACCACATGACTGTGTACTGGAAGTGTGCCCTACTCGTCGGTAGGCTACAAGTCCACTTAATGTGCCCAGATAACGGAATTGCCTGTAGCTGGGAATCTCTTCATGTCTACTGAATTATTCTAGTTTATTACTCTTAGTTAATTACAGTAGGTATCCCAGACCGTGGTACTCAGGGATCCCATCCTAGATATGATGTAAGATAATACTGGTTTATTGTACAAATGCAATCATCTACGGTGTCCAGGTTAGTCATTCTTGTCAGGTCATGTCACGTTAGCCGTCGCAACAGCAATTCGAGATAATCATGTCAGGTATGCTTGTCCTGTCATGCCGTGTTCAATTATTATTCACAAACCTATTAAATAAATTCATGATTATCAAGTTCATGACAAAAGGCGTAAGGATATAAAATGGGCGTAAAATATCTAATAAAATATCAATATACAGGGCTATAGAAGAGCCAAGCTTAAGGAAAATAAAACCAAAGTGACATGCTGACATAAGACCAAGTCAGCCAAGGCCATACGCTCAGTGCAAAAGTCATACGCTCAGGTCAGGCTACGCTCAAGTCAAGCTACGCTCATGTAAGCCTACGCTCACAAAGGGCAGCGTATGAGGTCCATACGACCCCTTGTCACACAAGTGAGCGTATGCAAGACATACGCTCCAAAAAGGCAACGTATGAACTTCATACGACTCCTTGTCACACAAGCGAGCGTATGCGAGTCATACGCCTCCAAAAGGCAGCGTATGGACTCCATACGACTCATGGCTATCCAAGTGAGCGTATGCAAGTCATACGCTCCAAAAAGGTAGCATATGGACTCCATACGACTCATGGCTATCCAAGTGAGCGTATGCAAGTAATACGCTCCAAAAAGGCAGCGTATGGACTCCATACGACTCATGGCTATCCAAGTGAGCGTATGCAAGTCATATGCTCCAAAAAGGCAGCGTATGGACTCCATACGACTCCTTGTCAAGCAAGCGAGCGTATGCGAGTCATACGCTTCCAAAAGGCAGCGTATGGGGGCTACTGCGCTGCGCTAAAGAGCGTGCACAGCTCAGTGACGCAAGCTAAAAAGCTCGCGCACTGCTCACTGTCTTCTCCAAACAGCAGGAACTCCATGGTTGAACCCTAAGCTTCCAAAGCCCATAACTTGGTCAAAATAAGTCCAAATCCAACTTTCCAAAGGTCAAAATTGGGTAGAAGGAAATTCTCTACCACATGTAACCATCAAAACTTGAAAACAAGGGAATTTAATAGATCAAAACCATGAAAATCCGAAAATGACTAAATTTTAGATCTACAAAAATCTAAGCTTCAAAATAGAAAATGACAAGTTCTAATGTGGATTAGAAAATTGCAAAGAAGAGGTTAGAACAATAAAAATGGTGGGTTTCTTCATGAAGCAAGATTGCACTTGCCTAGGCTAGGGTTTTCTTGGTTGGTGGTGGAGAGTAATGAAGAAGAAAGGAAATAATGAGGAGAGAGAATGGAAAGAGGTTAATAAATGGGGTTAGTTGTGGTAGGTAGGGGGTTCACCCTTGGTTCATGATGAACCAAGGCTAATCAAGCCTAGCCGAACCAACCCAAGCCAACCCAAACCAAGATGAACCATGGCCAATACGAGATAAAATACGTACACGTATTCTTAAATACGTAATACGAACAACAGGCATTACAAGTCCTAACTCGGACTACTGCGGATCTGAAGGAGGAGGGGTACCGCCGCGCCTCAAGGATAGGAACATCTCGTACTCCTCCCGTGAAATCGTCACCGATGAAGAAGGTCGTGACGTCGGTGGAGTCGGAGGTAGTGACGCCGGCGGATTCAACGACGATGAAGGCGCACCCGGAGGACAATTGCGCTCCAACGCTGCTAGTCGCTGGTGGTAGGAATCCATGGTACAGAACAGCCTCGTACTGCTATCAACTATCGAATCATGCATCAACGTGAGCCACTCGTCCATGGACAGCTGTGATGCCTGCAGATCTGTCACGCTGTGCTCTGTCGGCGCTCTAAGATCAGTGACGCCCCGCTCTGTCCTCTCAGTCACATCCCTGAGCTCCATAATATTGCGGTCGAGCGTATTCAATCGTACTATAAGCGCAGCATCGTCCGTCTCGTGCTGCTCCTGGATCCGTCGTATCAGCTCGTCACGGACAGACTCTGTACTCGGACAGACTCCTTGGAGGGCTGTGGACCATACACACTAGCATGGGAGGCCTTAGAGGACTGTATTGCAACTAGGGCGCCATAGGATCCCGTATTGTAGTACGTACCCCTCTGGAGACCACCAGCGACGGTCATCCACAGCTCGTCCTCCGACGGAGCTGGAGCGGGCTGCGAGGAAGTACCGGCCTCTCCTGCAGTAGGTGCACTAGCAGCCGCCCCGCTCCTTAAGCCGTTGAAACTCGGCCTAAAAGCATGGATACTCTATAACTTCTAATGTCTAATATACTTATTATTACTAACTACATGAATATCTATTTGCATGCATATTTACTAAGTTATATCAAAACTAACACGAAGTATTAAAATTAATAAATAGAATTGTAATACTTACATAGGCCTGCTCCGCCCTCTCGTCAATAAGCTTCCTGTCCTTCCGATGTGTAGCCAGGAAGACAGTCACCATATTGGCGTTATCACCCCTCCTTATCTGTAATTAAATATATCACTTTACTAATTTATCGGACTTACATTAAATAATATTTCTGAAATAAAAAGACATACCAAACGACGAAAATGTTCTGTCATCGGAATCGACCCATCGCACCACTTTGATCCCTGCTTCCTAGCCGCCTTGGCCTTCTCAGACTTTTCCTTTTACCTTGGCTCGTCGAATTGAGCCTTCATCGCAGTCCACTGCTCAGGGGTAATCTAACCTTGGATCGGCTTTCCGACACGATCACGAGTCTTCTGATCATTCATAGCGTCACGGATCAACTTAGCAGCAACGGCAGGAAACATCCCCTCGATCATCTCGGCCCGGTGCGGTGGATAGAAAAACATATCCTAGAAGAGTGCAAACCAAATATTTATCAGTTATATATAATATGCAAAAATTATATGATTCATGTTAAAAGCAAATATATTTTAACCTTGAAGCGCGCAAACCAGTAGGCCTTCCTCTCGTCCGGAGCATCAGAGCACTACCAAATTACAGCATTTTAGCGACGGCCATTTAGCGACGGAAAATTTCCGTCGCTATTACCGTTGGATCACCGACGGATTTGTGACGAAATACCGACGGAAAGCAGTGGACAATTTTTTTTATTTTTTTATGTCCATATCCGTCGCTACGCCGTCGATAGGTCGTCGGCCATGTAGCGACGGTTTTATATCCGTCGCTAGAACGTCGCATATTTTGGCGAGAAAAGCCTAAAATATTGGCACGAGATTTGACTGACGACTTAGGGACGGAATAATCCGTCGCTACTCTGGCGCAAGATTTACTGACTACTTAGCGACGGAATAATCCGTCGCTAAGCCGTCGCTAATTTCTGTACCCTAACTTAAATTGAACCGACGGGGGAGAAATTTTTATTCCCCCCAAAACACTCTCTCTCTTCCCTCTCCCTCTCTCCGACGATCTCGCTCTCTCCGACCGGCGATCTCCCTCTCTCTCTAAGGTATGCTCTCTCTTCCCCCCTCTCTCTCTATATCTCCCTCTCTTTCTCTCTCTCTTTTACGATTTGGGGGGTTGGGGGGCTGTCGTAGTGGTCGGAGAGGGTGTGGGACAGGGGGGTTTCGGTACGGGGTGGGGTGGTCGGGGCAAGGGTGGAGTGGGGTGGTCGGGGGCAGTGGGGGTCGGGGAAGGGGTCGGGCAGGGGTGGGGGGGTGGTCTGGGCAGGGGGTGTTCGGGTAGGGGGTGGGGTGGTCGGGGCAAGGGTGGGGTGGGAGAGGGGGCAGGGGGGGGTCGGGGAGGGGGTCGGGCAGGGGTGGGGGGGTGGTCTGGGCAGGGGGGTGGGAGAGGGGGTCGGGCTGGGGTTGGGGGAGGGTCGGGCAGGGGTTGGGGGGGGTCGGGGCAGGGGGGGCAGGGGGGGTGGGAGAGGGGGGTCGGGCAGGGGTTGGGGGAGGGTCGGGCAGGGGTTGGGGGGGGTCGGGACAGGGGGGACAGGGGGGTGGGAGAGGGGGTCGGGCAGGGGTTGGGGGGGGTCGGACAGGGGTTAGGGGGGGGTCGGGGCAGAGGGGGGCAGTGGGGTGGGAGAGGGGGTCGGGCAGGGGTTGGGGGGGGGTCGGGCAGGGGTTGGGGGGGGTCGGGGCAGGGGGGCGTAGGAGGGACTCTGGAGTCCCGTGCAGGAGTCCTCCTCCTCCTCTCCCATAGACACACACACACACACACGGACACACACACACAGACACGGACACACACACACAGACACACACACACACGGACACACACACACAGACACACACACACGGACACACACACGCACACACGGACACACACGGACACAGACACACGGATACACACACACTCAGACATATATATCATGGTTTAAAGTATCGGCCGATACCGATCCGATACGGCCGATACCAATACGGTTTGGCATGTTCCGATCCGATACCGACCAATACCAAGTATGACCGATACCGACATTGGGGGTCTTTATTCCGGTCAATTCGACAAAGAAAATTAAACAGAAAAGACAAGTCAACAAGGGTTTTAAAGCATAACAAGGTTGTAGAAGCATGTAAAAGAAAAAAATCACATCAATTGAAGAAAATCACATCTATTGTTTGTAAGCCAATCGGTAAGGGTGACTACTATTTCATTTAATTTCAAAACTACTAAGAAATAACACTGAAAATACTTAAAATTATGCCTAAATGTATAAAATATATGTTTTTAAATGTAAATAATTTATTAATAATTATTTGTTCCCCGATACCAAAAAATCCGATACTCCGATCCGAAACCGCCGATACTACCGATATCGCCGATACCAATACTCATAGGAATAGTCCGATACCGATTCCGATACCGATACTTTGAACCTTGATATATATATATATATATATATATATATATATATATATATATATATATATATATATATATAGGCATAATTTTAAGTAATTTATTAATAATATATATATATATATACACAGACACACGTCGTGAAGTCTAGTATATATATTTGATTAGCTAAGGTAGAAGTTTAGCCTAATTAAGGTTAGTTTTGATAGAGTTGACTTGGACTCCTAATTTGACCCAGAACTAGTCTAGTATACCATCTGCTCCTCCTTTCTTCCCTTCTTCTCATTCGACTATCTCGGCCTCCTATTCGGCCTACTATTCCGATATGCATTTGATACGGTCTACCTAACCTATATACTGATACTAATCTGATACTCTCTGATATTAAGTACATCCGGCTTACTAGCTAGCGGATCCACCAGTTACATGATTATATACTAATTATGTTAGATTGTGATACTAAGTAGCCTCGTCGTAGGCCTAGCGTGTTATCCACAAGTTTAGTTTTTCTTACGATATGAGTATCGGTATCGGACTATTAATTCTTATGTTTAGTTTGTCTTACGATACAGATATTCACATCAAATCGAGCATGAATCGTTACTTTGTTGATCGTACATGGATGTACAAACGACAACACGAGAGCAGAATTGGTGTGAGTGACGATTTTCAGGCAGGTGTGGAAGTATTTCTTAAGTATGCCATGAGCAAAACTCAGTACATGGACGATAACAAAATCAAGTGTCCATGTGTTAATTGTCACAATAGACGTTTCGAAGAAGTGATGACTGTGAGAGATCATTTGACCCGTAAGGATTTCGTACGTGATTACGGCCTGTGGTCATCGCAAGGTGAATTATATTCAGAAAGACAGGCTGCAGAAGCTGGTACTTATGCTTTTGATAATAATGCTGCAACGGATGTCCTCGAAGACGACGGATGCTCTGTAGATTATGGAGACATGCAGAACCTTGCACGAGATATGGTGTATGCTGCGGCAGGGCCTAATTTTGATTCGGAGGATCCTAATCCCGAGGCAAAGGAGTTCTATGATATGTTTAAGGACGCAGATACTCCTCTATATCCTGGTTGTGAGACTCATTCTGCACTGTCAGTGACGATGCGGTTGTTGAACATAAAGTCTGATTTTAACTTGCCACAAGCTTGCTATGATCGGATCACACAATTAACTAATGAGGTGTTACCGAAGGAATCAAAAGAGCTCCCAAGAAACTTCTACAAGTCAAAGATGATGGTCCGACAACTGGGACTGGGGTACGAGAAGATAGATTGCTGTCGCAACGGATGCATGTTGTATTATAAAGAGAATTGCGTATTAGAAAGTTGTTGGTTCTGTAATGCGGATCGTTACAAGACAGTACAGGAAAAAGGAAAGTCAACTAGAAAATGACGTCCTTACAAGTATATGCATTACTTGTCGATCACGAACAGCTTACAGAGGATGTATATGTCTCTGAATACAGCAGAACACATGACGTGGCACAGTGAAGATCGCATAAAGGACGAAGGAGAATTGTCACATCCTTCGGATGGGGAGGCGTGGAAATATTTTGATTTGTGTCATCCAGATTTTGCTGCAGAGCCTAGAAATGTACGCCTGGTGCTATGTTCTGATGGCTTCGCCCCTTTCGGACAGTCGGGATCTCAATACTCATGCTGGCCGGTCATTCTTACCCCTTACAATCTGCCACCATGGATGTGTATGAAGACTCCTTATATGTTCTTGACAGCTATCATACCCGGTCCCAAAAATCCGACAAAGAACATCAATATATATTTACAGCCGTTGGTGGATGAGCTGAAACAGTTGTGGGAGATCGGCGTCACGACCTATGATATTTCCAGAAAACAAAACTTTCAGATGAGAGCTTCACTCATGTGGACAATCAATGATTTTCCAGCATACGGTATGCTGTCGGGATGGAGTACGCACGGCAACATGTCTTGTCCGATATGTATGGAAAATAGTAAAGCGTTCCGCCTTAAACATGGAGGAAAAACTTCTTTCTTTGACTGTCACCGTCAATTTCTGCCAACGAGACATCCTTGGCGAAAGAACAAGGACGCATTCAGATATGGAAAACAAGAATTTTCTGAACCTCCTGCCAGATTGTCGGGATACGATATTTGGGAAGATGTAAAGGAATTGCCCACCGCAATGGAAGATCCATCGAACAATCGTGTCGAGGGGTTCGGACAAAGCCATAACTGGACCAAACGGAGTATCTTCTGGGACTTGCCTTATTGGAAAGATAATCTTATTAGACATAATCTTGATGTCATGCATATCGAAAAGAATGTGTTCGATAATGTCTTCAATACCGTTATGGATATTAAAGGAAAGACGAAGGACAATCCAAAAGCAAGACAAGACATGGCCGAGATATGCAAACGTCATAATCTAAACTTGATACAAAGGGGAGCTGGTGGACAAGTAACTAAGCCGATAGCGCCATACGCATTGAGCAAGGAAGATAGATTAATAATCTGCAAGTGGATATCTACTTTAAGATTTCCCGACGGCTATGTGTCGAATTTGTCTAGATGCGTTGATCTCAATGAACGCAAGCTAACAGGAATGAAGAGTCACAACTGCCACGTGTTTATGGAAAGATTACTGTCCATTGCGTTGAGAGAGTTGTTGCCTTCTGCTGTATGGGTTCCGTTGGCCGAGCTGTCTACATTCTTCAGGGATATCTGTTCAACTAAGCTCACGGTGCAACATATGATACAACTTGAGGAGAAGATTGTCTTAACAATTTGCAAGTTAGAGAAAATATTTCCACCGGGTTTTCTTCGACAGTATGGAGCATCTACCGATTCATCTAGCATACGAAGCCCGTGTCGGTGCATCTGTTCATTATCGATGGATGTACCCCTTTGAAAGATAAATAAAAATTGATATAATTTAAGTGAATTTTACAATTCATTGTTAATTCTCAAGATAATTTGTCTCTCTAGGTATCTACATCATCTAAAGAAGAAAGTTGGCAACAAGGCTCATATAGAGGCTTCGATATGTGAAGCATATCTTATCGAGGAGGTGTCAAACTTTTGCTCCATTTATTTCGATACTCTTGTTGAGACAAATCGAAATAGACCTCAAAGGAATGACGAAGACGTTGAGGAAGGAGGTATATTCAATTTAAGGGGCAAGCCTATTGGGGCTAGTAAGAAACGGTGGTTGAGTGACGATGAGTATGATGCCGCTCACCGATATGTCTTGTTAAATTGTGACATACAAGAAGTGAGAGATTTGGAGAAGTTAGTGACTACACCTCGTTATAATCTCTAATTTGGTGAGGTAAGTGACTACACTAATTTTTATTCTCTCTAACAGTGTATTTAGAGATGAAGTCAAAATAAGGACACCCGATATTACCGATGAGGGACTTCAAAGAGAGGTTGATTTTACCTTTCCGTCATGGTTTCGAGATTACGTAAGTAACTGAGATAATATGTTATGCGGCTACCATTTAAATATATATATGCAACTAAAACATTTAAAGTTTACAGGTTTTATTAGCTGAACCAAGTACACTCACAAATGAGAGCATTCGTTATTTGTCATTGGGACCGAAGAAGCATGCAAAGACTTGGCCCGGCTATGTCGTTAATGGCTTCAAGTTTAAGACAACTCAACATCCTATAAATGTCGAATTTCTCAATGACGGCTTCAGTACGAAGGATTCTGGTGTTTGCATAAGAGGCACAATCTATGACGATGAGCCGGACTTTGACTATTATGGAGTGCTTCGGGATATTGTAGAATTACAATATAGTGCCCCATTTGATATGCATATTGTTATGTTCAAATGTGAGTGGTTCGATACGACACCAAATATCGGTTGGAGAATCGATAAACAATTTGGATTCGTCGATATAAATCATCGCAGGAGGTATAGAGGGTCCGACACGTTTGCGATAGCAAGTCAGGCTGTTCAAGTCTACTATACAAGCTACCCAAGGCGTCGTAGAGATCGCTTTGACTGGTGGGCAGTATGCAAGATTAAATCTAAAAATACATTCAACGTTGGAGATCCAGCATACCAAGAGGACCAGATCGAAAAGCCCCAATACTTGGGACAACAGTCTTGTGACATGGATGTTGAATTAGAGGTTGATATACCTCTTGCTGATGAAAATAGAGGAGAGGAAGAGGTTGATATACAAGACTTAGATGTCAACCAGGGGAGAAAGAGGCGTCTTGTCCCAAGTATTGAGACTGAAGAAGAAGAAGAAGAAGAAGAAGAAGAAGAAGAAGAAGAAGAAGAAGAAGAAGAACTTTATGAGGATGAGGATGAGGATACAGATGAATTCGACGATGAGGATGATGATGATGATGAGGCCGAGGCCGAGGAAGAGGACGATGACGATGATTAAATATCGCTATATTTCAGTTGTATCTTGAAGCACCCAATATCTAGTCTCGAATCCTAAATTACCCTATTACATTTGGATTTACAATTACAAGTCTAGTGGAACACAAGATGCCCTTTCATCAAAAGTTACAAGAATTGTACTTTGTTGTATTGGTGCATGATTTTATCAGATTTTGTGTATCTAGCTTTTATTCGTACTTCACTTCTGATTGTAATATTTATTTCAGTTTGGGATATTTGTGTATTATTGTATGAGTTTCTTTTTGCAGATGGCACTCCTAGGCCTACTCGTCTGGGCGGCACTCATCGCCCTGCTGCTGGTATGGATATGTTTAGTTTTATATTCATTTATAAATCTATGTTGTCGGTATTTTGTTTATGTGTTCTATTTACAGGGCATGGTTGCGAGCACCCGTACTGGTGGTGCTGGCCGTGGTCGTGGCGGTGGCGGCGGCGGCGGCGGTGGTGGTGGTGGTGGTGGTCGTGGGCGTGGGCGTGGGCGTGGTGGTAACGGTCGTGGTCGCCAGCCGCATTCCCCGGATGTGACCTCCGATCCCGACTTGGAGAGCCCGGACACAGGCTCTTCCCGCCGTCATTCTTCCTCGGTGCTACCGACATCGTCGTCGAGGCCTGTGACTCCATCCGCTAGCGGATCCGTTCCGCCACCGGATGTACCAGCGGATGCAGCAGCAGATACAGCAGGGGGCCCAGCAGTTACTGCAGGGTGGGCCTCGGAGTACCCCGGGATTCAGTTTTATCCTGTTACCGGGGAGTACGTGCGCGGACCCGCGGATCCCCCGACGCCACCAGAGAGGCTGGTGGGCGAGTTCCGACGAGAGTTATGGCCCGCTGGTGAATCGTAAGTAAATTTAAGTTAATTTATTAAATTTGTTTCATTTATTCAAGTTAATAATCCAGTCGTTGCTTCTTTATAGGTTTTTCCCGTGGGATGCTGTCCGGATTCTAGGGCGCATTATCCGGGATAACTACCATGGCCCCTACCTCAATTTTTCTGAGGTGCCTCAGGACATGAAGTACGTCTGGCTCGACGAGATGAGGGTATAAATCCGTCGGTGAATTATTAATTATTCTTTAAATCATTAAATTTTTTATTACGTGATATTTGAATTTGTATGTCAGAGGACGTTCTGGTGGCCCCCCCATCGCGAGGAGGCGATCCGCAGGACCTACAAAGCCGCCGCCGGGAAGAAGATACGGGATGCGGTGTACGACCTTCGTACAGCACATACGAGGAAGGACTGGATCCAGGCGGAGTACTATGAGCAGATGTTGGAGAAGATGGATACTCCGCAGTTCAAGCTGAAATCGGAGAAAGCTAAGGCTAATCGACAGGTCGCGGGTCTGTATACGGGGGGATCAAGGCCCCACGCATTGACGCGTGCAGATTTGGTGAGATAGCGCAAATTCAAATTCGTTCTATTATTTAATTTCGTACTGTTAATATACGAAGTTAATTAAATTCTACGTATGCAGGCCCAACGGGCGGTGAAGCAGGAAAAAGAGGCGGAGACGGTCACCGCTCACGATGTATTCGTGCATACGCACAAGAGGCGGAAGGACGGGAGCTTCGTCGACGCGAGGGCCGAGGAGACTGATGTAAGTACTTACGTTTATGAGATTTATGTTAGAAATATAATTATTGTTAAGTTAATTAGATAAACTTAGGATTCAGACTATAACTTAGGAAAACATAGGATTTAGATTATAACTTAGGAAAACTTATAGTATAAACACATTCATTGGATAGGCTGCGTATCGTGAGGCACTTAGTCGGCTTGAGATCGAGCCCCCTTCCGAGAATGTCGGCAAAACGACGCCCACCCAGACGCACTCTTCTATGGCCGCTCGCTACGACGACGTGTTCGTAGAATCCGTCGGCGGCGTTAGGAAAGGGCGCGTCTACGGCTTAGGTTCCATGGCGCCCTCGTTGCAGCCATCCACGAGATATCCACCGCCTCCGCCTCCCCCAGCGCCCCCGGTTGACGATGTGAGGGCGCAGCTTGCGACTCTGACCTCCGCGGTGTCAGATTTACGGGCGATAGTGTTGGGGCGCTATCCGTCTGCTCCTGGTCCGTCTGCTCCCGATCCGTCTACTGCTGCTGCCGGTGCTTCGGATCGACCTGGTCCTTCTTCCCCCGGACGGCTTTCGTTTAACCGCTCTGCGGACGCCCGCATCGTATCGGATAACACCATCTTGACGCTCCTTGACATGATGTCGCCAGAGCAGCTACGTGTGCTTCCAGACCATGTCTTGTCCCAAGTGTCGGCACACACGGTGGAGGAGTACATACGCAAAGCGGATGCGGCGGCACGAGCACGAGACGATCCGACGGACGGGGTTTGATTTTGTTTATGTTGTTGGTTTTGTAGACATTTGGATACTGAGTATGTTCGGATATTTTTTTATGTTTGGATAATTTAATGTTGGATATTGGATATATTGTGTTGGTAATATTTTGTTGGATATTGGATACGTTGGATATTGGTGTCGGATATGGATATTTTGCATATGGATATATGGTGTTGGATATTGGATACGTTGGATATTCGTGTTGGATATGGATATATGGTGTTGTATATGGATATTTTGCATGTTTGATATTGTGTTGGATGTGATGTATAAACAGGAAAGAGTCTGTTTGCAGTATTTTTTTTTTCAAAAATTAGCAGTTAGCGACGGACTGGCGACCACTCAGCGACGGATAGTCCGTCGCTAACTGGAGAAACTGAGGTTAGCGACGGAGTGGCGACGTAAAATCCGTCGCTACCTGGAGCATTTCAATAAAGCGACGGATTGGCGACGGACGATCCGTCGACCTGATGCTGTTTGATATCCAGAAATTTTAGCTTTCGCGACGGATTGGCGACTAACTTACGGCGGACTGGCGACCACTCAGCGACGGATAGTCCGTCGCTAACTGGAGAAACTGAGGTTAGCGACGGAGTGGCGACGGACTATCCGTCGCTACCTGGAGCATTTCAATAAAGCGACGGATTGGCGACGGACGATCCGTCGACCTGATGCTGTTTGATGTCCAGAAATTTTAGCTTTCGCGACGGATTGGCGACTAACTTACGGCGGACTGGCGACCACTCAGCGACGGATTATCCGTCGCTAACTGGAGAAACTGAGGTTAGCGACGGAGTGGCGACGTAAAATCCGTCGCTACCTGGAGCATTTCAATAAAGCGACGGATTGGCGACGGATGATCCGTCGAACTGATGCTGTTTGATGTCCATAAATTTTAGCATTAGCGACGGATTGGCGACTAACTTACGGCGGACTGGCGACAAAGTCCCGACGGACTATCCGTCGCTAACTGTAGGAATTTAATGTATCGACGGATTGGCGACGTAATATCCGTCGCTACCTGGAGAATTTTACATTGAGCGACGGTTTAGCGACGGAATGTCCGTCGGTAATTGGGTATCAGAAAATCTCTGATACGGTTTTGCCGACAAATTTACGACGGATTAGCGACGGATATTGGGTATCAGAAAATCAGTGATACGGTTTTGCCGACTGGTTAGCGACGGCGTTTTCCGTCGCTAGCTAACCCTATATCCTGATACATGTTTTGACGAAAGCTAGTCGATAATCCGTCGCTATATATATTTAGATGCGCCGACGGTATTTCGTCGCTAAGTTGTCGCTGAGCGACGGAAGTAGCGACGGATATGTTTTAGCGACGAGGTTATTCCCGACGGCTGTTTTACCAAAATATCCGTCGGTAATCCGTCGGTATTTATTTTTGGCGATGGATTACCGACGGATAAGGCCGTCGGTAAATCCATGTATTTTGGTAGTGGAGTAGTTTAAGGACCACCATAATTAGTCCTCAAGAAGTGGCCTAGGCGTCTCTGTACCGACGGGGGACGATATATACAGACATATTATATTCTTGAAAAAGTTAATTTATGATAAACACAGGAAAAAAATGATAAACTAAAACACTTACTTTGTACCGTGGGCCCAGATCTCCGTCCTCGTCTCCTCTGGAGGTGCGCATGCATTATCTGCCTGATACTGGTCGGTCGTCGGCTCAGCCTCCTCCATCTGCTCATCTGTCTCCATTGTCGTATCAGCAGGAGGAACGCTAGACGACGGAGCAGTCTTAGGCCTGGAACTACTCGTCCCAGGAGATATGCCACATAGCGTCGGGGCAGGCGGAGGTACTATCCGATACACAGGAGTACTGGGCGACGAGAATCCAGAGCCGGTACCAGTAGGAGGTACCGAAGGAGTACCCTGTCCTCTGCCAGTACCAGTACCCCGTGCCCCATGTCGGGACATGCGGAATGTTCCGCGACGACCTATCATACCTGATAAAAATATATGATGAGATACAACAAATAATAGTACATTAGAAATATGAAAGTACAACAAAGACAAGATAATAACCAAGACAACATATGATGATACATTTTACAAGAAACATCTAAGTCCAGATAGTATATTCTACAAGAAATATCTAAGTCCAGATAGTATATTCTACAAGAAACATCTAAGTTCATATAGTACATTCTACAAGAAACATCTAAGTCCAGATAGTACATTCTACAAGAAACATCTAATTGTTCAGGATGGAAACCAAAGCTTTTATAAAATATATGAATTGGAATATTACACTGATGCCTACACTCGAGCACTCCCTGTGCAACAGAAACATCTAATTCCTGAACCTCTCACATCCTCCAACTGATGCCTACACTCGAGCACTCCCTGTGCAACAGAGCACAAGTGCTCTGCACTAAGAGGACACCCCTAACACTACCAAGTGGCCCTTGTCACTTCCTCACAGGTTTAGTCCCCATAGCCCCTTGCATCTGCTCATAGGATACAGCAGTATCACCACTCACCCAATTTCCTGTACGTCCATCTTAAACAATCAGTCCTATTGACTACTTCAAATGCCAATTGGAGACTGACATTCAAATCAGTCGAAGACTGATACTAGATCAGTTGAAAACTGATCCCTAATCAGTTTTGGAACTGAACCCAATCAGTCCCTAATCATATTTTATTGTCCCTAGTGGTGGCTCAGTGTATCGTGTCAGTGTACGAATATAATATATTGTATCGTGTCAGTATATCGTGTCATATTCATGTATGTGTCGTGTTTAAACTCAGATAGAATATAGGTTAGGGTTTACCAGATCTTGGGGTTTGTCGAGAGGAGGAGGAGGTCGGCGTAGATGGTTGAGGAGGAGCTCGCGGAGGGGAGGGGGTCGGTGGAGGAGGAACCCGGAGATGAGGAGGAGCTCGCGGTGGAGGAGGAGCCCGGAGGAGGAGGAGGAGCTCGCGGAGGAGGAGGAGCTCGCGGAGGGGGGGTCAGTGGATGTGGACCCCGGAGGAGGAGGAGCTCGCGATGGCGAGGGGGAGAGACAATGGCCTCGAGGGGGGAGCGGCGGTCGAGGAGGAGGAGCAATCGAGGGGGGAGCGGCGGTTGAGGGAGGAAAAAAAATTTGGGGTAAATTTTTTGGATTTGGGATGGGGCTGGTCCCGTGTATATTAAACAGTTAGCGACGTCATTAAATGACGTCGCTAAACGTCGCCAAAATAAAAAAAATGGCGACCAATAAATATACATCGCTGAACGTCGCTGATTACAAAATATAGCGACGTTCAGCGACTTCTCATCGACGTCACTTTCCAACAAATTAATTGTAGTCACTAAACGTCGCTACTTTTTGCAATCAGTGATGTTTTGCGACATATAAAAAGTACGTCGCCAATATCAAAAATATTAGCGACGTCTTAGCGAAGCGTCGCTAATTGCGTCGCTAATTTGACTTATTTTGGTAGTGTGTCCAACCGATGTGGGACTAATTAAACATGTAGAGGAAAGTGAATTTTTTTACGGTGTGTGAACACACAACCAACAGGAAGATCAGTGAATCGAGCCACATGAGCGTACTATTCCTTCAATTTATAAAAATGGTGAGAGCTACTATTTATAAAAATGATGTGAGATGGTGGAAGTGGACCCAAAATACATGCAACGCAGCATGCACAAAGTAAGCCCCGTGTATAACGCCGGACATCTCAAAAAAATTAATTGAATAGGGGAAATGATTCTCTTTGCTTATATTACTTACATTCCTTCTTGGATAAATAACTTTTGAGAGTTGTGGACTAAACTCATGCACGGAAGCAAATTAATATATGTTTTGCAAATTATAATATTTGTTTTTTACTCATTTAACAACAAAGCTAAGGGTAAAAATGTATGTTTTTTGTTTATTTTTTTTAATACATTTTTTGGTCTTAAGCAGTCGTGTTTCTTACGAAATTCCATTACTAGATATGTGGACGAACATCCTGGTTAACGATCTGACAATATATTTTTAGAGATATTTGGTTTTCAATTTGATCCTCTTTCCGGAAAAAAAAAAAAAAGAGAAATGGAAAGTTCACCACAAAGTCCTTATACGAAGAGATTCGTCGACAAGGCCCCTCGACCACTTGTCCTCCTTCTGGTAATGACGAATGGCGAGGGCTTCGGAAGATCAACAAAATATCACCGAGGATCCAAATATTCATATGAAGACTGCTACGAAACGCCCTGCCACCACTGAGTGCAATCAACAAAAGAATCCCTAATACAAATGCGCTATGCCCCTTCTGCCTTATCCATTCCGAGGATGCCAATCATCTTTTTCTCCATTGTCATATAGCTTGGGAAGTTTGGTTCAGGTCCCCTGTCGGTCTTAGAGTGGACAATCTCCCGTGCATTCGTACTCTATTGGAGACCTGGCTTAAGGAACCCCATGCTCATGACACTTTTCGATGGGGTGCTTGCCTGCTTTGGGCCATCTGGAAAGCTAGGGGGGACTGCATCTTCCGCCACATAGCACCGCTTCCCCATAACATTGTAAATCAAGCTCACCATCTCAACGCTGCCTACCAAGAGGGTCACATGGAACGCCTTCAGAAACTCCAACTTGTTCGCTCAGACTACTCCGAAGTTTGGGCAGCACCGGAACATGGAGCTACAAAAATCAATGTTGATGGTGCTACCTCCGCTTCGAGCATTGCAGCGGCGGTGGTGGCCAGAGACGCATTGGGGAGATTCATAGCTGCCAAAAGTCTTGTAATGCCATCTTCCTTAGACTGTGAAGACAGCCTGAGGGCTGAGCTTATTGCCATCCACCTTGGTGTTCTACTTGCTAGGGAGAAGGGTCTATCTCGAACTATCATAGAGGGAGATTCGCTAACGGCTTACAAAATATTCAATGGTGACACAAGCTGTATGCCATGGAAACTTCGAGACGTCATCTCTCACATCCATGAAGACCTGGAGTTGATCGACCGCCCAAGCTTCTGCTTCGTGAGGAGGTTGTGCAGCAGGGCCGCCCACCTGCTAGCTGCATTCGCCCTTGAAAATAATCTCTCTACCACTGTATTTACGCCTCTGGGCTTTCTAGTCCAGCTCTTAGAAGAAGAGCTCCCATCTTCTGTCCATACACCAGTTTGCTCTTGATCAATAAAATGGTGTCTTCCCCCTTCAAAAAAAAAGAAGAAATAATGAAAATCCAGCCATAACCTTATTTCCACAATCTTTTCCTTTCGTCTCTCTATACAGTATTTCCACGATCTTTTCCTTTCGTCTCTCTATACAGTTCGGATAAGGGTTGATTGATTGTTCGTGGGATTCGTCACCAAGGGGGCGTTTGGTACGCAGTATTTTTTTTTTTTTCGGAAAAATTTAAGATGGAAATCTATTACCACGTTTGTTTGGCTTATAAAAAATTATTTCCGGAAATTATAAATACCCGGGTAAATAGTTTACCCACAAAACATGAAAATTTTATCCCTTGAGAATAGGTGGGTATTTTTTTTTTTTGCTCGTGCAAAAAAAATTGTCTAAATTTTTTTCTTCTTTTTTGATCAATTTTGATTAGTTTTGAACTTTTTTTTTGTCGGTTTTATCTTTTTTTTGTCATTTTTTGTCGTTTTTACCAATTTTTTGTCGTTTTAAGCGATTTTTTGTCGTTTTTACCCATTTTTTTCTTTTTTGTCAAATTTTGATTATTTTTTGTCGTTTTTACCCATTTTTTGTCCTTTTTGTCGCTTTTTTTGTGATTTTTTTGTCGTTTTAAGCAATTTTTTGTCGTTTTTGTAGATTTTATGTTGTTTTTACCGATTTTTAGTCGTTTTTTATCGTTTTTGTCGCTTTTTGGTCATTTTTACTGATTTTATGTCGTTTTTTTGTCATTTTTGTCGCTTTTACCGATTTTTTGTCATTTTGTTGCTTTTTGGTTATTTTTGTCGTTTTAACCGATTTTTTGTTATTTTTAACCGATTTTTTGTCGTTTTAACCGATTTTTTGTCATTTTTTGTCGTTTTGACCGATTTTTTTGTTGTTTTTGTCGTTTTTGCCGCATTTTGATTTTTTGTCGTTTTTACCGATTTTATGTTATTTTTGTCGTATTTTGGTTATTTTGTCGTTTTTACCCTTTTTTGTTATTTTTTGTCGTTTATACATTTTTTTTGTCGCTTTTTGGTCATTTTTGTCGTTTTAACTGATTTTGTCGTCTTTCATCATTTTTGTCGTTTTTTGTTATTTTGTCGTTTTTATCGATTTTTTTGTCGTTTTTACCATTTTTTTTCGTTTTTACCGATTTTTTGTCGTTTTTACTAGTTTTTTTATATTTGTTTATTTTTTTCGTTATTATTTTTTTTTATTTTTTTCGGGAATATTTATATTGTCACCAAACATAAAAATATAATTTTTCAGAAAATTTAATTTCTTAAAATTTGATTTTCGGAAATATAAATTTTTTGGCTATATAGTATTCTGCATACCAAATCCTGAATAGACTGATGTTGCCGCGCATAGCGCGTGCCTATACGCTAGTACAAAGGACATAGTCAATTATCATGTCATATCATAAAGAATCTACAGACAAAATAATGGTTTATGGTCGGGTAAGGCATCCTCTGACAGCTTGTCTGATGGATACACATTAACAATCGCAACTACATTTATTGTGAAAGACTGATAATCAAATGAAGAACTACCTAACTCGTCATTTTATATTGCAGGTCTGGATCATATACCTTTACTTATTATATGGACTCTACAAGTATTACTGGCTCTGTATAACAAAGATTGATCCAAGTACAACTCAGTGCCAATGTGTCCTTAAAACTTTATATATATATATATATATATATATATATATATATATATATATATATATATATATATATATATATATATATATATATATATATCGACGATAATACAATAATATTATTCAACAAACAAGAGTTTATTTGAAAAAAAAATATAACAATTAAAGTGTATATATATAACCTCATTCCTTTGAAGTCATATATATATATCTAGATTCAAGATTCAAGAATAAAATTGTAACTTGTTTTGTTGTTCAATTACTTTCAAGAAAGAGAGTTACCAAAAGAGACAGAGACCAACACTCGGAGAGAGAGAGAGAGAGAAGGGAATTTCGACAGCGATTATATGGAAAAAAAAAATAGTCTGACTAAATGACTTGTCTCTTGATATTCTAATATATAATATTTAGATATCATATAACAAAAATATACTTTTATGCGGACAAAAAGGATTAGAATGAATCTGCTAGACTTTCCTTCATAATTGAACTTATATATATTAAATAGTATAAAAATAATAATTTGGATGCCCTATAAAATTTTGGACCTTGGCCTCATACTGGGACCTTGTACAACTGTTGCTAACATTTACTATTTCTTCTGGACAAGAATCTGTCTGTCTTCGACTCTGCGGAATAGGTCCTTAATCCATATCGATTCTCGAAAACCAATTCCGCAGAATAGTCCATGTCGATTTACTATTGCCCATGTCGGACCTATTCGGACCAACCTCTAGCTCTGAGTCGAAGACAGCCAACTGTTGCTAACATTTACTATTGCCCATGTCGATTTCTTCAGAATAGGGCCTCTGGTCCTTTGAGATCAAATTAATATAGTTATCTAGTAAATAGTAAAAATTAAGGACCTATTGTTCATGTTTTTCACGTGTCCTAGCTTCGATGTTTTTCACATGTCTGTCTTCGACTCAGAGCTAGAGGTGGGTCCGAATAGGTCCTTAATCTCAAAGGACCAGAGGCCCTATTCTGAAAAAATCAGATGGAACTACTCAGGAGTAGTATCAAATCAAAGAAAACGTGCAAGGATTTGTGATTCTCGAAAACCAATAATCATATGAAAAGGGAATATAGTCTCCATGGTATCCAAGAACATATAGGTATTTGAAATCACTTTGCTTAGAATCCATACGCCGCCAGTATATATCTGACTGCAGTGGATTTTTGGCTCCGTGACTCGAATAACAATATGTCACCGAATATTCTATCAACTTTAATCATTGATGAAGCAACTCGAGAGATTCAAGATATGAAGAATATGACATGGTCTCAATAATATTCGAAAACCTATGAATGTTTGAATTTACTTCAACTTAGAATTCATGCCTCGCCAGTGCGCTGCCGGCTTCAGTGAACCCTCGGTATCTGTAATCCAGATAATGACTGTAGCGCACAATTGCCACGCCCCAATAGATCATCGAATAGTCTCTCAACCTTATCCATAGGGATTTCAAAAGAAGTTTCAAGGGATCCAAAATGAGTTTCAATAATCCAAGTCACAATACTGGTGAGGTTATCTGTTTGTTAGAATACAAGGGTTTATTAAGTACTAAGAAGCAACAAGGGATTCATTCAAGGTGTAGTGAATGCTAAAAGAAATAACAAGGAGCTTTTTTTTTAATCTTGAACAGGGAACGAAGTTTCAAATAGTAATCAAAATTTCAAATGGCAACAACCCCATGTAGGGAACAAAATCTCAAAATAGATAACAAAGTCCTGAATAGTGATCAGGAAGCAAGGTATAGAATAGAAACAAAATTTTTGAAATAAAGAGCAATTCTCCTATTCGAAAACAGAGTTTAACATAATCTCGAGTAACAACGAAATCTCGAACAGATCTACAATAGGAAACAAAGTCGCAGGTAGAAAATAATTCTCGAACAAAAAATCTCGAACAAGGAACAAGATCACGAATAGTGAATAGAAAACATAGTATCAATTAGCGAATAGGAAACAAGCATCGAATGGTGGATATGAAACAAGCGGAATCTCAATAAGAAATGGGGTCAAACGAGTCGTGAACAGAAACAAATTCTTGAACATGAATGAGTCACGAATAGGAAACAAAACTTAATAGGATATAAGTCAAAATCTCAACATAGAAAACGAACCTTCAAACGAAACCTCGAATAGGAGCAATACTCAAACACGATTTTGAAAGTGAACAAGGTTTCGAATAAGAAATAAAATCATGAATAGAAGATAGAATCTCTCAAACAATATCTCAAATACGGACGGAATCTCAAATAAGTCCTGAATAGAACAAGGTTAGAACCAACTTCTCAAATAGAAATCAATCTGTAGAAAACTAAGTCATGAACAATGAATATGAAATAAGTTATCGAACAGGAGATCTCGAATAAAATAGGGTTACGAACAAGATTCTAGAATATGAACAATCTTTAGTGGTACATCCCGAATATCACCCAAGGTTTCAAAAATAGAAAACAAGAAGTTTTGAAGAAATGATCTAGGTATTAGGAGAAATTTAAGGGAAGACTGGATTGCAAATCACGATACATGGTTTTCTCCAACCATGCAAGAAAAGTCTTCTGTCTTCAGTCCGTCTTCAGTATTCTTCCGGGACTGGAATCTCTTCAACCTTCTTCAACTGTTCTGTCGTAGACTGGTCCCTGTGGTAGTGCTCCATGCTGTTGCTGAATCTGGAGAGACGGGTCCTTCTTCTGTGATACTGGTGCTCCTCGTGCTTGTCCTTGGGCATTGTGATCAGCGGTCTCCAGCAGTCTTTGACTTGGTGGGTAGGCGATTAGCAGTAAAAGCATAGCCTTCGTCTTTTGCGGCACTCTTTGCAGTGGTGTCCTGAGCTGCGGCAGAAAATACAAATGATCGTCGGCTGAATCTGAATCTTTCGCTGGGCTGAAGAAGCGTTGTCTGAGTGTGGAGACGCTTTACGGATCCACAGTAGTCGCTATCTTCATCATAAGTCTTCATGTTCCTCCTGAGCTTCAGCTTTCCATTGTGTCCTATTGTCTGTGCTACATTCTGGATCTCCTAGCTGGTGGCTCCAATCTTCAGAGGAGTCGGTTCCTCAAGGACTTGTATGATCTTCAGTAGCTGTTCCAGGTTCTTGATCTACTTCTCGGTGTAAAGTATGCGCTCGATGTCGGAGAAGTCCAAGGTCTGAGAGTCTGGAAGTCAGAAGTCCTCTCTAACTCGGGAAATGCATTTGTATGTCTGGATTGGAAAAGGATGGCCTACTGGTGTCAAGGAACTCTTGAAACGTCTCCATCAACTGCATACTACCCATGGGGATAGTGAGTGATAGAAGGTAGTGAAAGCTCGAAACCCTCAAGTGTAGGTGGATCGACTGTTCCGGTGTCGCGTGCTTTTGAACTATTTAAAAAATAGAAAACTGTTAAAATGACCTAGACCTAAATATAACAAGTGTTTATAGAATATCAATATACCCGATGTACCCGATTTCCTATGCTGTGATTCAAGTTTCCCTAGTTTAATCAAGTCCCCCAATAGTACTCTAATACCTAGGTACTATTATGACAGACCTGCATGGGCCACCACTAAAAACATGTCACGAATCGCTCCCGAATAATCGGACATGAGTCGGACACGCCCAGCCTTCGTCGTTAGACACGACGAAGTAAGCTGTGCCAAGCTAGGGAAATTCTAACCAGAAAACACTACAACAAAATGACCTATTAATGACGCTTGATAAGTGGATTTTATGACGGCTGATAAAGAAGCGTCATCAAAGTTCAGCAAGACTATAATCTACGACGGTTTTCTATATAAGCGTTATTGATTGTCTCTCAGTGATACGAGCGTTATGAAAAAAACACCAAATTTTAAGTCGAAACCTCGACTCTCCCGTACTTACTCCCGCACTTAAGTCGAAAAGTCTAAACCCTTCCCTTCTCCCGCACTTACTCTCTTTCTCCTTCTCTATTTCTCCTCCCGCTCCCTAACTCCCTTCAGCCCTCTCCGGCGCTCCCGAACTCCCCTCAGCCCGCTCCTCGTGCCCCAACTCCCCTCAGCCCGTTCCCCGCTCCCCAAGGTTTGTCCTAAATTATTTCTTATTTGTGCCCTAATTTCTGCCTCGACATGATTTTAGTAAAATGCCCTAATTTTTGACCTATTTTTTATTTCCTAGTTTTTGAAAGATGGCTGAAATCTTTGAATGCATGTTTGGAAATCTTTGAATGAATTTTCTTTTTTTTTACTAATTTGTGAGGCATTTTCTTTGTCCGCGCATTGTTTCATCTTCTTGTTTCTTTCTTTGTTGGTTCTTGTAGTGTGGAAGGGTGTTAATTCCATTGCTTTCGGACGAATACTTACAAGTTGAACTTCATGGAGACACGTTTGGGTAGCAAGGTTTGTTTTGGTTCATGGAGACACGTTCTTTTCAATTGTCCTATTTTCTAGAAATCATGGACAAGAAAGTGATAAATGTCCCTGTAACGTCGTGTATGACACATGTTGAACACGGTATTTTTACACTCGAAATTACTTCAGGTCACGCAGAAATCGGTACCGTGTCTGTGTATGTGCCATGTCATATTGTCTTTAAATCAAGTCCTGTTCTTCTTAGATTAAATTACTCCAGGCAATACAACTTATTTTTTACAGTGTACACGTTGCTCATGCATTGAGGGTGGGATGGATCTTTGACATCAATTTATAATTGTTTGACTGTACATCTTTAGATTAAATGATATCGGTCATGTTGGATGTGAGCGTTGACCAACTCTTTTTTTAGGTTTATTTGACCCTCTTTTGTAGTTATGTAGATGATTCATATAGACTTTCTCAATATATATTCTTACATATTTTGACATCTTGTTACCTTTTATACCCGTATGCACATATAGGGAATTGTAAACCATTTTCTGTTTTGTAATAACGAAATAAACTATTCCTAAGTCATGTTCTTCTTCCTTTTTAACTCTAGCAATTAAAGTTATATTCTGGAATCAACCTTCTCCACTTTCATGAGTCTGAATTTATTGGCCATATCTACTTCACATTGGCCATTCTGGAATCAATCTTCTCCGTATTCAGCTTGAAATGAAACTTTCAAGTTACAATCACTTACTCGGTGTTTTGCTTTATTACACAGAGGAATAGATCTTGGATGACAAAGCACCTATTATCGGAAGAATATAGAGCCGGAGTTGATGAATTTATGGAGCATGTTAAAGCTAGTGGGGATGATCTCGACTTCATTAGATGTCTATGTAATGAGTACGAGAATCTCTATAGTATGAGTTTAGAAGATGTAAAATTTCATTTGACGACAGTTGGTATCGATCCAAGGTATACTATATAGATATGGCATGGGAAAGTTGATCCAAATGAAGTGTGTGAGGATACATGTGCGTCTATTTATAAGGACTATGATATGGATACTTTAAATGATGTGGCGGATACACTAGAGATGTTCCATGCATTAAAAAGGAACGACATTGAAGGAGATGATAAAGAGAACTTTAATTTATTGCTTGATGATGCTAAGAAACCATTGTATAATGGTTGTAAAAAGTATACGAAGCTATCTGCGATAGTGAAGCTATTTAGTATCAAGGCCAAGAGTGGTTGGAGTGATAAAAGCTTTTCAGATGTGTTGACATTGTTCGCCGACATGCTTCCGGAAGAAAATGAATTGCCTGTAACTACTAGGGAGGCTAAGCGTTGCTTCTCAATATTTGGAATGGGATATAAGAGAATACATGCATGTCCGAATGATTGCATACTCTATAGAAAAGATTATGAAAATGCAACCTCATGTCCTACGTGTGGAACGTCGAGATATAAGGTAAAGAAGAATATGTCTGAACAAAGTCAGAAAGAGCAAAAGAAGGGCATCCCAGCTAAAGTTCTATGTTACTTTCCACCCATTTTACGCTTTAAAAGGTGGTTTCGATCGGTACAAACATCAAAGAATTTGACATGGCATGTAGACGGAAGGGAAGTTGATGGCTAATTGCGTCATCCAGCAGATTCACCGATGTGGAAGACAATTGATGATAAATTTCCAGAGTTTGCAGCAGAAACAAGAAACCTTCGACTCTCTCTTTCAGCCGATGGGATTAATCCATTTAGTTCACTCAGTAGTAGGTACAGTTGTTGGCCTGTAATGCTAAATACTTATAATTTACCACCTTGGTTGTGTATGAAGAGAAAGTTCACATTGTTGATATCAGGCCCCCAAAAACCTAGAAATGACATAGATGTTTACTTAGCACCATTGATTAAGGATCTCCAGTTGCTGTGGAAGGTTGGAGTTGTGACTTACGACGCCTATCGACAAGAATCTTTTACATTGAAAACTGTATTGTTATGGACTGTTAACGATTTTCCTGCATATGACAATTTGTCTGGTTGTTGTGTGAAAGGATATTTTGCTTGTCCAATATGCAACGAAAATACTTATTCAGATAGATTGAAACATTGCAACAAGAACATTTATACTGGTCACAGAAGGTATTTGCCGCATAACCATTCTTTTCGATCACAAAGAAAGGCATTTAATGGTGACAAAGAGTTCGGAACTCATCCTGAACCATTAAGTTGGGAACAAATATTAATAAAGGTTGCGGGGATTCCCGTTTCTTGGGAGAAAAAAAAGATGTTCCAGAAAAAGTTATCAGACAAGAAGACTTCAAAGAAGAAGAAGGAAGCAGAAGTGCAAAAGAAATTGACACCAAACAAGAGGAAAAAAAAGAAGTACAAAAAGACAAAGTTACAAGTTGTTGAAAGAAGAAATCCATTTTTTTTAGCTAGAGTATTGGAGATATCTTCCTATTAGACATAACTTGGATGTCATGCACATTGAGAAGAATGTCTGCGATAGTATCATTGGGACCCTATTAAATATTCTTGGAAAAACAAAAGATGGGATCAATAGTCGCAAAGATCTTGTAGAGATGGGCTTAAGGAAAGAATTGGCACCTCATAATAAGAAAAATGGGATTTATCTTCCAGCTGCATGTTATTCTTTATCGAGGCAAGAGAAAAGAATAGTGTGTCAAACTTTGCATGACCTTAAGGTCCCAGATGGTTACTTTTCGAATTTTAGATCTAATGTCTCAATGGAAGATCTAAAGTTATATGGCATGTAAAGTTGTCACAGAAATTAAGAAAGTCGTCACAACACATCTTCTGTGACGAGTATAGTGATGACTTATTTTCGTAGCCTATAGCTCCGTAGCTAAAAGTATAGGTGACAACCAAAAGTCATTATCACAGAAAGTTCTCTACTGTGACAATAATATGTTGTCAGTGATAGTAAACTTTTCGTGACAACAAAATTCGTCACTAAAAATATTATAAGTGGCGCACGATATTGTCACAAAATAGCAATAAATAAATATTTTTTTTGACAAAAATAAAAATTATTTTTGTGACGACATTTGCTATCACAAAACAACTTTAGTAACACTTTTATTGTTGTCACAATAAACGTATAAGTTTAGTGACAAGTACATGTCATCATTGTAAACACTTGCAGTATCACATTTATTATTGTCACCATAGTGTACACTTTATATGTTTGATGGAAAATCAATTGTCACGAGTAATTTTTTTTTGTCATTGTCATTATACATTAAAAACACAAGAACACAATGTAATATCACACAATTCTTGTAGAAGAGGGTATGCATGATTGTGCTCATCTTCCAAGAACACCCCCATCGACTTTCCAATGTAAATCAAAACTAACCTTCACAAATTCTAAAAAGCCTTTATATAGGCGACTAACTCTAAAGTAATTATAGACGACAACAACATGAAAAGTAATTATAGCAATTCTCAAAAAGTAATTATATTGCTCCACAAAATTCAGTACATATAACATGAAGAGAAGTAATATTGGTACTTATAAAATAAAGAGTATCCAAAGTAGCTGGTACATAAAACCTAGAGTAATCTATAAATATAAATTGATGATCAATTGCATATGCAGCTCCTGTCTTGGTGATGATCAATCTTTAATGACCTGTATAAATTAATAAAGAGATTGTTTAGAATATTACGTAAGCATATATGCATAAGAAAAAAATTGTCAAGAATTTCTACAATAGAAGCAATGAGAATAGAGTACCGCAATGTCTATGAAGTGTTTAAAAGAACCAACAAAGTAGTTAACTAGAGCATAAGGAATAGCTTATAATTGCTAGAGGTCGAGACTAAATACCTTGCCAGTCGCATTTCGTACTGGTGATATATGAAGACGATTCCAAAATGATCTTCCATCTTTCCTAAAATTTGAAACAAAAAGAAATATCTAGAACACCACTTTGTAATAAGTGCTAAGAACTATTTTATGAAATATATCTACTAAACTTCATTAAGTTGTGAAATTGCACCTGTAATTTAAGACATTGTATAGTCTTGCAGCTTGAAGAATTAAACAAAAAAGTGAATATAAAAGATGAAACAGTACACATACATACAATAGGAGACATATTGACCCTTCACTAGCAAGAAATGGTAAATTAAACAAGCAAATATAAAATGACCACCTATATATAAAAAGAGATTAGGATTACAATGTCAATAGTACAAGCATCTGTCTCTCATAAAATATGATGTCTTTTGTGTAATGCATATTGCATACATGCACCTTGTTGGGATGATTCTAAACTTTCAGTTTGAAAGTTTCATGAATTCCCGACCATCGGAAACTAGGCACTAATTGGAAATAGGAATGCAAATGAAGAGAACATTTCTTCTTAACAAATTTACAATTAACAAGAAGACACTAGAGAAGTAAAGAAGAAATTGTACTACAATTTCAACAATATTAGATGAACAAATAGTAGATATTCATTCTACATACCTGAACCTGGAAATCTTGTTGGCAATGGACTTCTAGAGTTCAGTAGCTAAAACCATCCAACTCCAGTAGCTAAAACCATCCAGAAGGCAGCTCAGACAAAACATCTAGATGACTGCAAAACAATTTTAGTCATAAAAGGATCCAGTCCTAACACAAATGCAGTCATAAGAAGGATCCAAGATTGCTAAAAAAATATACAACTCTAATTGCAATGTTACCCAAAATCACATGAATAGTACATTAAATAGAAGTTACATCACATGTAAGTTATATGATGTTATAACATGTCAGGATAAGCCAAGTATAGGACAACAAATAGTAACTCTCAAGTAGATGCTGTAAATTACAAGAGAAACATCTGGCTATTGGCTCAAGACAATTCTCTTCAGAATTATCAACTTCAACATCGAGTTCAACATTTTGGGGGTTTACGAGCAAGCCATGAGCTGCCTAAAATCCACCTTTCAGCCAAGTGAAGAGCCAAAAAAACAGATTTATAATTAACAAGAAGACACTAAAGAAGCTAAGAAGACATTGTACTAAATTGTCAACAATATTAGATGAACAAATAATATATAACCGATCTACATACCTGAACCTGAGAATCTTGTTGGCAATGGACTTCTGGAGTTCAGTATCTGAAATAATCCAAATGGCGACTCAATTAAAACATTCTAGATAACTTCAAAACAATTGTAGTCATAAAAGCATTCAGTCCTAACACAATGCAGTCATAAGAAGGATCCAAGATTGCTAGTAAAATATATAACTCTAGTTGCAAGGTTACCCAAAATTACATGACTAATTCAATATATAGCCATGACCTACCGTGCATTCGCTTCCTACAACATAGTAGGTTATGTTTGGTTGCTAAGTAAATAAGGGGCAAGGAAAGAGGAAATGAATCTTAGAATCCTATGAAAATGAGAACCCATTCTACATAGAACATTTCCAATTTCCCTACCCTAGTTTTCCACCAAACCAATCACACACTAAAGGACATGACATGTTCTCGTTGTCGCAGGCTGGTTCTCAAATTTTCATGGTTACAACGTACAGTAAACTCCCATTCCTCAACTGACTGAAGAAGCAAGCAAAGATGCTTTCAGTATAAAAAAATACAAAAATGTACCCAGTAGCATTTTATGATAGAACACAATCTCCTCAAATGTTATTCCATAGCTTCTATAGTATAAAACATATATAGACTAAGATTCATATATAATATACATAAGACAATTAAATAAAATAAATAAGAGATTACTAGTACAAGATGATACTTGGAACTGCAGTATATAAGTTAAAGAACATAACAAGAGATTACTAGTGCAAGTATTTTCTTCTCTTTTTGCAGCAAAGAGAAGCTCTACTTGAGTAACTTGAAAGAAAAAGAAAAGTTCCATATGAGTACACAAAAAACAATATGGCAAATGCGAGAAAACAAAGCAAACATCAAAATTCCATGATGTACACTTCTAACAGAAATTCTCTTTCTAGACTCGTACAACACAATCTACAAATCTAACAATCACCAAGCTATATATGAAAAATGAAGGTATTCACGTACCAGCTAACTAGATGTATACTTGGTGAGGAAGAGAATTCCTCATGGCTTCTGCAAATGAGAAATTCTCTTCCTACACTCAAACTTCATGATGCTAACTCCATCTTTGATCCAACCAAACTTCTTGTATTTATGGCATGTCTACTCACCTCGTCGCATAAAACAATAGTTAAAACATTTAAACAGTCCCTTTTAGCTCTGTATGTAGCCTCATCTTACTAATGGGAAGCTAAAAAAATTGATTCCATAGGATTTTTATCTCGTGTTAATCTATTTCATATTGTCATATAGTCTTCGTTGTTATCAAATTACTTTTGTTACATGTTCCCAACCCCTGGATACAATTAAGCAGATCACAAACTACCTCATGTATATTAGTTGGAAAGTGCAATCAGACCTAGCGACACCAATATGCGTTGATTTCTTGAGGATGGTAAAGTAGATATCTATGCTTATTTATGAGAAAGGAAAGACCTACACTACTACACACATATACCCAAACAAAAACTGTTGCAAGCTTATAAGATGAAATCCTTAGATAGAAACCAAAAGTGTACATTACCGCCTAATAGTGAATAGAAGCATCCTCAGATATAAGCATGAGAATCAGGATAGGTAGAGCATTACATTCTACAATCTGCAAGCTGGATTATAATGCAAGAACAAAACTCTGTGAGCGTTATTCACAAATTTCCAATAGTATTAAAAAAACTAACACGCAGACATCACTAACTTGGTTCTTATTCTCATCATTTCAAATGCCAGTGTCCGTAAGGCACTTGCAACTGCTCTATGTACCTTCAGATATGTATATTCCAGTAATTCAACAAGAGGTGGAATTCCACCTTCAATCTTGAATTCAGAAAGAGAGATTACATCACAAGCAAGAAATCATGCCTAATATTTCTTCAGAAATGCGAGTATACCTGACATAGGTTTTGATACTGCTATTCTCATGAGCAAGATTGGTAATTGCATCAGTTGCTCTGTGGGCAACATTGTCAACAGCCCTATAGTTTGAACCTTTATTATGCCTTTTCACGAGATTGACAAGAAGAGGCAAAGCACCAGCGTACTATGATTTGTTGGTGCTCAGGTTGTTGAAATGACAACCAATTGTATATTCAAAACTAGAGTCAGAAAGAACAATAACAAAATTGTACCATAAAACAAATAATGACTTTTTTCCCAAGAAGAATTGTCACGCCCCAGAACCAGAATACTGAAGAACGGGGACGTGCACAGCCAGCTACGTATAACGGAACGGCAACCATCCCGCTATACGATCACGGCTGTCTAGCTATGTGAGGGTACGCTACAAACCATCAGTCTCTTAGGGTCAAATCAAGCTATTGTCTCAATCTCAACAAGTAATGATAGTAACAAGATATCAGACCACCAAATATACAATTGTAAGGCGTCCCAAACATTACATATCCAGATGATCATGAAGCTAGTCGTACAAAATGTAAGGACTAGCAAGAGTTAAGTCATACATGATCAACCTCGAGTTGCCAATCATGATTACAGCCCGTAGGCAGATAGAAAGTAAAGTGCATCGAGCTAACAAGTGCTCGTCGGCTAAACGCCTCAAAAGAATATCAGTCAACAATACAGTGGGAGAAACAAAAAGAGAAAACTCACTCGTTGCCCGGGTTCCGTCTAGTGTTCACCATCGGGCTGGAAAGCAGGTAGATCCTTTGCTGCTGCTCCGGTATCTGGCCATACAAAACCAGCTGGGTCAGACCCCAGAAAGAGCAAGTGCAACAAAGGAGGCCACGAAATAAGAACAAAAGCCAGCAATCAGCACAATAATATAATTATATAACAAGAGACAGTAATTTAAAAAAAGGCATGATAGTTAGATATAAAAGACAAATCTTGTACAGAATCGATACAAGACAGAACATATGGAAAGGCATGACAGGATGATATACGATGAGATGATCATGGGACTATTCAGATAGCCAGGTTACAACCCGTAAACCAAACAAGGATCGGGGTTGTAACCCTTCGTCTGAACGGAACTTGGTTTCTCCCACCATTTATCGGCAAGATAAAATACGCGAATTCAAGACTTGCAATTAAACATGATTAAGGTAAAGCACGAGTAATCATGTCATGTCATGACCTTGCACAGGATCAGGATAGGACAAGAGGGACTAGACTCCATCCAATCAATCACGGCTAAGCAAGTACTACGGCTTACTACTTTAACTAACTAGGGTTATCACAGACCTGATTACTAACAAGATGTAATGAGAATTCCAAGTCCGGTTACCTGTTTGTTACTACCTGAATGCTCCCAGCAAGAAAAGAAAAAGATAGCATGATATAGCAGACACACTGTAGTAAGATACATGTGTCCTAAGGTACCACGCTCGACGGCGGGCTGGAAGTGCTCATCTCGACGGATAGCAACAAATCCCATGTATATATATATAAGGCCGGGACCAAAGGGGCAACAGGTAACTGGGAAATTCTCCATGAACTAATTGATCAATCTAGTCATTAACCTAGCCAGATTCAGTATGAATCCCTGACCGTGGCAACCAGGGAGTCACGTCCTAGAAATGATGCAAGACAATACGAGTGGATTGCACAAGCAAGCAGGAACACCCACGGTGTCAAGACAGGTCAAGTTAAGTTATCAAGTCATGTCAAGTCAGGAGTGCGCCGCCACGGGCCACTATCAAGTTATCAAGATAATTCATGTCAGGGTACTTGTCAGGAGTGCGCCACGACGGGCCACTATCAAGTCAGGTTGGTCATGTCAGGAGTGCACCATTACGGGTCACTGTCATGTTATGCTAGTTCCTTGTCATACCGTGCCATGTACAATAGTCATTCCAACATATTAAGTAAAATCAAGTTCATGACAAAAGGCGTAAGGATATAAAATGGGCATAAAATATCTAATAAAATATCAATATACAGGGCTATAGAAGAGCCAAGCTCAAGAAATAAACAAATTCATCATAGATAAGTGGGTTGTACAAGAGGGTCAGGGGTTGGGCTGCGCAGGGTATGCACTGCGCATGGAAGAGCTGCGCAAGAGTTGCCTAGCGCAAGGGTTACCCTTGCGCAAGGGTAGACTGCGCATGGGGTCAAAGGGCACAGGGTTAAAGGGGCACAGGGGATGTACTGCACAATGGGTAATTGCGCATGGACCAAGGGTACAGGGGCTGCCTTGCGCACTGATTGGATTGCACAATGGAGGATTGCGCAAGGGTAGACTGCGCAGAGGTAGACTGCGCAGAGTATGGACTGCGCAAGATCAGGTTGCGCAGGAATAGATGGCGCAGGGTCAGATTGTGCAGAGGTAGACTGCGCAGAGTATGGACTGTGCAGGAGCAGATTGCGCATGAGCAGACTGCGCATGGGCAGACTGCGCATGAATCCATGCGCAGTCGGGTTAAGCGCAGTTCGCCAAGGGGCAAGCTGCGCGGTCGGCACTGCGCTAAAGAGCGCTGGCCGAGGGGGATGCGCAATCCAGCATTGCGCTAAAGAGCGCAGGCTGCTACTCCAGGCCGAGAAGAACACCAAGAACACCAAAAATTCAAATTTTCATATCTTTATCAAATCAAAGCCAAATCTAGATTTTCAAAGTTCTAACTTGAGTAAAATTGAATTCTCTTCCACATGGAAGCATCAAAACCCACAAAAATCCAACCAAAATAGATCAAAACTATATAAATCCGAAAATAGTTAAAACCTAGATCTAGAATAATGGAAACTCCAAATCACAAAATGTCAAATTCTAATGTTGATCTCCATGGCCTAATCTAGCTAATGGACAAATAAAAAGTGGTTCTCATGTGGTGGCAAGGTGCACTTGCCTAATGGGTTGGAGAGTTGTGTGGAGGAAGAAGAAGAAGAATTAATGGAGGAAAATAATGAGGAGAGAGAGTGTTAGGTAGGAATTTTAATGGGGGAGGATAATTTGTGTTGAGGGTGGAGGTTAGCTAAGATGGTCCAATGCATAATAAACCAAACCAAACCAATTCCTTCTCCTATCCAAATAAAACCAAGCTCCATTAATCAGAATTAATCCAGGAATGATAAATGACAATTAAACTACAATGCTAAGTATGAAATATACCACAACTTAACTGGTCAAGAAAAATAAAAAATACTGGTCAGAAATACGATCACGTATAAAATACGTATCACGAATTTTGGGGCACTACATCCTACCCACCTTAAAATAATTCCGTCCTCGGAATTTAATCAAGAGGCTAGAGATGTCGGGACAGCTATACTATCGCAAGCAATCTATACTACCAATCAATCATACAATCATACATGCAAGCAAGGAATCGAAGTGCAAGGCATAAGAAAGACATTACACCTCACGAGCCAAACCGATTGGGATAACGTGATCGGATATCATCCTCACACTCCCACGTTTGACTCTCCAAGGAGCGATGAACTCAAGCAACATGGACTTAACTGATAGTCTTGCGCTTGAGGTCTCTCTCTTTGGTCAAACAGGGACACGAGCCTCTCCTCATACGAAAAAGGTTGGTACCAATAACCGTTTTCGAATGATCTAGGACATGGCTCGGGTCCGGGATATACCGTTGTAGTTAGGACACATGGAACATGATATGTACCCTCATAACGACGGTAGAAAAGCAAGATGAGAGGACACATATACCTCTCGGCCGATTCTGGATCTGGGCCTGGGCCAGGGCGAACTGCTGAGGCCTCTGCTGCTGGAAGGCCTGGGCCTGAGTCGGCAATGGACCCGGGAACAGGAGCTGCTGTGGTTGGTGAACTGGAGCTGGTTTTGGTGCTGGTGCTGGTCCCATAACCGAGGGACTAGTTACTGTCGACGATGATCTGTTTCTGAACGGGCAAGATCCTATCATGTGGTCCGGTGCTCCACAAGCCAAGCACAACCCCTGTGCTCTACGACATTCAGAAACAACGTGTCCTGGCTTCCCGCAATGAGTGCATCCCATTGCGGAAGACTGCTTCTGCTTCCGTTGCTGGAGATAGATCGGGGCAGAATGCTGTAAAGAGGTGACCGAATCTGTCCTCGTAGCTCCAATGGTCAAGGCCCTAGCTGCTGGGGCCGGTGCTGACGATTGGTTCATCTGGTCGTGAGACCGCTTCCGATCTCCGGTCCGGTCCGTTATCCTTCGGGAAGTGTACTCATGCCTCTTCGCTGCTCGCAAGACGGCATCAAAAGTTGTGTGCTCGAACTGCTCGACTGCCAATATGATTTCCAAATGGAGCCCCTGCTGGAATCGCTGTGCTCTGTCTAGCTCGGTTGCCACCAAGGTGGGAGCAAACCGACTCAACCTTGAAAACTCGGCCGCATATCCGTCGACCGTCCTGCTCATCTGCCTGAGATTACTAAACCTGGTCTGCAGGTCATATCTAGCCACTGCGTCGAAGTACTTGGTCTGGAACATATCACTGAATACCGCCCACATGACAGGTGTACCCAAACTCGCTGCTTGCATAGCCCACCAGCTGCGGGCTAGATCCAGTAACTGCAGGCGCACCACCGCCACCTTCTCTGCTTCAGGGGTCCTGGCTGCCTCTAAGATCACTTCAATGTCCTGTAGCCAGGCATCTGCAGCAATAGCATCCTCGCTGCCGTCGAAGAAGGGAGGGTTCAGGCGCTTGAAATTGTTGACCGTACTGTTCCCTCGAGGACCACTTCTGTTCAGAGCTTCTTGTACTGCTTGCTGCAAGACATCACCTCGACGATCCTGAGACGCAATCAACTCACGGATGAGCCCTATCAAGGCCCCATCCTCTGATCCTGCTGGCTGAACTGGCTGGACTGGGGGCACTGGTTCTCCAGGAGGTGTGGCTCGGAAGGCGGCTGCTGAGGACTGATCTTGATCTTCTTGCTGTTGTTGGGCTGCTGGCTGAGCTCCTTCTGGCTGATCAACAGGAATGATGCCACTGAAGCAAATAACATCAGGGATATTAAGGAAGGACCAGGATAGAACAATGATGCAAGCATGTTATCAAGTCAGGAATCCAAGGAGATAAGAATTATGAGTGGAGATCAAAGGCGAGTACAGATTGAGACATCTATCCGGTAAACCCTCATATTTCTTGATTGACAAGACCTGCATGGGCCACCAATTAAACTGTCACGCCCCAGAACCAGAATACTGAAGAACGGGGACGTGCACAGCCAGCTACGTATAACGGAACGACAACCATCCCGCTATACGGTCACGGCTGTCTAGCTATGTGAGGGTACGCTACAAACCATCAGTCTCTTAGGGTCAAATCAAGCTATTGTCTCAATCTCAACAAGTAATGATAGTAACAAGATATCAGACCACCAAATATACAATTGTAAGGCGTCCCAAACATTACATATCCAGATGATCATGAAGCTAGTCGTACAAAATGTAAGGACTAGCAAGAGTTAAGTCATACATGATCAACCTCGAGTTGCCAATCATGATTACAGCCCGTAGGCAGATAGAAAGTAAAGTGCATCGAGCTAACAAGTGCTCGTCGGCTAAACGCCTCAAAAGAATATCAGTTAACAATACAGTGGGAGAAACAAAAGGAAAAAACCCACTCGTTGCCCGTGTTCCGTCTAGTGTTCACCATCGGGCTGGAAAGCAGGTAGATCCTTTGCTGCTGCTCCGGTATCTTGCCATACAAAACCAGCTGGGTCAGACCCCAGAAAGAGCAAGTGCCACAAAGGAGGCCACGAAATAAGAACAAAAGCCAGCAATCAGCACAATAATATAATTACATAACAAGAGACAGTAATTTAAAAAAAGGCATGATAGTTAGATATAAAAGACAAATCTTGTACAGAATCGATACAAGACAGAACATATGGAAAGGCATGACAGGATGATATACGATGAGATGACCATGGGACTATTCAGATAGCCAGGTTACAACCAGTAAACCAAACAAGGACCGGGGTTGTAACCCTTCGTCTGAACGGAACTTGGTTTCTTCCACCATTTATCGGCAAGATAAAATACGCGAATTCAAGACTTGCAATTAAACATGATTAAGGTAAAGCACGAGTAATCATGTCATGTCATGACCTTGCACAGGATCAAGACAGGACAAGAGGGACTAGACTCCATCCAATCAATCACGGCTAAGCAAGTACTACGGCTTACTACTTTAACTAACTAGGGTTATCACAGACCTGATTACTAACAAGATGCAATGAGAATTCCAAGTCCGGTTACCTGTTTGTTACTACCTGAATGCTCCCAGCAAAAAAAGAAAAAGATAGCATGATATAGCAGACACACTGTAGTAAGATACATGTGTCCTAAGGTACCACGCTCGACGGCGGGCTGGAAGTGCGCTCATCTCAACGGATAGTAACAAATCCCATGTATATATATATAAGGCCGGGACCAAAGGGGCAACAGGTAACTGGGAAATTCTCCATGAACTAATTGATCAATCTAGTCATTAACCTAGCCAGATTCAGTATGAATCCCTGACCGTGGGAACCAGGGAGTCACGTCCTAGACATGATGCAAGACAATACGAGTGGATTGCACAAGCAAGCAGGAACACCCACGGTGTCAAGACAGGTCAAGCTAAGTTATCAAGTCATGTCAAGTCAGGAGTGCGCTGCCACGGGCCACTATCAAGTTATCAAGATAATTCATGTCAGGGTACTTGTCAGGAGTGCGCCACGACGGGCCACTATCAAGTCAGGTTGGTCATGTCAGGAGTGCACCATTACGGGTCACTGTCATGTTATGCTAGTTCCTTGTCATACCGTGCCATGTACAATAGTCATTCCAACATATTAAGTAAAATCAAGTTCATGACAAAAGGCGTAAGGATATAAAATGGGCATAAAATATCTAATAAAATATCAATATACAGGGCTATAGAAGAGCCAAGCTCAAGAAATAAACAAATTCATCATAGACAAGTGGGTTGTGCAAGAGGGTCAGGGGTTGGGCTGCGCAGGGTATGCACTGCGCATAGAAGAGCTGCGCAAGAGTTGCCTTGCGCAAGGGTTACCCTTGCGCAAGGGTAGACTGCGCATGGGGTCAAAGGGCACAGGGTTAAAGGGGCACAGGGGATGTACTGTACAATGGGTCATTGTGCATGGACCAAGGGTACAGGGGCTGCCTTGCGCACTGATTGGATTGCACAATGGAGGATTGCGCAAGGGTAGACTGCGCAGAGGTAGACTGCGCAGAGTATGGACTACGCAAGATCAGGTTGCGCAGGAATGGATGGCGCAGGGTCAGATTGCGCAGAGGTAGACTGCGCAGAGTATGGACTGTGCAGGAGCAGATTGCGCATGAGCAGACTGCGCATGGGCAGACTGCGCATGAATCCATGCGCAGTCGGGTTGAGCGCAGTTCGCCAAGGGGCAAGCTGCACGGTCGGCGCTGCGCTAAAGAGCGCTGGCCGAGGGGGATGCGCAATCCAGCACTGCGCTAAAGAGCGCAGGCTGCTACTCCAGGCCGAGAAGAACACCAAGAACACCAAAAATTCAAATTTTCATATCTTTATCAAATCAAAGCCAAATCTAGATTTTCAAAGTTCTAACTTGAGTAAAATTGAATTCTCTTCCACATGGAAGCATCAAAACCCACAAAAATTCAACCAAAATAGATCAAAACTATATAAATCCGAAAATAGTTAAAACCTAGATCTAGAATAATGGAAACTCCAAATCACAAAATGTCAAGTTCTAATGTTGATCTCCATGGCCTAATCTAGCTAATGGACAAATAAAAAGTGGTTCTCATGTGGTGGCAAGGTGCACTTGCCTAATGGGTTGGAGAGTTGTGTGGAGGAAGAAGAAGAAGAATTAATGGAGGAAAATAATGAGGAGAGAGAGTGTTAGGTGGGGATTTTAATGGGGGAGGATAAGTTGTGTTGAGGGTGGAGATTAGCTAAGATGGTCCAATGCATAATAAACCAAACCAAACCAATTCCTTCTCCTATCCAAATAAAACCAAGCTCCATTAATCAGAATTAATCCAGGAATGATAAATGACAATTAAACTACAATGCTAAGTATGAAATATACCACAACTTAACTGGTCAAGAAAAATGAAAAATACTGGTCAGAAATACGATCACGTATAAAATACGTATCACGAATTTTGGGGCACTACAAGAATTAGTTTATAAACAACAGAAAATGATAAAGTATTTAGTTCATCAAAATGAATAACAAATAATAAATTATATACGTTCTCGATGGGCATGTACAAAGTAATTGGAGGCTAAGAGTTTCCTTATGTCAATCATGGTGTTGCTTGTTAACCAAGTACCCATAATATAAAATAGCTTGATAAATATCTTTGATATCCTAATATGACATGTTCTATTTTCAGCATTCACCTATGTGAATAATTTGCTTACTATTTGATGAAACTGAACTTAGCTGCATACTGAATCCTACAAATACTGATAGAGGTTTCTTAACATAAGCACTTCGAGGAACATGGGACCCTATAAATATTTTCCTCGTACAAATGTACTGTAAGGAAAAAGGTTCAATACAAGTTATGCAACAGAGGCATGTTGCTACACTAAGGTACTTACAAAAGTAAATGACCTTCCTTCTATATAAAATTATTAATCTAACATGATAATGCATAAATCACTAAACAAAAGTTCCGAAAAAAAATAATAGCAACTTACGTGCACCATTTCACTGCCACAGTTTAAACCTCCAGGTGAAATGAGAGAACCTACAAGCAAATATCGGGCAATCACCTACAACAAATTTAGATTCATAATATGAGCATCCGAATAAGAAAAATAAGGTTAGGAACATATCCACAGAACCTTATAAATTTAGAATATGAAAATTATAAATGCCCATACTATATACAGACTAGTTGTCCAACACAAGCAAAGGTAAGGCCAATGTACCTGGATCACCATGTGGAAATTTCTCCATCCTAGATCCCATACTAGATCATTGAGGCAATCGATGCTTAAACAACCCGAGTCTCACTAATTATCAAAATTTGGGGAATAAAGTTTTGTCGAACTACCTTTATAATGCCACCAACATATTCAAAAAAAAAGTGACTCGCGAAGTGATCAACCAGTAACCTGAGGCTGACGTGGTTCTTGAATACGCGCTTAGGGAGTCTCAGTCACAGCCGATTCTGCCCCTAGAATCGGAACGTTCTTGTTTCCGTGGTTCTCCTCCTGCCGGACCTGATCCCCCGCCACTTCCTCCTTTTCTTTTGTCGGGCCCCTAATTGTCCCAGAGGTCGTTCAGACATCGCGGGCTCATGTTCGAAAAGTTTCACCAGCATTGGAAGGTACGACACGGATGGGATTAGGGTTTTGCCGTATGGAAGGGTTAGGGTTAGGAGGAGTGCGGTAATGGTGTAGGAGTGCGATAATGGTGGAGGAGTTGGAGTCTCATGGAGAGGAGGGAGAACCGCCGCACATGGTTGGGGGAATTGTACTGGAGAAGTAGGGGTTTTTCTTTGGTTGAGAGTTTATTAAAGCAAAGGGTTGTCGAGTTTTAGGCTGGTTATATATTGACTCTGAGTCAACAATTTCATAATCCTAAAAATAATCGCAAATTGATATTTTTAATTTAATATATTATACTTCCTAAAATATGGAGTTTACATTCAGAAAAGTTTTTTTTTGTAGAGATATGAATTAATCTGAAATTATCTCCGGGGTACCAATTTATGAAAATTATTTAGAAAAGTCCAACTCGTCTATTGGCGTTTCCAATTTTTTTGATAGCTCTGTCATGAAAATGCTAAACCTCCTGACATTTCTTAACAAAAATGCGAGTCTTTTTTCGTACCTATAACCAGTTTTTTTAGTAAAAAACAAACATGCCCCTTGACGAATTTAAAACATATTTTATGATAGCGTTATTCTTGTTTTGGATAACTTTTTCCTTTAGTTGTGTGGTAAGTTATTTTATTTTTCTCATTATTCTTATGATTTGTTTGTATTAAAGTCTTGTTCTTTTTAACAATTTAAGAAATAACCTTAAAAGAAAACAAAAGAAAAACACTTATTATTATGTTATTTTTGTGAATATTTTATGACACAACTTGATCTCCGTCATTATCTAAACTAAATATGACCCCTAATATTAATGTGTTATTGTTAGTCTCATGTCTTATTTTTTTTCACACACGAAATATGACATTCATAAATTTAATCGTCATCTTAGAATATAAATATAAGGATGCTATCTTTTTCATTGTCATTGAAAACATTTTTTATGACGATCATTGAATGAGCCAACATTAAAAGTATCATTAATAACATTTTTAGATGAATGTCATATATAAAGTGTCATTGTTTACGATTTCTGTAGTAGTGTGGCTGCACAAGTAGAAATCAAACTCAGGTGGGTGACAAATTTTTTTGTCCACCATTGTTCCTGAGAAGTGTCCAATTCATTATCTTCTCTTTCTATATGTCCTTAAAAAATACAACAAACCAAGAATGAATACAAACCTGGTAATATGTTCTCACTCTAGTCAGTTTGTTGATTATAAACACTAGGGAACAGTGTTGTGTGCAAGGGCAGATCCAGAAATATAAACTAGGGTGGGCTAGGTGTGGACTAACTCCTACACATGTCTGGTGTACAAGATAAAGAAGAGATGAACCCATTAATTTTTACAGACCTTGGAAAAAGAAATTAACAAAAAAAACATACATACAAGTACCTTACCTTTCTAATTGCATCAATCTCATATAACAGGACATCATTAAATTGTCCTTCACTTATGCCATCCATGTATAAATACATATAAATAAGAAAATCAATAGTTTTACTAGTAGGACGGAAAGAACGTAGTATAGTGTATTGATAAGAAACATATTCGAACCTATAGATATATGATTCGATTGGTTTTTTGATTCGTTACTTCGGTAGGCAATTAATAGTTATTTGAGGAAAAAAGAAAATGAAAACTTAAGAAAATGTTTCTTACTAACAGAAAGAAATCTCCTTTAGTTATGCATAATGTACAAGTGGTATAGATCAGCGAAACAAGATATGGTCTCACTGATGGCTACTCTTGAAAACAAAGACTCCATAGTCAATTTAATAAGTTGTGAGCTAGCTAGACAATTAAGGGCATTAAAGAAATAAAGAACACTTAAATTGATGCTTGATTTCTGGTCTGGAGATTCTAGCTTTTTGTATAACTTTAGGATTTCATTTCTACTTTTCATCAAAAGAAACCAAATATGATTACATTGAATAAGTCTCCCCTGCAATTGATACAATAGCACACCAAAATAGTCCAGTTTACAATACACACGCAAAAAAATCAATTTTGTGTGCATGTTGTGTATCCGTATCGTATCATATTAGTGTCCATGCAACATAGGTACTACACCAAAAGCTCAGTTGCGAGTTTTGAGACAAATAGTTATAAAGTCCAAACTGATTAATATTATCCAATATCACCTAAAAGATATATTCTGACTATATTCATGATTTTTCCAAACACCAAAATGAAAAATTAATGAAAATTATAATTTTTCATGCCCATGGAAAAAGCAAAGAATTGATTTCCTTTCCGCAAATCAAACGAGGCACAAGAGTAAACAAGTAATTCTTTTTTTGTTTCATGATCTTATCATATGTTTTAGTTTTCATGAGCAACAAGTATTGTTAATATTGTCTACGGTCAATTTTCGTATAGTACAATCAGCCAGAATATTTCACTCAGTTTTTGCAACACCATAGGTTCCATACGGCATATACACAGGACATCCTGACTCCTCTATGCACCATCCAAAACTTTGCTTATCAATGCAGGCAAAGAAAACAAGAAAAAGCACCAAATTTTGCATGATCAGAAAAACAATTAGTACTCAAAATGCCAATTGCCATGAGAAGAAAATGAGGTCATGGCAACTTACAGAAAGCTACTACTTCTTGACTATAACTAACTCTACCACCTATATGTCATTACACGCATATATCATTAAATGAACAAAACAAGGTTGTCTCTTAATAGTCATGAACAGAAGATACAAGTATTAATCTTCAATAATGAACCAAATTGCGCTACGACAAAGGAAAGCAGAGGTATGATCACGATGGTCTGTAAAAGAAGTCTAACTGTCAGCAACAATATGGGTGTCACTCATGAATAAAAACATGTATCAATGTGCAAATATAAATAATTGACCAACGGTCTAAATTTACTATTTTTGTGAAAAGGATTTTATTGTTAAAAAATGGTTTTAATCCCATACCACATCCCCTTCCACGCCTGACTCGGTCCGACATTTCCTCAAACACCACAGCTTCACCGACCCCTAGATCACCAGCCTCATTACCAAATACAGCCCCCCATCCTCTTCGGAGACCTCGACCGGACCACAGAGGCCAACCTCCGTGCCATCTGCGACATGGGCTCCGACGAACCCGACCTCCATAAGCTAGTTATCTGCGACATCATCGCCCACGACATTGAAAGACACCTTCCCAATCGGGTTGGCGGTAGCACCACCACCACCTCCGTAAACACGGCAGCCACCATTATCATCACCATCACAACTAACACTCGTCTCCTCTCTTCTCTAACCCAAACCCAAACCCACGTACATAGGGAGAAGAAAAGAAAAGCTTTTGAGAGAAAATGTTTTTTAGAAGAAGAGAATTACCTTAGGGTTTTAGCGGGTTCCAGCGAGAGGGGGGAGACTTCCAGCGGGAGGGGGGAAGGGTTGAGAGGAAGGAAAGAGGTGGAGAAAGAAAAAATTTATGGGGTTTCCAGCTAGAGGGGGAGAACAAAGTTTTGAGAGGAAGAAAATAGGTGGAGAAAGAAATTTTTTGATGGGGTTTCCAGCGGGAGAGGTCACGGATTTGCAGAAAAAAAAAAATTTAGGAAGCCAAATTTGGGTGCCAAAATTTTCAACAAAATTTGAATGTCAAACAATAGTTTCAATCTGTCATATCTAAACCTATTATTTTTGTGAAATAGATTTTGATATTATAGTAATGTCAAAATAGTATCAAAATTAGGATATATTTTTTATTTAACTTTTTTAAAATTATTTAAAATTTTTGTTACAAGAAAAAAAAAATTTCTTTGTGACTAATACTTTTGTGTGACGTACAATTATTTGGTAACTAAAAGAAACTTTTAAGTGACAAGAATAAAATTTTAATCTTGTGGCTAATACTTTTATGTGGCAATAATAATTTCTTGTAACTACAAAAAAAGTTTTTAGTGACAACTATTTCCCTTATCACACATAACTTGTCTCTAAAATCATAATTTTATTTCAGTGACCACATTAAGTGACGACCAATAAAAACATGGTCATTAAATATTTTAATTGTGTGACGGAAAATAACAGTTGTCACAGAATCAAATTATGAGTGACAACAAAAATTATTTGTCACAAAAATATCCCTTTCAGTGACAAGTTTTACACTTGTCACAGATTACCTGTCACGGAAACCTGGATTTCTTGTAGAATTGTCATGTTCTAATGCAACAACTACTTCCTGTTGCAATACGTGGTGTGTTGCCAAAGCATGTGAGATGTGCTATTATACGAGTATGTTTCTTCTTTAATGCCCTTTGTGCCAAAGTCGTGAATGTACAAAAATTGCAAGATATCCAAAATAATCTTGTGATCACATTGTGCTTATTGGAAAAATATTTTCCACCATCATTCTTTGACATAATGGTACATCTAATAGTGCACCTTGTCAGGGAGGTCGAACTTGGCGGTCCGATTTTCTTCCGATAGATGTACCCACCAGAGAGGTTGGTCTAGTCTGAACTTTGGTTTTTATTATGTAGTAACATGATTGATGTTTGTGTAATCATTTTTATCTTTATCATTTGTTCATTATAGGTTTATGGGTGTGATAAAGGGTTATGTGAGAAATAAGAATCATCCTGAAGGGTATATTGCACAATGCTATATCGCAGAGGAAGCCATTGAGTTTTGTTCAGAATATCCAGAAGAACAACCCGCCATTGGAGTTCCTTCTACAAAGAATGAGAAAAAACCTATAGGAAAAGAAAATATCTGTGAAGTTGACCGCTTATCTTTGGACCAAGCACATCTTTATGTGTTGCACAACACAAATGATGTTCAACCTTATATCGAGTAAAGATGTCTATATTACTCTTTACTTAGTTTTATCTTTGGACCAAGCACATCTTTTTTTATATTTCGCTTTGTAATTAACAAAATTCTACTTATTACTTGATAGGGAGCACGAGGCTTACTTGAAAAAGCTGCACCCTCGTAGAGTGAAAAGTGCAAAATGGTTAGAAGATGAGCACAATCGCAGCTTTATTAGTTGGTTACGATCAAGGGTATTGATTAAGCTACTATATTTTATGTTCTACTTAGTGAAAATAAAATATTGAAGTTAGAAAAAAATGACAGGTTGAGGCTGCGCAAGAAGACCCAACTAGCAATGTCTCTGATGAATTAAAATGGATAGCTCAAGGACCTCGACATCACGTGACTAAGTTCCCAGGTTATGCAATTAATGGGTGTTACTATCAAACGAAAGATCGTGACGACGTACGAGTCAAGCAAAACGGTGGAGTGACTCTAGTGGCAAAGACTTTTCAAGTTGCTAGCACAAAGGACAACAATCCCATCATCTCAGATATGACATTTTACTGTGTTATCAAAGAATTTGGTTGCTTTACTATTTCTCCTTCCGGATTCCCGTCTTCAAGTGTGATTGGGTTGACAGCAAGAATGGTGTTAAGGTTGATGAATTTGGTTTTACATTGGTCGAGCTTGGCAGAGTTGGCTACAAGTCTGACTCTTTTGTTTTGCCCTCTCAAGTAAAGCAAGTATTTTATGTTTCTGATCAATTGGATGATAATTGGTCAATCGTTTTATCGGCTCCTCAAAGGATTTATTATGATGAAGACAATGACGACGAGGGAGTCGATTGTTTTGTTACAGATGAAACTTGCAATAAAGTATCGGATTTTGAGTCATTTGATGTTGTTGATGAATCACCCTCGACCTATTTAGGTGAAGATTGCGAGGGAACTTGGATTGCACAGTCCAAATCTTCTTGTTAAAATGTTGCTGCAAGTGAATTGTTTAAAGAAATGTTGCTGCAAGTCTGAAATGTTGCTGCAAGTGAAAATTACTCTAGTGACTCTATTTTGAGAACTGTTTCAAGAACTGTTTCATGGAAATCCCTCATCTTTATTGTTTTAATATGTGTTTTTTTTCTCAAAACTGTAGTCTATTTTGATCTCGGAGTATATGGGAGAAACTTTAGTCTATTTTGATCTAGAATTGTCTTAATATGTTGCTGCAAGCTACTATATTTTATGTTTCATGCTATTTCAAGCTACTATATTTTATGTTTTGATCCATGAGTTACTGAATATTGACTGTGAACCTAAGAATAGGGAATGATATATGGAGACGTCGAATTTGATTCAATGTAACGGGAAATTGGGTTTTGAATGTTAACTGAGATTCAAAATTATATACGAACCTGAGATTGAGTGAAAGCCTGGGATTTCGAAAATGGAAATTTGGTTTTGTGTATGTAACTGAGTTTAGATTGAACTGAGATTCAAATTGAACCTGAGAATAGAATTGATTTGAATGTTTAAACTGAGTTGGCTTGAAAAACTTGAGAATAGGGTTTCATATATCAAAACTGTGGTTGGGTTTACTTTTATAATGTTAACTGGTAATCTTAATCTCAGATTTTGTTAATTTGGTTTTGTGTATGTAACTGAGTTTAGATTGAACCGAGATTCAAATTGAACCTGAGAATAGAATTGATTTGAATGTTTAAACTGAGTTGGCTTGAAAAACCTGAGAATGGGATTTCATATATCAAAACTGTGGTTGGGTTTACTTTTATAATGTTAACTGGTATTCTTAATCTCAGATTTTGTTACTTATATCAAACCTGAGAATGGGGTTTCATATATCAGGTTTGGTCTTCTTAATCTCAGATTTTGTTAGTTGTATCTCAGTTTTCAAGCACATTTTATGTTTCATGCTATTTCAAGCACATTTTAGCAAGATTAATATGAATATAATTATGCCATTTATTTGTTACAGGCTACAAAGCACAGTGAGGATTCCGGAGAACAAAATTGTAGCCGAAAAAAAAGTAGAGCGGCATCAAAATCTAAAAAAGTTAGCAAAATCAAAGATGATGAAGAGAGGATAAAGATCATTTATAACGATGTTGGACAACCAATCGGTGAAGGAAAAATTAATTTGGAAACTTACTGCGGCATCACAGTAAAGTCCTTAGTAAAAATAACTTATCCAAATTGGCATAAAGTGCCAGAATCAGTTAAAAAGAGCTTATGGACTGCTATTCAGGTAAAAATAATGTGTGTTAGGAGTAGAGATTACTGCCCTTTGGTTTCAGTTTGAATGTTCCTTTGTATGTCATGTTTCTTGACATTGAATTAACTATGCAATGTTTGTTCCTGAGAATGCAAGGCTGTTAATATATGCAATGTTTGTTCCTGAGAATTTCAAATGTCATGTGGATTATTGATTGTGACTTGGTTTTCAAATTGATTTGAGAATTGATAAACTGTTGTGTACCCACAACCTAAGAACACTGCAATCCTGAACACTGTTCCTGAACACACATTCTCTACTGCTACTTACTGTCACTCACACTCACACACATGACACACACATTTGAGACACACTGTTATCTCTACACACACTGAGACACTCTACTGATTTTCCTAAGGATTTACACAATATTCACTCACAAACTCATGCACTTATGCAAACCTGGAACCTATGTTCTCTACCCCACACCTTCACACAAAACTGAGAATTTATATTTGAATATAGATTTGGTTTGACACTTAAGTTGTTCACTGATTTCTGATATCATATATGCATACACATGTTATACTCCCAGCCTGTCACAATTCTGAGAACCTAAACCTATCTACTACTCACTGAATTCTCTACATAACACACACACACATGTACAAACTGGAAACCTATCTACATACCACTGATACCTACACACATGGACTGTTATTTTCCAGAGAACACATGTGCAAATTCACTATTTTTCCTGAGGTTTCCCAAAACTGTCATATGCATTGATGTACATATTACACAAACCTGTGACTTGCTAACAACCTACACTACATTCACCCCCACACTCTAGCCTGTGCTGTTCACACTCACATATCCACACACACACATTTGTTTTTCCTGAGCTTTAGATTTTGTTAATTTGGTCTTGCATATATGCATTGCCTGCACATAGAGAGCTCAGGTCTGGACATCAAGTTCAGATAAGTGAACTAAGTTCAGACTTGAATTCACTTGTTCACTACACCATTGAATGCTTGAATTCAAGTCTGAACTTATTCAGACCGGAATGCTTTACATGTTATGCACTCATGTATAGATGCTGAATATTTATTTTCTGTTAATAGTCAAGCCTTTGTGTTAGCGTCCACGGCTCGGAGTTGGAGGGCATTCAAATGTCAACTCACCAAGCATGGGATTTATCCGAATGAGGGCAATCTTGAGCTTCTCAAGTACCCTCCACCAAAGTACTCAGGGATCTTGAAACAATCTGTGTGGGAGGAATTCGTCAAAAGCAGACTGTCTGCAAATTTTAAGGTTAACTTGTCAAAATTATTTTTTTATGCATAACAAGGATGACTAGGTCCCTATTATATATATCTTATTTCTTCTCTACCTTCATATGTTGTAATCATAAGAAAATGAGCAAGGAGCAAAGTGCACGGAGAGCCAAGGGCAAGTTTCCTCATCGTTTAAGCAGGAAGGGATATGCCGGTCTTAAAGAGGAGCTGGTAATGCATATTTGTATATCAGTTAACATGATTTACATGTGGACATATATATTATTATAACGTGGTTTTTTCTTTCAAAACAACAACGACAGTTGGGGGAAAAATATATAGATGACAGAAGTTTTTTTTGGACAAAAGCACGAGTTAGTAAGGACGGTACATTTACTGACGATGGGACCAAGGACGTAGCTATGAAAGTGGTGAGTATATATCGTCCAGTCTATTAAGAGGAATCCTGCTTATCAACATGCTTATATTTCTAAAACCTTGTACTTTTTATAGGAGGAATACATCAAACAAAAGGAAGATGGGAGTTTGGTGACCGAAGGAGCTTCGGATATTCTAACCTTGGCGTTGGGCACTCCCGAGCATTCGGGACGTATTCGGGGTTTGGGATTAGGACTGACACCAACGACCTATTTCAAGCTTCCAAAACGGGGAATGAAAAAAACAAAATGAACTACTCAAGTCCCAATTGGAAGAGGAGCGTAAACGGAGACAAGAATTGGTGAACATGCTAAAAGAATTTCAAGCCCAAGGAGCTTCACAAACATCTGAGAAGGTTGCTTCCAATACCAAAGGAAGTGGTAATAGGAAATATATAATGTCTCGTAAGAATGAACACGAGTCTCCTGGAAACAAGAGTCCATCTATGGTTCTAAGGTAATGCTTATTACAGTTAGTTCCATTTCGTCTAATAAGCTTTTCTTCTAATATTTTTGTCTAATATTTTTATTCTATTATGCTTTTTTATCTTCTATCTTCTTTGAAAAGGTGAAACAGAATAAAAAGTTAAGCGAGCAAAAATTCATAACATATCCTACATCAGACATTGGCATGGTAAGTACATATATTCAATACATAATCTTTATTCAACAACTTAATTATAACATGTATTAATTATATCGAGAAATAATTGTTTCTTATTTTGTTTAGGGAACCAAATGTAAGCTAGCAGTAGGCACAAAAGAAAATATTGTTGCCGAGGGAATTGTCTTTGAAGGGTGTGGACCAAATGAGAAAATTTATAATGTTGAATTAGGAGAACATAATATTAGGGTTTCAATAATGAAAGCCCTTCAACCTACTGTGAGCCTTCCCGTGCCATTTCATGGAGAAATAAAAGTTGTTAAAGATGCAATTGGGTCTTTAGTAGCTTGGCCCAAAGAGTTTATTGTTGGTGGTCTTGAGGTAATATTATTTAATGCTAGTGTCAATATCTTTTATGAAATTGTCGAAAAAAATTCAATATGCAACAGGTAAGTACTAAACCAATTGAATCTGACAATGTTCAACCTTTGAAGGTTGCTGGCTGTGGTAGGGAGATAATAGATACTTTCGGAGAGATGGTAGAAACCATTAAGGATACCGACCCTCATCTTAAAATACCATTGGAGAATGGAATGTTCGGAAGCTTTAATCCATCTTGTTATCTTTCTAAAATCATTTTGCTGGAGGTATGTAGGATGCAATGGCTAGATGTGAATCCTGTTGTTGCCTACATGAGGTAAGAAATATGAAATTTATATTCTGAAATTTTGATTTTGAGATTGACACCATATTTAACTATTCTTTTGGCTTTAGGTTTTTGCTTGATAAATTTCCAAACTCTCGGGAGCTTTTGATAATGTTCAACCCTTCTGCTATGAGTAATGCATTCAGGCCTGCAATAAGCAATCTGGTTAGAGAAAGGCTCCAAGAGGCTAAGAAAATCCAAATTTGCTTCATTCCATTCATTTACAAGGAGTAAGAAGTTTTAATCAAGTAGCAAGATTTTTCTTTCCTATTCAATAACCAATGTGCTTTATTCCATTCATGTTCCCTTTAATGTAGGAAGCATTGGATTCTAATTGTTGTTGACCTCTCTACCTTTAATGTTTACTAGTTGGACTCGCTGTGTTTTAAACCGAGAGGAGATATTAAGTTGTTTTTCAATACGTGAGTGAAATTATTATTATTATTGTTAATATTTTAATAATGTGTATATTCTGATGTTAGTATATACAATTATTTTCTACTAGTGGCCTCAACACAGCATATATTGGTGGTAAAAGATCAAATAGAAGTCCTACTTGGAAATTACCCAAGGTAATCAAACTAATATATGACTTATTATAATCATGGACATTATATTCTCTTACAAATAATATCTTCATGTAGGTCCCGAAACAACCTGGAGGTTATGAATGCGAATATTTTGTTATGAAATACATGCGGGATCTCATGGAAGACCCCTCTCCTACTATTGAGTCAAAGGTAAGTTGTTCATTAATTTAATTCTTAATTACTTTTCTAAAATTATACAAACTAATGTAACTATTTTTTGACTTTTTAGCTAAAAAAATTGGCTGAAAAATCAACATACACGCAGGAAGAAATAGATGATGTCCGATGCGAATTCATCGAATTCGTTACCAATCATATGGATACATGAGGGTCAAGGTAATATCCTTAACAAGGTCCCCTCCCTTTTACCTGCTCTCCAATTTATAGGGCATACCCTAACCTATTGGCCACATCCATATGTGTACCACACACCCTCTCTGACTAACTGATTACTAACATTTATACTGACACTCAACTGACACTAACTCTGATATTGGGTTACTGATCTCAAACTCATGTATCTAACTGATACTAAAACACTAACTCACCTCACTCTTTACTTTACTCACACGCACACACAATTCCAAAAGCACAGATACATGGAGATATCAACCCCTCATCTGAACTGAAACTGACACTTAACACTTGGACACTAAACCTCTTAGACACTTGACCGATACTTAACATTCATTCACTCATTTCCATTACTGATACGAGACACCCTAGTGTCACATGGACACAATACACTCAAGACACTGTCAAGACACTCACTAAACTATGACTGATAGTCCTACCCTCTGTTCTGTTTGTCGAACAGAAGTTAACTTCATGTATAACTTAGTTTCATTGATCTTACTATCCAATTCTCTATAGCCTATTTCCCTTGCTTACACTAGGACCTTCCTAACAATTGGATACCCTTAAGTCCAACTCACCCTTTACCAAAATCAACTGATACTCTTACTTCTAACTCTGTTCTGCGCCTATACAAGATGTTACTGTAATTGGTCAGAACATGGTATCCCCCTTATTAATCTAACCTTTGTTCACTAAAGGTGTACTATATGGGAATTGAAGGTTATTTCTTGCAAGGTACAGCAGACAAGCAGTAAAGGGAAAGAAGTATCTAGAGTATGCTTGACAACAACCCAGTACCTATCCTTCTACTGGAACACCCCTCTAACACGACACACATGGTGAAACACATGCCTATATATACCTGTCATTGACACTTATACCAACTTGACACATAAAGCTGCTTATGGATGAATCACTTATACTTGGCCTCCTAATCTCTTACACATGTAATTCCCAAGGCTGTGCCCCAGTTCTTTGTCTGCCTCATGTGCAGAGATCTCTGATACCCTACCTGTCCAATTCGACCATTGATACTCTAAGGGTACACTAAGTTTCCTAGATTGCCTGTACATGTCCATATGTGTATGTTGTTGACCTAAATTTGTTTCCAGGTCTTGCATAACTGTCATACTCTAACATAAAACAAATACTCACTCATTAACTAGCACTGGCTCACTGCTTGCGTAGGCCTATGGCCAAGAGCCTACAGAAGGTCAAGCTGGAGGGAGGGAATGAGTCCCCTGCTGCTGCTAATGTAGCCTACTGCTTTGGCCTGGCCTGCTGCCACTTGCCCTACCTGCAGGCAATAGCCTCAGGCCTTAGCCCAACATCTGCTGCATCAGTGGCCTTAGCCAACATCTGCTGCCACTTGCCTATAGCAGGTCAAGCTGGAAGGGGGGATGAGTCCCCTACTGCTGCTAATGTAGCCTACTGCTTTGGCCTGGCCTGCTGCCACTTGCCCTACCTACAGGCAATAGCCTCAGGCCTTAGCCAACATCTTTCTGATAGTTACATATATATACACAAGATGAATCTGACAAAAACTCCACACAACAGTTTCCCACAACATATGTTGAATTGTGATCTTAATGTGTGTTTTTAATCAGGACTTATACATCATTCAAGATCCTATAGTTACATATATATACATCATTATATCACATTTATTAAACCTTGTTTTATCTTTTGCAGGGTACATGTGCTGTGGACACAGGTCTTCATGTGACTAAGTTGTATGTTATGGTGTGGGATGTTTTCATGTGGATAGTTTTGATGTAAAGTGTACTAGCTATATTGGATACTCTATATATTTTTGAGAAGATGTATATATATGGCCTGAGAAATGTAGAATGATAGCTAAAGTTTACTCTATTTTGAGACAATGGAATGTACCCAATTTTGAGACAATGAAATGGAGATTAATGTTACATTTCAATGTTTTGTTGTGAATATGGTTCAAAGTGGTTGTTTTCGAATTGAATTGAGAAGTGTTTGGAATGTATAACATGCAGTATAGAGCGTTATAAATGTGATACAAATGACCAATCATAACGCTTTCAAAATGTCCTGACTTCCAACCATATTACATATTCATAACGGTTTTACAAAACTATCCATAACGCTTTGAAAATAAAACGTAGCAGAAATTAAGTCTATTAATAACATTTTCGGAAGATTTATCTATAACGCTTTGAAAAATATTTATAACACCCGATTTCATAACGCTTGGATTAAGAAAAAAAAGTGTCATAGTTCTTAATTAATGACGGTTTTTAGCCGTCATTAAAGGATATTTTTGTTATAGTGAAACATGAATGTGTACAATCACAGCATCTATAGATGTTCCCAAAATGATCACCATAATCCACAAATCCATATATCACAAATGTACTAGAAATTCTAAAACAATATCTAGGAGTAAAGCTAAACAGTCTAAACCTGAAACCTCAAGCTAAGTCGTGACTCTATCCTACTCAGCTAAGATCCCGGGCTCTGGCCCATAATGTAGAACAATGTCCTGTAAGTATACCTGCAACATATCCTAGTCAGGAGTGGAGCAAAGTACAGTTCTAGGTAATGAAGAAGAACATCATGATATGGAAATGAGTACAGGAGATCATGAAATATGAAATACAGGAAATGAACATGAAAGTACAGGAATGTAAAGTACAGGAAATAAGTACAGGAAATGAACACGAAAATATAGGTGTGTAAGCACAGGAATGTAAAGTATAGGAAATGTAACCATGAACATGAAGTACAAGACATGACATGTGCACAATGTTTGAAATACAACTAGCCTATGTGACCGGCTGGGGTGAGTACAGGAGCATGTACAGGAGTACATAAATATGGTACGGCTTAGGGTCCGTGTGCACGATGCAAGGTGTAACGCCCCAGTCCCAAAATACGTAGGACTGGGAACGTAGACATGCCAGCCGTATAATAAATATACATAAGCTGTAAAATGTAGTAGAACCATAACTAATCTCATCCACACAGAAATAAATGAATAAAAGATGTCATATAATGATAATGAATTGTCTTGATACAATATGTTGGACGGAGACAAATCCACTACCAACAAGTAATGAAAGAAATACATTGAAATGAAATGAGTTTGGCGAGCGAAGCGAAGACGATCCAAGTGCAATCATCCTCGAAGAAATAGCGATGATCACGGCTAGAGCTAGAACACCTACGAAAGACAAGAGCACACACCTGGCGAGATAACCATGTCCTCAGAGGGACGTAACAAGACACATAATATCATGCCCTAAGCTAAATAACAAAAGCTCAACAGAAAAGTATATATGACTAAACAGATAAAGGTCCTTAACCATTCTATGTGAAAATGTATTTTGAAGATAACGTTCCACACAAGGGCTCCTGAGACTAGAAATACAGCACATTAGCGTTTCAACCGAGGTACTAGTGGCATCTAGAGGAAAATAAATAAATGCACGGCACACTAGTTCTAGGGTGAGTCACTAACGGTAGCTAGAGGAAAGTAAATGCACGGCACATTTGTGTTTCAACCGAGGCACTAGTGGCATCTAGAGAAAAGTAAATAAATACACGGCACACTAGCTCTCGGCTGAGTCACAAATGGCAGCTAGAGAAAAGTAAATGTGTGAAAGCCCCTGCGCCTAATAACTGTCTTTCCCTCCCCATGCACTACTCATGCTGAATCCACACCACAATATTTCTAATAACCGCTAAGACTTCTAGGCAATTATATTAGCAGTTATATCCTAACGCTCGTCCTGTACGCACCGATGTACGGTCGGTACGCAAGTCCAAATCTATATGAGACACGTGACATCGTGACACACAGGTTTCGAGCTAATGAATGTGGCACAAACAAAGGTGGTCCCGTAACTCTAGGCCAAATGCATAAAAAAAACTAAAGTATAGTAATTTGCAACTACATATGGTTTTGAAAGAACAACTTATATGAAATAAAACATGTATGATATTGAGCATGAAATTAAACAGTGAAGGTAAGGTGTCTTGCCTGGTAGGACGCCTGGTGTACTGCAATGATCAATGTGGCACGAACTACGACTTCGGGTAACAACTACACAAGGGGACCGCTGATGGTGGTACAGACAGTTCCATCGGGTCCAGAATAATCAAGTTAGCTAGGGTCGATAGTAGCATGTACAGGATTGACAAGAGATTAGGAATAATGGGCTTAGTCACGGGCTGGAGGAAAATCGAAGAAATTTGGATAAATAACATATACGATATATATATATATATATATATATATATATATATATATATATATATATATATATATATATATATATATATATAGAAAAACTATTCATGATCCTTGAAAACTATATTTTAATTACCCAAAATATTTTAGACACTGCGTACTTGGGAATTATAAAAATAACTTATATGCATATAAAATCCATCTTAAGAAAATATACAAATAAATATATAATACCTATATTTTACCTTTAAAGCTCATAGCATATATGTTTATATAAAAAAACAACAACAGATACCATCTATAGGAACATACATTGAAATTTCTATAAGTTATTTTATAATATGAAGAACTATCTTTTTACTAGTCAAAATACCTTTAGATAAATGTCTTGGAAATCTTGAAATATCTTTTTAGGCAAGAATCTAAACTTCCGTCAAATATGTATATGTTTAGTTTAAAATTATTTTTATAATAGATCGTAATACCATAGTAATATTTTTAGGTCAAAACTATCCAAAAATATCTAGAAAATATATTTCGTTACGTTTAAAAGCCGTATTTAAAATATCAAACAATAAAATTCACTAATATTTCAAACATACAGTATACTAATTTATGAAATACCATAATGTACTTTATATATTTATACATATATTAGTACCTATCTACCTATTATACATTTATGGCCAATAAAAATAAATTTTAAACTGGCCTGGCCCAATCCACATTGATTGACCCATTTATGGGGGTTCTCTTGTAACTCCATTGATGGATGGACTTTTAAACCCAAGGAAAAAGAAAAGGAAAAAGAAGAATAAGTAAAAACAGAGAGAAGTCAGTAGAAGGAAATGAAATAGAAGGAGAGGGGAGAGAGAGAGTAGTCGAGAGAGGCGGAGGGAGGAAGTGGGGTGAAGAAGAGGGGCGAGGAAGAGAAGGGGGAGTACCAGCGGGCCCGTGCAGCGACGGAGTTGCACCGGCCGGTGGTCGGGGCGTTCGACGCGGTGGCGCAAGATCCGCGGTGGAGGATTTGCTCGGCGCTGAGAGGCTGGAGGCTATGCAAGGATGGATCGTGTGAGGCTCCAGTGCAGCAAACGCGGCGGCGGAGGCGCCGATCTGGGCTGTGAGGTCAGGACGGAAGGGAAGGGGCGAGCGCGGTGGCAGAACGGAGGGTTCACGGTGGCGCGGGCAGCGCGCTCGCCGACGCGGGGAGGCGCGCGACGGGGACAGTAGCTGGGCGCGGCACGCCAAGGAGGAGACGGTGAGTTTAGGGTTTAATATTTGGGGTTTCGGTTTATGGCAATACGATTTGGGTCGGTGTCGGCTGCGGTGGTTTGTGGCTGTGGCCGTGGAGGAAGCACGGCGCGATACGACGGTCGGCTGCGCGCTAGGCAGAGCGGTTCGCGACGGCGGCACAGTTGCTGCTGCGAGAAGAGGGCTCTGCGAGTGGAGGCGCACGCTCTGGTGAAGCGGCAAGGAGGGTCATGGTCGGCGGTGACCACTGGCCACGTGGAGGAGTCGCAGCGACAATAGTGGCACGACGAGGTATGGGTTAGGGTTTGGCTAGGGTTTTTCTTTTTCCCTTCTTTTTATGGTGGTGGTCCTGTTGGTAGCCCCGGTGGCCGCGGTTATGGTGGTGATATGGGTGGTGGTAGGCGACTTTCCGGCGAGGGCGGTGGAACAGACCAGATCTGGTCGTGCTCGGATTTGGTCGGGAGGCTGTAGGGGTGTAATGGTCGGGTTGGGCATGGTTCGACTTAGGTCAGTGGAGGCGGGTCGAGGAGTTGGCGGTTCACGTTGTGGGGTCAACATCGGAGACGGGGTGGTACTGGAGTAACAATGAAGTGTTGGTGGTTGGGGAACGACCGATGCGGCGGAGGACATGGTAGTCTCAAGGAAAGGCTAGTCGGGTGGTGGAGGAAAGGAGGAGGGGATGGAAGCCTTGTCGGAGTTCGAGGGAACGTCGACGGAAAATTAGGATTAGGGTCTGTGGATTTGGAATTTGTATCGGAGTTGTGTCCGACACAAGAATTAGGATAGGAATTTGGTGTCTGGGGTGTCGGACACGAGAGAAAATAATGTAATTGTAAAAATAAAAATAGTGGAAAGAAAAAATATGGACACGAACACGAACACGATGCACGATGTTATGGAAAAATAATTTTAGAGGAAATTATGAATGGTAGAAATATATGGATGAGTACCTCTCCTTATATAGGAGGTGGGAATTCCCTGTTGGATAAGGATTAGGATATATTTAAACCACATTTAGATAATTCAATTTAAATCAATAAAATCAAATCTAAATTTTAACTAAATTCCAAATTTAAATCTAGATAATCTAAACTCAAATTAAATATATTTTCTACCTTTAAACTTTTTAAATTAAATCCCTAAAATCAAATCGAGATTTAAAATGGCCACAAAAATTTCCAAATATGTTTTCCAAAAATATCTATAATAATAATTTCAAAAATAATAAATATTTTTAAATATCTTTTTGAATAATAAAATATTAATTTCAATAAATTCGAAAATGGAATTATATATGAATTCAAATTCATGTACCTCATGTGCAAGGAATATTTACATAAAAATAGTTTTCTAAATTATCACTATTTAATAAGCTAGCCTTTTATAAATAAATAAAAGTATTAAGTTTTGGCTATCTTGATACTTTTCACAACTTTAAGTAAAATACAAATACAAATAATTATTATATATATTAATTTGAAACTATAAAAGTAGAAAAATATTTTTCTAAAAATATGTACGCTCGCACATATTCGCACTCGTCGAGCAATTACGAAAAATAAATTTTTGCGCGCGATGTGCAATGCAACTACGCGACGTATAAATACAAAAAAAAATCAATACCAAATTTATAATAAAAATAGTAGAAATTTAGGAGTTTTACATCCTACCCAACTTAAAAGAATTTCGTCCTCGAAGTTTAGAATTAGTAGGGGTGAGAAGGCACAAAGGGGTAGCGATGAGGAAAAATTAATTCACAATGTTCAACACAAGATGCATTAGAAAATCGTTATTTAGATAAATACGAAAATAATCGTGGATATGGCTAATTAATGCGAGAGTGAAAATGATCAAGGGTTAAAGTTTAATCAAGATACCTGCAATGAGGAATGGTATGGTATCATGAGAAAATAAATTAGAGACCTAGAAGATATAATTTCTTGAGAGTAGGTTGAGAGCACGATTAAGAGAACGAATTTGATTTACTCCTAAATTAAGCAATTAGAAGGTCATGATAGTAAATATAGGGTCGAGAAAAAAAAGGACGAGTAGTTTAGGATAAAGATATAGCAACATCGAGTGAGAATGGTCATAGTCGATAGAAATGCTAGAGGAAGTTCTAGTATAACGCCTTCGTCCTTCTAAAATAGGTGAAGGCGAAAGCAATATAGAGTTCGAAGGAGGTGTTATCGAATATGAATACGTGGTTCAAAGGCGACCGAATAACTCAAAAAGAGTTGCCAAGGCAGTCGCGGATGGGACTCTAGAGGACAAGTTTAGCTATGTCCCCATCCACGTAGAATAATAGACAAAAGCGAACCAAAGTGCACTTGGTTGATCAGACCATCATGTACCGATTCTGATTAGAGAATATGTTAGTGAGCGGCCGCTCAATATCATATGCCTTGATCAAGCTCGATAAAAAAATTAGCTTGCAAATACTAGGCTATATTAGCATCATTAGTCTAGATAGTAGTACAGAGGCACGATGGTAGATGAAATAAGAACAAATATGAATAGTCTAAGAGTCATGAGAATCTAAGTCTTGTTTATTCCTATACAATCATTCTACGGTTTTATTGTCCAAGGTTTGGTTGACCAAGTGGGCTAAATTTCTCTAGTCTCTATAGTCTAGATAATACTATTTATATTCTCTTTAATGGTCAAGAGTGTGTGTCGGGTCGTAGGGTCTTCTACCCAACTTAAAAGAATTAAGCTAAGGGTGTTTGGGACATTTAACTAGTAGGGTCAATCTCTAGCAAGCACAAAGGAAGGATAAGGATAATGGTAGAAGGAATCAAGTAAGATGCAATCGATGAGTCGAACGGTAGTTCGAATAGGAAATCAAGGAAAGAGATCGAGTATGTGGATGAGATCCTAGATTTCTAATCCTATACGCAGGCTTGCTTGGTACGGTAAAGTAACCAAACAATTTATTGAGACCTGCATGGGCCACCACAAAAACATGTAACGCTCCAGTCCCAAAATACGTAGGACTAGGAACGTAGATATGCCAGCCGTATAATAAATATACGTAAGCAGTAAAATGCAGTAGAACCATAACTAATCTCATCCACATAGAAATAAATGAATAAAAGATATCATATAATGATAATGAATTGTCTTGATACAATATGTTGGGCGGAGACAAATCCACTACCAACAAGTAAGGAAAGAAATACATGGAAATGAAATGAGTTTGGCGAACGAAGCGAAGACGATCCAAGTGCAACCATCCTCGAAGAAATAGCGATGATCACGGCTAGAGCTAGAACACCTGCGAAAGACAAGAGCACACACCTGGCGAGATAACCATGTCCTCAGAGGGATGTAACAAGACATATAATATCATTCCCAAAACTGAATAACAAAAGCTCAACAGAAAAGTATATATGACTAAACAGATAAAGGTCCTTAACCATTCTATGTGAAAATGCATTTTGAAGACAATGTTCCACACAAGGGCTCCCAAGACTAGAAACACGGCGCGTTAGCGTTTCAATCGAGGTACTAGTGGCATCTAGAGGAAAATAAATAAATGTACGGCACACTAGTCTCTCGGGTGAGTCACTAACGACAGCTAGAGAAAAGTAAATGCATGGCACATTTATGTTTCAACCGAGACACTAGTGGCATCTAGAGAAAAGTAAATAAATGCACGGCACACTAGCTCTCGGCTGAGTCACAAATGGAAGCTAGAGAAAAGTAAATGTGTGAAAGCCCCTGCGCCTAATAACTGTCTTCCCCTCCCCATGCACTACTCGTGCTGAATCCACACCACGATATTTCTAATAACTGCTAAGTCTTCTAGGCAATTATATTAGCAGTTATATCCTAACGCTCGTCCTGTACGCACAGATGTACGGTCGATACGCAAGTCCGAATCTATATGAGACACGTGACATCGTGGCACACAGGTGTCGGGCTAATGAATACGGCACAAACAAAGGTGGTCCCTTAACTCTAGGCCAAATGCATAAAGAAAAACTAAAGTATAGTAATTTGCAACTACATATGATTTTGAAAAAACAACTTATATGAAATAAAACATGTATGATATTGAGCAAGAAATTAAACAGTAAAGGTAAGGTGTCTTGCCTGGTAGGACGCCTGGTGTACTGCAATGATCAATGTGGCACGAACTGCGACTTCGGATAACAACTACACAAGGGGACCGCTGATGGTGGCACGGACAGTTCTATCGGGTCCAGAATAATCAAGTTAGCTAGGGTCGATAGTAGCATGTACAGGATTGACAAGAGATTAGGAATAATGGGCTTAGTCACGGGCTGGAGGAAAATCGAAGAAATTTGGATAAATAACATATACGATATATATATATATATATATATATATATATATATATATATATATATATATATATATATATATATATATATATATATATATATATATATATATATATATATATATATTTTATATATATAAATATATAAATATATATATTTAGAAAAACTATTCATGATCCTTGAAAACTATATTTTAATTACCCAAAATATTTTAGACACTGCGTACTTGGGAATTATAAAAATAACTTATATGCATATAAAATCCATCTTAAAAAAATATACAAATAAATATATAATACCTATATTTTACCTTTAAAGTTCGTAGCATATATGTTTATATAAAAAAAACAACAGATACCATCTATAGGAACATACATTGAAATTTCTATAAGTTATTTTATAATATGAAGAACTATCGTTTTACTAGTCAAAATACCTTTAGATAAATGTCTTGGAAATCTTAAAATATCTTTTTAGGCAAGAATCTAAACTTCCGTCAAATATGTATATGTTTAGTTTAAAATTATTTTTATAATAGATCGAAATACCATAGTAATATTTTTAGGTCAAAACTATCCAAAAATATCTAGAAAATATATTTTGTTACGTTTAAAAGCCGTATTTAAAATATCAAACAACAAAATTCACTAATATTCCAAACATACAGTATACTAATTTATGAAATACCATAATGCACTTTATATATTTATACATATATTAGTACCTATCTACCTACTATACATTTATGGCCAATAAAAATAAATTTTAAACTGGTCTGGCCCAATCCACATTGATTGACCCATTTATGGGGGTTCTCTTGTAACTCCATTGATGGATGGACTTTTAAACCCATTGAAAAAGAAAAGGAAAAAGAAGAATAAGTAAAAACAGAGAGAAGTCAGTAGAAGGAAATGAAGTAGAAGGAGAGGGGATAGAGAGAGTAGTCGAGAGAGGCGGAAGGAGGAAGTGGGGTAAAGAAGAGGGGCGAGGAAGAGAAGGGGGAGTACCAGCGGGCCCGTGCAGCGGCGGAGTTGCACCGGCCGGTGGTCGGGGCGTTCGACGCGGTGGCGCAAGATCCGCGGTGGAGGATTTGCTCGGCGCCGATAGGCTGGAGGCTGTGCGAGGACGGATCGTGTGCGGCTCCGGTGCAGCAGATGCGGCGGCGGAGGCGCCGATCTGGGCTGTGAGGTCAGGACGGAAGGGAAGGGGCGAGCGCGGTGGCGGAACGGAGGGTTCACGGTGGCGCGGGCAGCGCGCTCGCCGACGCGGGGAGGCGCGCGATGGGGACAGTGGCTGGGCGCGGCATGCCAAGGAGGAGGCGGTGAGTTTAGGGTTTAAATTTTTGGGGTTTCGGTTTATGGCGATGCGATTTGGGTCGGTGTCGGCAACGGTGGTTTGTGGCTGTGGCTGTGGAGGAAGGACGGCGTGATACGACGGTCGGCTGCATGCGAGGCAGAGGAGTTCGCGGTGGCGGCACAGTTGCTGCTGCGAGAAGAGGGCTCTGCACGTGGAGGCGCGCGCTCTGGTGAAGCAGCAAGGAGGGTCGTGGTCGGCGATGACCACTGGCCACGTGGAGGAGTCGCAGCGGCAATAGTGGCACGACGAGGTATGGGTTAGGGTTTGGCTAGGGTTTTTCTTTTTCCTTTCTTTTTCTGGTGGTGGTCCTGTTGGTAGCCCCGGTGGCCGCGGTTATGGTGGTGATATGGGTGGTGGTAGGCGACTTTCCGGCAAGGGCAGTGGAACAGACCAGATCTGGTCGTGCTCGGATTTGGTCGGGAGGCTGTAGGGGTGTAATGGTCGGGTTGGGCTTGGTTCGACTTAGGTCAGTGGAGGCGGGTCGAGGAGTTGGCGGTTCACGTTGTGGGGTCAACATCGAAGACGGGGTGGTGTTGGAGGAACAATGAAGTGTTGGTGGTTTGGGAACGACCGATGCGGCGGAGGACATGGTAGTCTCGAGGAAAGGCTAGTCGGGTGGTGGAGGAAAGGAGGCGGGGATGGAAGCCTTGTCGGAGTTCGAGGGAACGTCGGCAGAAAATTAGGATTAGGGTCTGTGGATTTGGAATTTGTGTCGGAGTTGTGTCCGACACAAGAATTAGGCTAGGAATTTGGTGTCTGGGGTGTCGGACACGAGAGAAAATATTGTAATTGTAAAAATAAAAATAGTGGACAGAAACAAATATGGACACGGACACGATGCACGATGTTGTGGAGAAATATTTTTGGAGGAAATTGTGAATGGTAGAAATATATGGATGAGTACCTCTCCTTATATAGGAGATGGGAATTCCCAGTTGGATAAGGATTTGGATATATTTAAACCACATTTAGATAATTCAATTTAAATCAATAAAATCAAATCTAAATTTAAATTAAATTCCAAATTTTAATCTAGATAATCTAAACTCAAATTAAATATAAATTCTACCTTTAAACTTTTTAAATTAAATCCATAAAATCAAATCGAGATTTAAAATGGCCACAAAAATTTCCAAATATATTTTTCAAAAATATCAATAATAATAATTTCGAAAATAATAAATATTTTTAAATATCTTTTTGAATAATAAAATATTAATATCAATAAATTCGAAAATGGAATTATATATGAATTCAAATTCATGTACCTCATGTGCAAGGAATATTTACATAAAAATAGTTTTCTAAATTACCACTATTAAATAAGCTAGCCTTTTATAAATAAATAAAAGTATTAAGTTTTGGTTATCTTGATACTTTTCACAACTTTAAGTGAAATACAAATACAAATAATTATTATATATATTATTTTGAAACTATAAAAGTAGAAAAATGTTTTTCTAAAAATATGTACGCTCGCACATATTCGCACTCGTCGAGCAATTACGAAAAACAAAATTTCGCGCTCAACGTGCAATGCAACTACGCGACGTATAAATACAAAAAAAAAAATCAGTACCAAATTTATAATAAAAAATAGTAGAAATTTAGGGATTTTACACGAGGCCTAAGCTATCTACATGAATATGGTAACCGGGGTTTGGTCACATAGCTAGTGTATTTTCCCCTCCCCGACACAAGTAGAAGAACAGAAAATACAGGAGTACAGGATATCGTGTCATGACGTGTTATAAGAAGAGTACAAGATATGTAAATGCACAAGACTATAGAAAAGTGCTTGCCTTGCTCCGGGTGATCAAGGGTAGGAAATAGAACTGTAAGTCCACCTGGATATGGATATAAGTTGGTTACTATCTAATCAATGATACCAGCTAATTATCTCTTTTCTATCACTATACTAGTTTCCTAAAGATTTATTAGTAAAAATATTATAGGAGAAGAGTTAAAATCTATTTAGCAAAATATGTTAGAGATTTTAGCATAATGAAATATCTACTAGTTAACTATGTAACATTATTTTTAGACAAAATTTTAAAGTCAATAACTTGAACAATTTAATTAACTACAATGGTTCTCTCCTGGATCAAAATAGACTCAACCATAGTTAGGCCTAGAAATCATGTGTTCAAAAGAACCAAATAAGGAATTGGCCTAACACACCAGTAATCCTTCAAACAAGGCTTACTCCAATTGTCAAAGAAACAACACCACTTAACATACACATTTGAACCCCAAATCAACCGGCTACTCCACATCAACATGCTAACAACTCACCAACACACCAAGTCCAAATATAATACCCAAGCTCAACACAAACCTAGTTGAATCCTACAGTCCCAACAACTATGTATAACCAACACAACTCAAAGATTATCAACATATGAACACAAGAGTCCTGCACACATCAGCCTCTTCCAATATGTGTTATTACACAGGTTTACCACAACCAATCCTTGTTACTACTCTACAGGCTAGCCCATCAAGACTCACCACTCCAGTCCAAACTAGAGGTAATAGTAGAAACATTCAAACCAAACTCATTAACTATTTCCAAAACCGAAAATTAAGAAGACCAAAAATAATTGTTCAGTTCTTCATATGAAAGAAATTAAAAATTCAATATACAAACAGAACTAAGAAATCCCACCAATTCATTTTTACAAACTAGGAATTAGTAATCCAAACCCAGCAATCTCATGCATAGAGTTCACTCCTTTTATATTGATCGAATTCAAATCGACTGCAGCTACGCGCCAACACTGATACTTAGCAATTGACACGCACACACACGCCTCCACATCCAACTAGCAGACACCAACTAAGGACACGAACAGAGCAACCCGAACACAAGTTCACCCCTGGGACACAACTCAGAAACACGAACACTGTCGAGTCCACCTGAACACACACGTACACTCGAAAAATGAATGCAACCGGACACAAGTCAAGGGACACAAACATTAACTAGACACCAGAAGAATTTGAACAAAACAGAGTAATGAAGCGGAAGTTTACCTCGAAGAAATCCATCCCGGAATTTGGAGATTCGATCGACAACATCGGACACAGTCCGATCTACTCTCCCAGAGCGAAACAGAGTACACAGTCGATCAATCCAACTTTCGATCGGAGTTCACGAACAACGTTTGAGGATGCCGAGTTCTTGTTGAGGAAGACATTGATCAGTCATTCTCCAACAGCGGGTCCATGCCGATCTCGAGGCAGGAATCCCGATCTGATCGATCAATTTGATAGAGATTTCTACAGAGAAACTCATCCAATAAGAAGGAGAGGAAATGATCTTAGATCAATCAATCGGGATCCATAGTTAGCTCAGGTGTCGATCAAGACTCACCGAGCGACTTGTCGAATGATCCGAGCAACTGGAGGAATCGTTGTCCCATCGTCGAAAAACTGCGGAAGAGTCGTTTGTCACTGTCGTCGTCAACGTAACGCACATTCGTCGAGAACTCGTCAACATAGAGAATCGATCGCAGCTGTCCTCCATAGAGTCGTCGAGAAAGAGAACAGGGAACAACCGCCGCTGCTGGCCGTGCGCCGTCGAGAAGAGCTTCTGGTAGTGGTGGTCGTCGAAATCGCCACTCGCCGGGAACTGATCCGCGCGTGGTGGAGAGTCATCATCGTGCTGGAGAAGGAGTAGTCGGAGAAGATCCTCGGTAGAGGACGTCACACCGTGGTCGGGAAGAGGTCGCTGCTGTCGCCGGGGAGATCAATCGTCTAGCTGTCGCTGGAGAAGCAACCCACCACCGTCGCCATCGCCGACTTCGAAGAAAATAGGGTTAGGTTTCGGTTTGGATTTGGGAAAGAGTAGCTCGAGAATTCACCTCTCCTCCAAACTTCGGTTATATAAAAAAGAAAGCAACTTTGCACAAACCCCCCCACTCCAGATAATTACAAATAACTCAGGAAAATTCCAGAAGGCCCCCTTTTCCTTTTCATTATTTACAGGAACTGATGAAAATCAGTTAGAAACTTTGAAAAATGGGGGTCCACTAAGTTTGTTGTAACAAACTTTCAAATTTAAAAAAATTCCTACTCCTATTTAATTCCCTCCAAAAATATAAATCACAATATTTATTATTTAAAACTAAACTTATTATTTTTATTAGAAAACTATAATTTCTCAAAAATTGGAAAGTGGGGTTACAAATTTCTCCCCCTGAAAAATTTCGTCCTCGAAATTCGAAGACCCACAAAATAAGTCTCAGTAAATCACAAAAGAGATTCAAACACAAGTCATTTTTTGAAATCAGATTTTTTTTTGAATACTAGAATACAATCAAGCAAACACGTTAGGATAGCGCTCTCGCATCTCAACTTCGCGCTCCCATGTGGACTCTCCCGGAGAGTGATGTGTCCTCATGACTCGAACAAACGGTATAGTCTGGTTCCGCAGGCGCTTCTCCCTCCGATCAAGGATCTCCACTGGCTGCTCCTCGTAGGTCAAACTCGGACCCACCTCTAGCTCTGAGTAGACCACTACGTGGCTCGGATCTGGAATGTAGCGTCGAAGCTAGGACACGTGAAAAATATCATGCACTTCTTCCAAGCTGGCTGGAAGCGCTAGTCGATATGCGACCCCGCCAATCTGTGCCGTCACGTCGAAGGACCCGATGAATCTCGGACTGAGCTTCACGTCTCTGCCAAAACGAATAATGCCTCTGGTCGGCGAGATCTTCAGGAACACTCTGAGCCTTGAGACCAAGTACACACAAGAAGTTTGAGATATCATGCTTTGACAAGGATCGAGGATCAAACAGTCATGAGGTGGAATGAATTTCAATTACAACTTAGAGGATAAATCGTGAGGCACGATCTTCTAGGCATGATTGAAAGTTTAGCACGATAGGAGAATCACTGTTAGATAGGTATGATCAGATCAAAATTTAGACAAAACATGATCAGAATATAGATATAATAAAATCTAATAGGAAGGAATCCAGGTCTAGGAAGTCAAATGATCCGACAATAGAATGCAAAAAGAGAATTTGCATCGTTCGATTTAAAAAATCAGATGGAACTACTCAGGAGTAGTATCAAATCAAAGAAAACGTGCAAGGATTTGTGATTCTCTGTAAGCCCCCTCATTTTTGGATCTTATTTTTAATTATTTTTAATTATTTTATATAGATATTTTAATTTATTAAAGTCAATAATGACTATGTTAGTAGTTTACTGTAGCTTTGATTTTGGAAGCACAACAAATATTGTTTTCTCAAATCCAGTTCCATATTTGAATTCTAGACTCGTCCACCTTGAGTTTGATATATCATGTCCCATCCAATTTTGCTTTTCAACATTCCTTTGACTTTGCGCAATTTCGGTCCAACTTAGGCCAATTTGAGCCATTGACGTAATTTTAAGCCAACTTTCAATTTAATTGTTGGACTTGACATAGATCGAAACCGTATGACCTAATATATGGTTTTAATCCATTTTGAGTCAATAATGCACATGCCTAGAGTGTACTATCTAATCGAGTTCTCATGGGCTACTTATTTACAAATGGCACATGAGACTCATTAAATTGATTTTTGGGTCCAATTTGACTAGTAAAGCTACTCGGACCCTAACCTAGTCAACCCTACTAGTTAGAGCCTAACTAGGAGTACCAAAACCAAGTATACATATATTTAAGAGAATATTAGAGGTTTAATTGTAGCCATATGTAATATTCCCTTATATATTTGGCTTGGTCAAACATCTAACCAAAATAGGAAACCTATTAATAATAGTATGATTTGGAGAACCAAATCAAATCCAAATTAGATCAAACCAAATCCCATGCCCTAATAGTATAAATACAAACCAACCTAATCTTTTCCTCTCTTCATAACCACCCACTACTCCACAAATCCCCCCAAACCTAGCGGCCACCACTCCAAACCCGAAACCCTAGCTGACCCCCCTTTCTTCACAAAATATAATTTCTCCTCGATTTCTCCGCCAACCACCACCACTTGGACGTCCCTCTCAACATCCCCTTCCACCCTAGCAACTGTAGGAACAACCTTGCGGCTGTTAAAGGGGTGCACGACGCGCTACTTGGGCCGAAACTCCGTCGAATCAAAGTCTGAAACGTCACAGCAGGTTAGTCGACTTGTAGATGATGTTTCATCCACTTTTTCTCATTTGTTTCTCCTCAAACCAAATCTAAGAGTTACCTTTGTATGTCTACTCCAACCTCTAATCGCTGGATCTCCTAGTTCCAAGCGGTTTGTCCGTGGCGTTGATTCTACGACAAGGTATCCAGAACTGACAAATTCTGTTGCGGGCCACTTTTCGCCTATCTAAAGTCAGTTTTTAACCCTTTAGGGGGCGTTTGTTACGCTGTATTTTTTTTATTCCCGAGAAAATTTAAGATAGAAATCTATTACCACGTTTGTTTGGCTTATAAAAAATTTATTCCCAGGAATTATAAATACCCTGGTAAATAGTTTACCCACAAAATATGGAAATTATATCCCTTGAGAATAGGTGGATTTTTTTTTGCCCGGGCAAAAAAAAATTGTCTAAATTTTTTTCTTCTTTTTTGATCAATTTTGATTAGTTTTGAACTTTTTTTTTTGTCGTTTTTATCGTTTTTTTGTCGTTTTTATCGTTTTTTGTCATTTTTTGTCGTTTTTACCATTTTTGTCGTTTTAAGCGATTTTTTATCGTTTTTACCCATTTTTCGTCTTTTTTGTCACTTTTGATTATTTTTTTCTGTTTTTACCCAATTTTTTTTCCTTTTTGTCGTTTTTTTTTGTCAATTTTTGTCGTTTATTGTTGTTTTTGTAGCTTGTTTGGTTGTTTTTACCAATTTTTAGTCATTTTTGTCGCTTTTTGATCATTTTTACTGATTTTATGTCAATTTTTGTCATCTTTGTCGCTTTTACCGATTTTTTGTCGTTTTTTTGTCGTTTTTTGGTTATTTTTGTCGTTTTAACCAATTTTCTGTTGTTTTAAACCGATTTTTTGTCGTTTTTAACCGATTTTTGTCATTTTTTGTCGTTTTAAAACCGATTTTTTGTTGTTTTTTGTCGTTTTTGCCGCATTTTGGTTTTTTGTCGTTTTTACCGATTTTATGTCGTTTTTGTCGTGTTTTGGTTATTTTTGTCGTTTTTACCCTTTTTTGTTATTTTTTGTCGTTTATACATTTTTGTCGTTTTTTGGTCATTTTTGTCGTTTTAACCGATTTTTGTCGTTTTTCATCATTTTTGTCGTTTTTTGTTATTTTGTCGTTTTTACCGATTTTTTGTCGTTTTTACCATTTTTTTCGTTTTTACCGATTTTTTTTTCGTTTTTACCGTTTTTTATATTTGTTTACTTTTTTCGTTATTATTTTTTTTATTTTTTTTCGGGAATATTTATATTGTCACCAAACATGGAAATGTAATTTTCCAGGAAATTTAATTCCTTGGAATTTGATTCCCGGGAATATAGAATTTTCGACTATATAGTATTCCGCATACCAAACGCCCCCTTAATATTTTTATTCAGAATCTAGACGTCGATACCTTTCCGACGCATATCTGAAAGTTAGGTTTCGCATCAGTTTGCTATTTTTAAAAATTCATGACATTTGTCGTATCACCGAACTCCAAAAAATTTTGTTTTCCTTGTGTCCAAAAGTGTCAAAACTCCATGAATCTATATTAAACTTCAAGTTGTGCAAAGTCTAACATTATTAGTACTATTTTAACTAATTTCTAGAATTTTTACAGAATTTATTAATTTTATTTAATCATTGTTTCGGGGCTAAATTAATGGGTCGATTTGAGGAAGTCATGTGTGGCATTGACATAAGACCACTTGTGAAAGGGTTTTACTATTAAAATTATATTATAGCAATATATAAGTTTTTATAGATAAATTCTAGAATTTAAATATGTTATTTACGAGAGGTTTTGTTACCTATATGTACTTATATAATAGATGTAGTGTCGTAACAACGTTATAGCAACTAGGAGGCGTAGATACTCATATATAATTTATATATGGTGTGTTTATATAGAATATTAAATATAGTGTATTATTAAAGGTGAGCTTGGGAGGATCGACAAGGACACCGAAGTTGGACAGGCTTACCCTAAGACAGCAGTTACAGCATTTGGAGACTGTTGTGCGAGTTGACCGTTCGTAGCTCATTGAGTGGTTTGTAGTTCGATTTTCTCAGCTCAGGACAGCAGGCGAGTACATTCTCTGATAGTTTTCATTATCTTGATATCTACTATATCCGATTCAGTTGTAGTGTTTTACTTGATTCTCGACACGATGGTACACGGACTAGTATACGTCGAATCCTGTCATGAGATGTCATTCATGAGTTACTTGGTATACTGGTACATTGTTCGATCTTGTTTCTTGTACTTGTATAGATGCCGATTCCTAAAGGGATTTGCTACCCTCTTAGAGAATCTTGTGTCATGACGTGTTATGTCCGGATCCATATACTATTCGGGGGATGGGGAGTTATTAGTGGTTATGTGATCATTACCCCTACTTGTTTGTTACCTGTGCATAGCTCCACCCTCACCACACGTAGGGTGTAGCCTGACCTTATACTACTTGTGCATAGCTTTCTATTTTGGCCGGCCTGATCCCTATACTATTATACTATTTGTACATAGCCGGTCAAATGGAACAGCCTGATCTTGACCCAAGCCGATCACATAACGCTCTAATATCTCATGGCACTTTCTTTTATGATTACATTCATACCTCAGTTTACTTTCCAGTATTTATATTCCAGTTTTATCTTATATCTCACACATGACATAATATCCAGTTCTCCTGTACTGTTTACTTTCAGCCTTGATATTTCATCTTGTATTTCATTATAACTGTCTCTTATAGTATTTGTCAATTCACATGGAACTGCTGTTGGCATTTGTACTTGCTCATATCCTGACAGGATAACCCTCGTTGTTTTTCAGAGGATTTAGATGCAGATTTGCCGACCTACTACGGGTTTGGCTTGGAGCCTACGCTCAGGACCAGCCTGTGGACCCGGTGCTCGTAGAGGATACACCGCCAGTAGTGACCTAGTTACCTAGATTTGTCTTAATTACATTCCAGTTTGATACTTTGAGACTTGTAGTATTTACTTTGGGATATTATTTTATGTGTTAGATTCTGAACTTGTGATTGTGGCTCGGTACTATTTCAGACTATTTACTTCATCTTATCTTTATTTTTATCATCGTGCTTATCTCCCTTAGATTATGTGATTGAGTTGTATTCCTCCGTGCGGAGATGACAGATTATATTGTTGTGTCTTAGATTCTATATGTTCTAGATGACCTTTACAGCGTTCTACCGCCGATACTGCGGCGTAGGCTGGACGTACCCACGTGCTCGTGCCCCTAAACAGGGTGCGGGTCGTGACAATCTCGAAAACCAATAATCATATGAAAAGGGAATATAGTCTCCATGGTATCTAAGAACATATAGGTATTTAAAATTACTTTGCTTAGAATCCCTACCCCGCCAGTATATATCTTACTGTAGTGGATTTTCGGCTCCGTGACTCGAATAACAATATGTCACCGAATATTCTATCAACTTTAATCATTGATGAAGCAACTCGAGAGATTCAAGATATGAAGAATATGACAAGGTCTCAATAATATTCAAAAACCTATGAATGTTTGAATTCACTTCAACTTAGAATTCATGCCTCGCCAGTGCGCTGCTGGCTGCAGTGAACCCTCGGTATCTGTAATCCAGATAATGACTGTAGCGCACAATTGCCACGCCCCAATAGATCATCGAATAGTCTCTCAACCTTATCCATAGGGATTTCAAAAGAAGTTTCAAGGGATCCAAAATGAGTTTCAATAGTCCAAGTCACAATAATGGTGAGGTTATCTGTCTGTTAGAATATAAGGATTTATTAAGTACTAAGAAGCAACAAGGGATTCATTCAAGGTGTAGTGAATGCTAAAAGAAATAACAAGGAGATTTTTTTTTAATCTTGAACAGGGAACGAAGTTTTAAATAGTAATCGGAATTTCAAATGGCAACAACCCGATGTAGGGAACAAAATCTCAAAATAGATAACAAAGTCCTGGATAGTGATCAGGAAGCAAGGTATAGAATAGAAACAAAATTTTTGAAATAAGGAGCAATTCTCCTATTCGAAAACAGAGTTTAACATAATCTCGAGTAACAACAAAATCTCGAACAGATCTACAATAGGAAACAAAGTCGCAGGTAGAAAATAATTCTCGAACAGAAAATCTCGAACAATGAGCAAGATCACGAATAGTGAATAGAAAACATAGTATCAATTAGCGAATAGGAAACAAGCATCAAATGGTGGATATGAAACAAGCGGAATCTCAATAAGAAACAGGGTCAACCGAGTCGTGAACAGAAACAAATTCTTGAACAGGAATGAGTCAGGAATAGGAAACAAAACTTAATAGGATATAAGTCAAAATCTCAACATAGAAAACGAACCTTCAAACGAAACCTCGAATAGGAGCAAGACTCAAACCCAATTTTGAAAGTGAACAAGGTTTCGAATAAGAAATAAAATCATGAATAGAAGATAGAATCTCTCAAACAATATCTCAAATACGGGCGGAATCTCAAATAAGTCCTGAATAGAACAAGGTTAGAACCAACTTCTCAAATAGAAATCAATTTGTAGAAAACTAAGTCATGAACAATGAATATGAAACAAGTTATCGAACAGGAGATCTAGAATAAAACAGGGTTACGAACAAGATTCTAGAATATGAACAATCTTTAGTGGTACATCTCGAATATCACCCAAGGTTTCAAAAATAGAAAACAAGAAGTTTTGAAGAAATGATCTAGGTATTAGGAGGAATTTAAGGGAAGACTGGATTGCGAATCACGAGACATGGTTTTCTCCAACCATGCAAGAAAAGTCTTCTGTCTTCAGTCCATCTTCAGTATTCTTCCGGGACTGGAATCTCTTCAACCTTCTTCAACTTTCTGTCGTAGACTGGTCCCTGTGGTAGTGCTCCATGTTGTTGCTGAATCTGGAAAGGCGGATCCTTCTTCTGTGATACTGGTGCTCCTCGTGCTTGTCCTTGGGCAGTGTGATCAGCGGTCTCCAGCAGTCCTTGACTTGGTGGGTAGGCGATTAGCAGTACAAGCATAGCCTTCGTCTTTTGCGGCACTCTTCGCAGTGGTGTCCTGAGCTGCGGCAGAAAATACAAATGATCGCCGGCTGAATCTGAATCTTCCGCTGGGCTGAAGAAGCGTTGTCTGAGTGTGGAGACGCTTTACGGATCCACAGTAGTTGCTATCTTCATCATAAGTCTTCATGTTCCTCCTGAACTTCAGCTTCCCGTTGTGTCCTATTGTCTGTGCTACATTCCGGATCTCCTGGCTGGTGGCTCCAATCTTCAGAGGAGTCGGTTCCTCAAGGACTTGTATATATGATCTTCAGTAGATGTTCCAGGTTCTCGACCTAATTCTCGGTGCAAAGTATGCGCTCGGTGTCGGGGAAGTCCAAGGTCTGAGAGTCTGGAAGTCAGAAGTCCTCTCTAACTCGGGAAATGCATTTGCAAGTATGGATTGGAAAAGGACGGCCTGCTGGTGTCAAGGAACTCTTGAAACGTCTTCGTCAACTACGTACTACCCATGGGGATAGTAGAGTGATAGAAGGTAGTGGAAGCTCGAAACCCTCAAGTATAGGTGGATCGACTGTTCCGGTGTCGCGTGCTTTTTAACTATCTAAAAAATAGAAAAATGTTAAAATAATCTAGACCTAAATACAACAAGTGTTTATAGAATATCAATATACCCGATGTACCCGATTTCCTATGCTGTGATTCAAGTTTCCCTAGTTTAATCAAGTTCCCCAATAGTACTCTAATACCTAGGTACTATTACGACAGACCTGCATGGGCCACCACTAAAAACAAGTCATGACCCGCTCCCGAATAATCGAACACGAGTCGGACGCGCCCAGCCTTCGTCGTTAGACACGACGAAGTAAGCTATACCAAGCTAGGGAAATTCTAACCAGAAAACATGAATGTGTACAATCACAGCATCTATAGACATTCCCAGAATGATCACCATAATCCACAAATCCATATATCACAAATGTACTATGAATTCTAAAACAATATCTAGGAGTAAAGCTAAATAGTCTAAACCTGAAACCTCAAGCTAAGTCGTGACTCCATCCTGCTCAGCTAAGATCCCGGGCTCTGGCCCATAATGTAGAACATTGTCCTGCAAGTATACCTGCAACATATCCTAGTCAGGAGCGGAGCAAAGTATAGTTCTAGGTAATGAACAAGCACATCATGATATGGAAATGAGTACAGGAGATCATGAAATATGAAATACAGGAAATGAACATGAAAGTACAGGAATGTAAAGTACATGAAATAAGTACAGCAAATGAACACGAAAATACAGGTGTGTAAGTACAGGAATGTAAAGTACAGGAAATGTAACCATGAACATGAAGTACAAGACATGACATGTGCATAATGTTTGAAATACAACTAGCCTATGTGACCGACTGGGGTGAGTACAGGAGCATGTACATGAGTACATGAATATAGTACGGCTTAGGGCCCGCGTGCACGATGCGAGTCCTAAGCTATCTATATGAATATGGTAACCGGAGTTTGGTCACATAGCTAGTGTATTTTCCCCTCCCCGACACAAGTACAAGAACAGAAAATACAGGAGTACAGGATATCGTGTCACAAGAGGAGTACAAGATATGTAAATGTACAAGACCACAGAAAAGTACTTGCCTTGCTCCGGGTGATCAAGGATAGGAAGTAGAACTGTAAGTCCACCTGGATATGGATATAAGTTGGTTACTATCTAATCAATGATACCAGCTAATTATCTCTTTTCTATCACTATACTAGTTTCATAAAGATTTATTAGTAAAAATATTATAAGAGAAGAGTTAAAATCTATTTAGCAAAATATGTTAGAGATTTTAGCACAATGAAATATCTACTAGTTAATTATGTACCATTATTTTTAGACAAAATTTTAGAGTCAATAACGTGAACAATTTAATTAACTACAATGGTTCTCTCCTGGATCAAAATAGACTCGACCATAGTTAGGCCTAGAAATTATGTGTTCAAAAGAACCAAATAAGGAATTGGCCTAACACACCAGTAATCCTTCAAACAAGGCTTACTCCAATTGTCAAAGAAACAACACCACTTAACATACACATTTGAACCCCAAATCAACCGGCTACTCCACATCAACATGCTAACAACTCACCAACACACCAAGTCCAAATATAATACCCAAGCTCAACACAAACCTAGTTGAATCCTACAGTCCCAACAACTATGTATAACCAACACAACTCAAAGATTATCAACATATGAACACAAGAGTCCTGCACACATCAGCCTCTTCCAATATGTGTTATTACACAGGTTTCCCACAACCAATCCTTGTTACTACTCTACAGGCTAGCCCATCAAGACTCACCACTCCAGTCCAAACTAGAGGTAATAGTAGAAACATTCAAACCAAACTCATTAACTATTTCCAAAACCGAAAATTCAGAAGACCAAAAATAATTGTTCAGTTCTTCATACGAAAGAAAGTAAAAATTCAATATACAAACAGAACTAAGAAATCCCAATAATTCATTTTTACAAACTAGGAATTAGTAATCCAAACCCAGCAATCTCATGCATAGAGTTCACTCCTTTTATACTGATCGAATTCAAATCGATTGCTGCTACGCGCCAACTCTGATACTTAGCAATTGACACGCACACACACGCCTCCACATCCAACTAGCAGACACCAACTAAGGACACGAACAGAGCAACCCGAACACAAGTTCACCCCTGGGACACAACTCAAAAACATGAACACTGTCGAGTCCACCTGAACACACACACACACTCGAAATATGAATGCAACCGGACACAAGTTAAGGGACACAAACATTAACTAGGCACCAGAAGAATTTGAACAAAACAGAGTAATGAAGCAGAAGTTTACCTCTAAGAAATCCATCCCAGAATTTGGAGATTCGATCGACAACATCGGACACAGTCCGATCTACTCTCCCAGAGCGAAATAGAGTACACAGTCGATCAATCCAACTTTCGATCAGAGTTCACGAACAACGTTTGAGGATGCCGAGTTCTTGTTGAGGAAGACGTTGATCAGTCAGTCTCCAACAGCGGGTCCACGCCGATGTCGAGGCAGGAATCCTGATCCGATCGATCAATTTGATAGAGATTTCTACAGAAGAACTCATCCAACAAGAAGGAGAGGAAATGAGAGCAGATCAATCATTCAGGATCCATAGTTAGCTCAGGTGTCGATCAAGACTCACCGAGCGACTTGCCGAATGATCCGAGCAACTGAAGGAATCGTTGTCCCATCGTCGAAGAACCGCAGAAGAGTCGTTTGTCACTGTCGTCGTGAACGCAACGCACATTCGTCGAGAACTCGTCGACGTAGAGAATCGATGCAGCCGTCCTCCATGAGTCGTCGAGAAAGAGAACAGGGAACAACCGCCGCTGCTGGCCGTGCGCCGTCAAGAAGAGCCTCTGGCAGTGGTGGTCGTCGAAATCGCCACTCACCGAGAACTGATCCGTGCGTGGTGGAGAGTCGTCATCGTGCCGGAGAAGGATTCGTCGGAGAAGATCCGTGGTGGAGGACGTCACACCGTAGTCGGGAAGAGGTCGCTGCTGTCGCCGGGGAGATCGATCGTCTAGCCGCCGCTGGAGAAGCAACCCACCACCATCGCCGACTTCGAAGAAAATAGAGTTAGGGTTAGGGTTAGGGTTCAGTTTGGATTTGGGAAAGAGTACCTCAAGAATTCACAGAGAAGAATGAATTCTCTCTCCTCCAAACTTCGGTTATATAACAAAGAAAGCAACTTTGCACCACCCCCCCCCCCCCCCCCCCCCCCCCCCGCTCCAGATAATTACAAATAACTCAGAAAAATTCCAGAAGCCCTCCTTTCCTTTTCATTATTTACAGGAACTGATGAAAATCAGTTAGAAACTTTAAAAAATGGGGGACCACTAAGTTGGTTGTAACAAACTTTTAAATTTTAAAAAATTTCTACTCCTAATTAATTTCCTCCAAAAATATAAATCACAATATTTATTATTTAAAACTAAACTTATTATTTTTATTAGAAAACTTTAATTTTTCAAAAATAGGAAAGTGGAGTTATACTATAATTGCTCAGGTCACTTCGGTGGGGGCTGACTCTGACTGGTGGGTAGACACTAGTGCCACCTGCCATGTCTGCTCAAGCAAGAAATAGTTCACCACATACCAGCAAACCTCTGAGACGGTGATGGTGGCGAACCAGGCACAAGATGAAGTTCAAGGGATCGGGATGGTGGAGCTGAAGCTGACATCCGAGAAAACTCTGACGCTTGAAGGTGTGAAGCATGTTCCCGTGATTGCCAATAACCTAATGTCTGGAGGCCTGCTCTGCAACGAAAGTCTGAGGATGGACATCAATGCTGGCCAGATGGTGATGTCCCTGAAAGGAATGTACTTCGAAAAAGCTTTCTATACCGAAGGAATGTTTAAACTCCAGCTTGTAATCCAGTCAGAGAACATTAATGCAATTTCCAATTCTGCTTATACTCTTGAGTTGTGGCATAATAGACTAGGACATGTCCATTGTAAAAGGATAAACAAAATGTCAAGTCTAGGAATTATCTCCAAATGTGGGAGAAAGGAGGAGAAATGTGAAGTGTGTGCTCAGACTAAGATCACAAGGAAACCCTTTCATCGGGTCAATCGAAGCACAGATCTTCTTGAGTTGGTGCACTCTGATATCTATAACTTTAAACAATTCTCCACGAAGGCCGGGATGAAGTATTTCATAACCTTTATCGATGACTTCTCAAAGTACGCGTTCGTCTACTTGATAAAAACAAAAGACGAAGCATTCGAAAAGTTCAAGGAGTTCAGGGCTGAAGCTGAAAGGCAAACTGGACAACAACTCAAGAGGTTGAGGAGTGATCGAGACGGAGAATATCGATCTCATGATTTCACATTGTTCTGCAAAGAACATGGAATCATCAACGAGACTACTGCTCCGTATTCTCCGCAGTCCAAGGGAGTAGCAGAAAGGAAGAATAGAACGTTGACAGAGATAATGAACTCAATATTGTTAACTGCGGGTCTTCCAAAGTGCTTTTGGAGAGAAGCTGCATTGACGGCCACATTCATTCTAAACAGAGTGCCGTATGCAACTTCTGATATTACTCCTCATGAACTCTGGTTCAAAGTCAGACCCAACTTGAATATTATTCGAGTGTGGGGGTGTCTGGCATATGTATGTCACTCCCCGTTCCCGGAATGCGTATTTTTATACATGTACAACTCATGTGTATTTATTTAGTATTTATCATGTATTATTTTGTATTTAAATTCCTTTAAAATTTTTATGTTAATTAATTATCTGCTCTTTAAATTCTATGTTAATTTATTTCCTGCAATTTTATCTCTGCATTTTCTTTCTGCTTTTATTTTCTGCTTTTAGTCTTGCTTATTTGGTTCAGCCTTATTGGGTTTCGGACTGGTGATGGACAACCCGGCCCATTAGCTCCCACCTACCACCCCCTTCCTATTTAAAGCTTCCATCTCTTTCTCTCTCCTTATTACTTTATTCTCACCATTACTTCTTCTTCTTCCTCTCATTACTCTCCACCACCTACCAGCAGCAGGAGAAGGCAAGTGCAATCTTGCTTCTTGCTTGGAGAACCATTTTTGTGGTTCATTTCCCTTCCTCTCATGATTCTGAGAGAGATTAGTTCTTAACGTTTTCGATTTCTGTGGCTAGTTTCTCCTAGATCTAATTTGTTATTCTCGGTTGTCCTGGGTTTTGATCTCCCAACTTTGCGTGTATTTTCTCTGGCACTGGAGCAAATGCTCCATAGGACTTAGAGTTCGGGAGATGTTGTACGCACACGTTCTTACGTGCTCGCGTGAAACATCAGCCCAGTCATGCACACGTCTTTACGTGTTTGCGTGTATTTTAGTCACGCTAACGTTCTCATGAGCGTGCGTGTATTTTTAGTCACGCTCATGTCTGTGCGTGTCTGCGTGACTTTTGAGTTACGCTCACTCTGCGCTTGTCTGCGTGACTTTTGAGTTACGCTCACTCTGTGCGTGTCTGCGTGACTTTTGAGTTACGTTCACACGGTGCGTATCTGCGTGTATTTTTAGTCACGCTCACTCTGTGCGTGCGTGAATTTCTTGTCACGCTCACTCTGTGCATGCATGTATTTTAGTCACTTTCACGCTGTGCTTGCGTGCGTGACTTTTCACGCTCACGCTTGCCAGCGTGTACCACGTTCCACGCTCACTCCTTCATGCCAGACTTGGCGTACTTTTCACGCATACGATTCTTGCGTGACTTTTGGACTTAGCTTAGACTTGTTAGCATGACTTCCTGACTTGGGAGTTTTATTTATTCTATACTTTATTTAATTAATGTTGGCATGATAATTCCCTATTATATCCTTACGCCTTTTTGCATGAACCCGATAATCTTAGCATGTTAATCTTTTAATACCTATGGTTGTGTATTAGTGCCAAGTGTCTGGATTGGTTTATGGATATCCAGTGAGACTGGAACTTGACCTTGAGAGTTATAGACTCAACCCTATTTAATGCTAAATGACTTTCATGCATTGTCACCATTAATGACGATGTTTATCTTAACTAATTGATCATGCGTTCCTAGTTGGAACTAAGAGACTGGCTAGTCGTCTTATTGAAATAAATGAATGAGACACGTTCATGTTATGAACTATTGCAATCGACTGGCTGATCCCGAATATTGACATACATGCACATGCAGGCTTCAATCTATTTATTTATTTATTTATTTATTTATTTTCTACAAAAGAAGCATGTGTACTTTATGGTCAAGGCATGATTACCGTGGTTAGATTTGATCGTTGCATTACGCTATGTAAGACCTGCAACCTAACCGCACTGGTATCGTTGTAGAGTTGTGCATATCGTATCCCGTACGAAAGTACTCATTTGAATGACCATGATCCACGGCATGGGATTTCACTCAACGTAGGGACTATTAAGTTAAATAAAATAATAATTGCATGGAGAGAATGGATTCCCGAGTTCTTACATGGCAGCCCCCTTGGGACGAGTAGTACCCGACGGGCCGGCTGGTTCCCACAGATACTGTAAATCTGCCACACGAGCAGGGAACAGTATCTGCTTTTATTATTATTGTATATTGTATATTGACGGGCGTCCTGCTAGGACTCGTCTAATTCATGCATGGCGCACATGATTGACTGGATAGACTAGCCTTGCTCGCACATAGTAAGAACTACGGAATCCCTAATTGCATTATTCCAGGATAACTTGGGACTCACAATAGCAAGCCGTAGGATTTGATTGGCCGTTCAAGATGATTTGTTTGTATACTGTACTACTCTGTTACCTAACTGGGATAATCAGAATGTCAGGACATGACGGGCCAACTTCTATCCTTGTTTGGTTGGGAGGTTGGTTCGAAGTATCGTGATGTGATGTGAATCATAGTAGCAAGCAGAGATCTATTATTATATTCTTTTACTTACTGGTTTATGTCCTTCATATCGTCCTTCCTTGTGGTACTTGCTATTAGAGGTCTAACCTCTCTGGTTTTGCATGGCCAGATTTAGAGCCGGTTCCCGAGGATCCAGCGTACTTCTACCTCCCAGATGGTCAATACTAGGGGAATGATTGCAGGAGGACTCGAGTGGGTTCCTTACTTCACCGCTCGTTTTGTTTTTTACCTTTATACTTAGCCGTTTGGCACTGACATGTTAGTCGGATTGTCTTGTACTTACTTTTACATGATTGTAATTAAGTCAGACTACAGCTGATAACAATTGTGTATACTTGCTATTTCATCTGGCTATATTTTGTAAAGCCAGATCTCAAGAATATTTTGACTGAGCGTTTGGGACGCCTTACTGCTTTATCTTACATGTTCTCTATTTCTGTTTCTTATTTGAATGATTGAGACAATAGATGTGTAATGACCATAGTAAGACTTTTATGTAGTATGCACCCCCTCGTCTTGTTAGACAGCATTGATTATTATACGGTATTCATCTACCCGTAATACGTAGCTGGCTGAGTCATTCCCCCGCTCTCCAGTATTCTGGTTCTGGAGCGTGACAAGGTTTTAGTGGTGGCCCATGCAGGTCTGATTTCAGACTTATGGGGTGTTTTAAATTATAGGATGTCTCAATCATACATGTTTTCCCTTGATCTCCTGATTCGTTATTCTCAACTCTTGCTTGACATTCCGGTATCCTTTGACTTCATTGATCCTTCATGTCCGGTCGTTTGATTTTTTCTCTTGTCCCTTTTCTTAGGGGCACTTCGTCCGCATCGGTCAGAGCTGGACAGCAACAACAAGGACAACATGGGCAACATGACCAGGTTGGTCAGCAACAAGGGCCAGTCTTACCTCAGGAGACTATCCAGGAAGAAGTGATAGTAGAACCAGCGGTTGGACCGCAGTATCCGGATATTCCAAACCCACCCATAGTTCCACCTACCCCTGTGGAAGTGGACACACCAGCCCTTCTGAAAATCATGAGAGGAATGATGGCTGCTCAGCAACATCAGATGTTGGCCCAGCAACGCATGCACACTCAGCTACAAGAGCAGAATGTGTTGCTTAACCAAGGATTGCAGACGGCTTTGGAAAGAGGAGTGAGGCCAGATTCAGGAGCATCAGCCAGGTTTTGCAAGTACAACCCCCGCCGTTTCGAGGGCACGGAGGATACCATTTCAGCAGATGCATGGCTTAAGGATATGGAGGCTATTCTGACAGCGACTAAGGTACCGGCGGAAGAACGTGTGGATCTAGTGAAGTTGTTACTTCAGGATCTCGTACGTGATTGGTGGAAATCAGAGGAAGTGGGCATCAGACGTCCTGTGGCTTGGGACGATTTCACTGCTAGATTCAAGACCAAGTACTATGGAGTTGTGGCGCAGTTTGAGCTACAACAGAAGTTTATCAACCTCAGGCAGGCCGACAAGACTGTAGATGCTTATGCAGCGGAGTTCTGCAGATTGAGTAGGTTTGCCCCAGAGATGGTAGCAACAGAGCGCCATAGGGCCATGAGGTTTCAGCAAGGGTTTCATCTCGAGCTCTTGCAATTGATAGAGGGACACAACTACCAGACTTTTGATGAGATATTGACGGCAACTCGAAGGCATGAGCTCACCATTCAGAGGCTGCGACAAGGACTGGGGGTCAGAAAAGATCCCACAGTCAGATTGAAGGAGGAGGGGGAGCAGCGCCCCGAACAACAGCACCATCCACTGGCATTCGTATCCACGATATGGCAATACGAGGACCAGCACCACCCAGGCAGCAGCAGCAACAGCAACAGAGGAAGAACCAGCAACCCCCGGCGAGCTGCACTTATTGTGGGAAGATGGAACACACTCGAGATGTGTATCGGACATTGAATGGACTATGTCTGATATGTGGAAATCCAGACCATCGGGTTACCACATGTTCCATGAATTCGAGGTCAGGAGGACCAGGGCAGAAGTTTCCTGCTCTGCCAGCACCAGGGGCAGGCCAGTATCGAGGACCAGCGGTGGCAGTTAGGCCATTGGCGCAGCGTCCGTTAGTACCGCAGGCTCAGATATTTCGGCAGCAGGGACCGCCGATGCAGCAACACCAGCATAGACCACC